>CM035817.1:54422195-54887195 GCA_020458035.1 Magallana ariakensis | reverse complement strand
TAGGTTTTGTTATGTTATGATAAATGATAATCAAAGAAGATGCTATAAGATTCCAATGCTATGCAATGTAATTCCAATGCTATGTTATTTAAATTTTAATAGCATAGCATCGGAATTACATTATATACCATTGGAATCATATAGCATATAATTTGATTCTCATTCATCATAGCATAGCATACCACATCATTAATTATAGCATAGGAATCATAAAGCATTTCATATTAATTTGTTTTAACAAATTATTTTTAGCATAGAAATCTCATAGCATTGCATAGAAATCTCATAGCATTGCCTTTTATTGTATTCTTTGATAAATTGAAATGAAATGGTACACTGGTTATCTAGGTTCTAGCATTTTGGTACAATGGTATGATATGTCCTTGAGTTTTGGTATACTAGGTCCTAGGAATTTAGTATAAGCATTTCATATTAATTTGTTTTAACAAATTATTTTTAGCATAGAAATCTCATAGCATTGCATAGAAATCTCATAGCATTGCCTTTTATTGTATTCTTTGATAAATTGAAATGAAATGCTTTATGATGATATGATTTGATAAGATATGATATGATGAAAGAATCAAATGATATGCTATGATATTTCAATGTTTTGTAATCAGATTTCAATGCTATGCTATGAGATTTATATCTTATGCTTTGCTATGTTGTAACAGATAGCTTGAAGTGACCGTCATTTTATGCATATCTATTACAATCTTATGCTATGCTGTGCTATGAGATTACAAGTAATGCTTTGAGATTCCTAATGATAAGCAATGATATGAGATTCCTATGCAATGCTGTAGAATTCCTATGCCATGCTATTTTGAATTGAAATGAACCGCTTAATGATGCGGTATGCTACGCAATAATGAATACGAGTCAAATTATATGCTATAAGATTCCAATGTTATATAATGTAATTCCAATGCTCTGGTATGAAATTTAAATTACATAGCATTGGAATTACATTGCATAGCATTGGAATCTTATAGCATATCATTTGATCATCATTAATCATAGCATAACAAAACCTAGCATAGCATACCATGTCATGTAATATCATATCATATTAAAGCATTTCATTTACGTTTATCAAAGAAAAGCACAAAAAGCAATGCTATGAGATTTCTATGGAGTGCTATGGTATTTTTTATGCTATTCATTATGTGCTAAAACAAATTAATAATTTGTTATAACAAATGGATAACTTGTTATAACAAATTAGTAATTTGTTATAACAAATTATGAATTTGTTTTAACAGATTATTAATTTGTTATAACAAATTACTAATTTGTTATAACAAATTAGTAATTTGTTATAACAAATTGATAATTTGTTATAACAAATTGATAATCTGTTATAACAAATTATTAATCTGTTATAACAAATTACTAATTTGTTATAACAAATTATTAATCTGTTATAACAAATTATTAATCTGTTATAACAAATTACTAATCTGTTATAACAAATTAATAATCTGTTATAACAAATTGATAATTTGTTAAAACAAATTACTAATCTGTTATAACAAATTGATAATTTGTTATAACAAATTGATAAAAAATACTGCTGCGGCCCTAATACGCTTCCGTACATATCATATCATATATCATATCATAATCAAGCATTTAATTTCAATTTATCAACGAATAGCATAAAAATGCAATGCTATGAGATTTCTATGCAATGCTATGAAATTTCTATGCTATATATAATTTGTTAAAACATATTAATAATTTGTTATGACAAATTAATAATTTGTTATAACAAATTAATAATTTGTTATAACAAATTACTAATCTGTTATAACAAATTACTAATTTGTTATAACAAATTGATAATTTGTTATAACAAATTGATAATTTGTTATAACAAATTGATAATTTGTTATAACAAATTGATAATTTGTTATAACAAATTGATAATCTGTTATAACAAATTATTAATCTGTTATAACAAATTGATAATCTGTTATAACAAATTACTAATTTGTTATAACAAATTGATAATCTGTTATAACAAATTGATAATTTGTTATAACAAATTAGTAATCTGTTATAACAAATTGATAATCTGTTATAACAAATTACTAATTTGTTATAACAAATTGATAATTTGTTAAAACAAATTACTAATCTGTTATAACAAATTAATAATCTGTTATAACAAATTACTAATCTGTTATAACAAATTACTAATTTGTTATAACAAATTAGTAATCTGTTATAACAAATTGATAATTTGTTATAACAAATTGATAAAAAATACTGCTGCGGCCCTAATACGCTTCCGTAGGGGGGACTTTTTAAATTTACATAGTAAAATTATCGCAAATATGCCTCGGAAACCCCCCCCCCGGGCAAACACAATTATCATTCCCCCCCTTTTGAATTTTTTTTTGGATCCGCGCATGAGTAGGCAAACTATAGAGCCAAATTCGACAAACTTCATGATTGTTTTAATACTGCTTAAATCCCCCATTGTAGAAAAAATCATACTCTGTCTTTAGAGTGGTTGCATTAAATTCCATAATTGGGGCTTAAAAAGCCCAAGTGGTTGTGACATTCCTTCTCATTCATTTCTACCACCTTTTTTTATTGGAAAAACATGCTACCTGGCCTGCAGTATTACAAGTAGTTTAACACCTGCCATTCACATACCCAAAAATTGTCCATATTGCACACTCTGTATCATTCTGGCTGACCTCACTCTGTATCATTCTGGCTGATCTCACTTGCCAAGATCAACAGTTTGGGATTCAGAGTGATTTTTCAGTGGGTTCATTCACAATATAAAACATCCCTGAATAAAAATAAGAACAATCTGATAACATCAAGCTGAGTTTATTTGGGTCTCAAAGACAGCATTTACAGTGTATGATATAAAAAGTATGTACAAAATAGGGTTATACTAGCCACCACATACAAGTCAAACAGGGACAAAGCAGGAAGTGATGTCATGAACATGCTGCAGTTACCATAGTTACTTCAAAGACAACAGAAGGTTGAATCCACAGCATTCATATTATTATGAATGCGAGATCTACTTATCTACAACATATTTGGCACAAACATATGACTTTTAAAGAAGATAGCACAAGGCTTTTACACAACATCACAGTGTGAAAACAACAATGGACTCTCATCAATCTTAACAAGCTTCATTGTAATGTAACAAGAATTGTTAACCGTTCAAAAGTATATCAACTAGTTACATTAACATTATTTTGGCCCATATTGTGAAACATTTCATAATAAAACAACAATATAATGAAGTACCGGGGTTTCCATTAACACAGAATCCCTTCTTTACAGGTAACTATCAACTGAATTAGTACACAGAGTATCTTCCTAAATAGGAACTTTTTTAACAAAGTGTGGGGCAAAGCTATCTAAGTGTGCTCTTGATAATTTCATCAAGAATTTTCCTACCTACTATGAAAAAAAATATTTGTTCTATATAGCATATTGTTTTTCAAACCAAGCATTCTAGTGACATAGAATTTCTAGCATACAGTAACTATGTCATAAGCTGCTACCTACATATGTACAATATAAAGGGCTGCTACAGCACACGGAAATGATATGTTCTACACAACAACCTGGGGCAACTCAAAGGTTCTCCGACCACAGAAGCTGGGACTACTTGGCAAATAACCTAACACAATGTTGCAATGGTGTTTGAAAGAGAAAGAGGAGGAAACTAATTAGTTCGGAATGTAAATAACACTACTACACAGAGATTAGAATGAGACTTTCATTACGCATTCAATAAGGAATAGAGGTAATAAGAGGCTATCCCAATCCTACGACAAATTTTATACATAATTTTTATAAAAACCCTTCCCTCCCTCCCCCCATTTGATCTATGCTTGAAACCATCACAAGGGTTTTCAGCAGAAAACGGAGTTATCTCTAAGTCACAAGGCTTGGTATGATACACAATGCAGTACTAAAACTATAGAAGTGAGAATCTATGTGAAACAGGTAAGTTTAATTCACACTAACTATTAAAGGAAATTATCTAAAATACATAACCTAGATGTTGACTTAATTTTGGAGCATTGTTTTGATCTGACAAGAATTTAGATATATTGATTATTAACACACCAATGTCTGCTGTTACAGTAGTAGGTATAATCTAAATGCATGAATATTAACTGTGAAAACATTCTATTTTCATACTATTGCCACAAGAGACCCAAATGTAACAGATATATAGTCAGTGCTTGTATGCTTTTCAAGTCAATTCAAAGTTACAAATACAAAATAAATAACAACAATCATCACAAAAAACAATATTGTGATCTAACAATGCAAATATATTACTCTATGTGCAAATACTCATACACACGGCAATAAACACACATATGTAAAAAAAAACCAAAAAAAACAAACAAACATATCTACAAAGTTATTCCATAAGCTGTTATCACTCCAAATAAATACCCAGGGTAACAGCGTTATACAAGCTATACAGGGTTAATTTTAAATGTTTGCACCGTCATTGTTTTAGTTATGTATCATCTGATGTACACAATCTAAGTGTATTCATAACAAGATTAACTACCAATTTCTCACTCGAGTTTAGTTACTACATATACATGTAATTCAATCCAATTTCTTGGAACCTCTAATTGTTTTATGGCCAATAACAAAATGTGCAAGAATTTGTCCTATAAGATAGAAACGGAGAAGGGTTTCAGTTTTCATTGTCAACTTCAAAGCATTGAATGTGTTTTAACAAGTCATTTCAAAGGCACTTATTTTCAACAAAAGTTGAAAACTTAAATTGGTAATGACAACAATTTTCATCAAATAACAAATTGGAAGACCTCTACTCTGACAAATGAGAAGATCAAGATGTCGATCAAAATATTAAGCGAGTCTGTTTTATCATTTCCAAAACCCCTCTGGCTAAACCCTAAATTAATGATAGCAATGCATGCATACAATTACCGGTAACCTAAAATCATTTTTTTTTCTTAGGTAAAATAACTTCATTTAATATTTAATTTGTTACACCTTATAACTATTGTTGATAAAGCATCAATCTATTGTAAACTTGTTTACATTAATCTGTAACAAGCAGAATGTGCTGTACCTATCTAATATCTTACTTTTGAGAGATGCCAGCAGCCATTCACAGCAACATCTGATACACAATACAAATATTAATATCAAAAAAGGTGGAACTAGAAAACCCAATAAATCACTATAGCAACTGATTGATCTCTTCTATTGCACACATGAAATAGTTTGTTCCTATATATGGTGTCCCAGGGGAAACCCCACTGTCTTTGTTAGTAAGTATAAGGGTGACATCAATGTGAAAAAGTAAGAATTGAGAAAATGAAACTAGCACAGTATGATTTCAAATAAATACTCAGCACTTTTAGAAGTAAGGAATATGTGCCCACTAGAATTTAAATAACGAACATATGAAACTGCCCTTCATGTTTGGAATCAAACTCCACTGTATCAGTTACTTAATATAATAAACAAGATAATCTTTCCACTATCTAGGGATATGAAGTCATATAGTAAATTAAATAATTATATAGAATGTAGAAAATAAAGGAGTGTGTTCTCTGATAAAGTGCAAAGTGGGCCTACCAGAATGGGGAATGTATCAAAGGATTTTTTTTTACTCTATGATTTTCAGTTATTCACACTATTCTTTTAAACAACAATAGTTGAAATATTCAAATCATTAAATATCGAACCCAAACCAAGACTTTCCATTATTGTTTTAAAGGTAATCTAAAGGGAAGAATTTAAGGTCAAATTTTAAATTCATTTAGAAAAATGATATTTTTAGATACATAATTACTCAAACATGGTCTCAAGTTTTCCTTATCAATATAATATTGAATGAAATATAAAAGGTTTGGTGTCGCAAAATCCTCCTCTGGTCAGTCAGCAGACTTGAGGAAGATTTTGGTTCTAAGCATGGTCCCCAGAACACTGAACAGAACTGGTAAATCCACATTGCTGGGTAGTATCTAGAGCTCTGCCAATGTTAGGTTGTCTGGATGGAATGCATTTGAGCACAGCTATGAATTGTTTATAAAATAATGACAGATGACAAGAGCTGGGTAACGCACTGACTGCATATCTCCAGCTACAAAGAAAGATTCAATACAATATGTAAACAATCCGATATATGTGGACCCAAAACACATAGCGGGCGATATGCTGTCAGTGTATTACTGAATGAGAGGAAAGGGGACACACTTGAATTGCTGATAAAAAGAGGTCATATTTCTGTATGTGATGGAAATTTAAAAAAATTCCAAGAAAAAAATACATATAATACTTCAACATCAAAAAAAGAAAAGAAATCATAAACATATGGCTTTAACCTCAAAATGAGCACTGCACAAAGCTTGAGAAGGCAAAAATAACTGCCTATATAAAATAAGCTTAAAAATATTCCATGCACATCTCTGCTTACATTTCAGTTGGTCTTATCATTGTTGACACTAACTTGATTCCATAAAACTATAGCAATAATTTTACCAGAGTCTGATGTGTGTGTCTCCCTTATAATTGGTCCAAGCTTGAAAGAGCATTTGAAATAATCACCCTTCATATATATGAATATATATATATCAACTGTTAATCACATCAATAACAATTACATATAATAACATGCAGGGTTCTGACCATAGAACTTCAATCAGCGAGTCAGAACCCAGTTTTAACTAACTCCTATAGACAAGGTAATTTGTTTATTCTACTTTGACTACTAATTGGACGAGCTGGTTAGCTTCTCCCAGTTGATCCCTGTCTGTAGGTCTGTCGGTGTTCCAAACTCACCATCCTCAAAACTGAACAGGTCTAGCACCTCCTGCTGTGTTTTAGGAGTGAGTATAGGATCTGATGGAAACTGCACGGGGGCATTAGCACTAAGTGGGGTCAAACCAGTGGAAGGCATGATCACATCCAGCCAATCAGAAACATCCATATTCACACTTTCAGTGTCATTTATGCCTAATGCTGCCAAATCTGGCTCTGAGCCATGCAGATTATTCTTGGAGTTTTCATCAATTGGCACACTTAGGATGTCTTTGGAGGATCCCACTTTGTCTTGGTCTGTTTGCATGGTGGAGGTATCCGTGAGGTCAAGGTTGAACGGGGCGTCATCCGCCCAATCCATTGAGGTCAAGTCTTGGGTCAGCATTTCATTGATGTCCAGGCCTAAGTCTTTACTGTCTGGGGGTTCACTAAGATAAAAGGGGGGCGGAGTATCACACTCCTTTTTGACCGCCACAGAGGGAGTGGCAGTGATTGGTCCATTCAGCAGTGAGTAAACATCGGTGGTGTCTGACGCTGAGTTAGCACTGACCGTCAGTGTGGTGGCAGTGGAACCACCAAACACAGAGAACTGGAACTGGGAACTTGGCACCGTGGTCTCTGAGGTTGCTGTGGAGACCGTTGATGTCTGTGTCTTTGGGGTAGGTGGGGGCTCCTGGGCAGCACTGGGTGGTAGCTCTGAAACATAACAAGTACTAAGTTAAACCCCTGTGGTAAGAAGTCTGATCAAACATCAATAAGAAGTCTGATCAAACATCATTGGTTATATCTGGATCTCTATCATATTTCATGGTTTTTGTTTATTATCTACCTCCATTCCTGATGAGAATTTCCAAAACATCATCCATTGCCTGACTTTTAACAGACCTCTTTGTGGCAGCATTATTATCTACTAGAGATAAATTCTGACCCTGAAATTAAAAAAAATAGTGAAAAGAAATGCAACCACTAATCACTTAATAAATTAATAAAAGTCTTCATCAACATAGTAACTGGAAAACTAAACGTTGTTCTAGACAGACTACATGTATTACATGTACCTTATTTGCCAGATTTTTAACAGCATCGTCATAATTAGGCGGTTCTTTCCTCATTGGAACAAAGAAAGGATTGGAGGCTGTCCGCATGATTTGATTTTTCCCCTCCACAGGTGAAGATGGCACGGAGGCTGGTTTGCTACAAACAATCATGAATAAAATAAAATATGCTCTCAGCTCATAACCTTTCAAAATGAACTTTTCAGTAGTCTTTGTCAGCAACCTCTTTATGTCTTGTGTTAACATTAATTTGAATTTGCTGACTAATGAATTGGATGGAATAAAAAAATTGACTCCATAAAACAGGGTTCACAGTGTGAACACAAAACAGGGTTCACAATGTGAACACAAGTGCTTGGTAGATATCACAGAAAACAACAGTGCAATGAATACAAGACAATTTGTTTCACATCAGATAACATTTTCATGCACTAGCTAACAGTAGCAGATGGCTGACATACTCATTCTGTAACCGTTTTATAGTGCACTCTATACTGACAAGCAGATATATGGATATTGAATTCTTCCCCAATTTTTTAGAAATTTCCAAGAACATAAGACATAAACACTTCTTTCTCAATAAACACATGCGTAATTGTGTCTAAAAGATTGTTGATAAACAATGGGAGCATTGGACTACACAAAGCAGATAAGAACAATCTGTCAGTAAGCTTCTCCCTCTTTTACTATTTACCCACAATGCCCATTCATCCCATACTTAATCAATATGTCAGAGCAAGGCATTACAAAGGCCTCTACACTTAAATCTCAGAAGTTTCTATATTCTCTTTCTCTGTGTCAGTGATAAAAGCAAAACTAAACTGGTGAACAAAGTAGTGTCCATAATGGTTACTGCTTCGACACTTTTACAAACTATAATAAAAAACCCTTGGTTGTCTGTAGAGACAGCTAGAGAAAGAATAATGTGACTGACCTTGGGTTGATGCCATTGATGGGGGACAGGGTGATGGTTCGCCCTACAAATGGCTGCTGGATGGACGAGCTGCTGACAATGGTGCTTGGTTTGGTAGAGATGTTCAGACTCCTGTTCAAACCATGACTCACCACAAAGTTCTCCAGGTTCTGCTTGGTTGTTTTGTCCATCAAGTTCGGCATCAGAATGGACTGCATGCCCTGCGATACGACTGGTATGGTCAAAGGTTGTCCAGAACTGTTGACCAAAGATATCGTCTGAGGAGCAGCAATTTGCACCATTTTTGTTGCAGGTTGCTGTGTTGCTTTGCCATCACTTTCTATTTTAATGGTGTTGAGTGTGTGTTGTTGGCCAACTGGTGACTGTATAATCTGAACTTGTTGTGGCAGCTGTGGTGGTGACAATGGCTGATGCATTATGGGAGAATTCTGTTGTAGCTGTGGTGGTGAAGTTGGTTGCTTGATCAGCTGTATCTGAGGGGATGTGGGGTTCTGTGTGAGCTGTATACCATGAGCAGGGGATGTAGGCTGCTGCACAACCTGGTGAATCTGCTGAGGTGAAGCGGGTTGTGGCGTGGCCCGTGTAGAAGTGGGAGTTTGTCTGGGATTATTATGCTGCAACTGGTGCTGCAGCTGCTGCTGCTGCATCTGTTGTTGTAAAATTTTCTGAGATTCCTCCAGCTGCTTCTGAAGTTGAGCAATTTTAATCCTTTGTTGCTGCAGGATTTCCTCCTGTGAGGGATGAGGGGATGCTTGGGTCGTCTGCTCAAAGATGATGGGTGGACTGGTCACGTTGGTAGGTTGTGGTGTATGAACTGAATTCACTGTAGTCAGTGTAATTGTTGCAGGTAGTGAGATGGCTGATGAATTTGCTTGACTAAAATTAACAAAACTTGAAAAGTCTATATTTGAATCCACATCCATTGAGATTTCTGGATTAACAGAAGGGGGTCTAGAGTTGTCCACTGCCATGGGTATGGACCCTGTGCTGGCAGAGTGCAAACTGTTTTTCATCTGAGCAGTCAGGACACTGGTAGAAGGGGCAATGTCCATCACTTCAGGGGACAAGGGATTGAAGATCTTGTCTCTGATCGTTGGAGATATCGGGGGAGAAGAGGACGACATGGACACCTCATTAGAGGTTGAAAGAATCGCGGGTGATGATGACGACATTGGCAGAGATTGAACGTTCACTACAGCATGGACTGGTAATTTTTTCATGTCTGTTCTGTTGTTTGTGTTTGAACTGGGTGCTATATTAATGTCTAAATATGGTTTCAGTCTCTCAATAAGTTGAGGTTTTGGACCGGACACAGTCAAGTTTCGCTTTTTAAGTTCAGCTTTTAAATCTGCCACTTTCATGTCCTCCAGGTTCATGAGAGGCTTATTAATGTTTCCAGAAGAGTTCTTTGTGTTTTGTAACACCGGTCGAGCTCTCTGTACTGTTGTCTTTTGGTGTTGTTTTCCTGGAATTATGGACTGTAACTGCACCGAAGGCTGACCATGTATAATTGTCTTTGTCTGAACAAAAGGTTTGCTCTGCACTGGTGAGGTCTGAACAGGCAAGGAGCTATGAAGCTGTGTAACAACTGAAGCAGGCTTGGCCATCATACTAGATTTCACCTGAGCAGCCGATGGTCCAGACGATTGCACCTGAACTCCGGGCTGAGATTGGAGAGACACCTGTGGTTGGGCTTGCACCATGGGCTGTCCCTGTAATTGGGTGTGGACCTGGACCTGGGGCTGGGTCTGAATGATGGTGGTCTGGGCAGGCTTCATGGGCTGCTGTACCACTATCGGAGGCGAGGCCAGCTCAGGCTGTCCCTGCAAGCTGGTCTGTGTATTCACTGGGCCAGGGGAGGACACAGGCAACGGTGAAGTCAGCAAAGGGACAGCCCCTGGGCTGCCGGTCTGTACCTGTATAGAGCCGGGCTGTTCAGTGCCCACCTGCTGGGACGAGACCACAACAGGACGACCAGACGTTGAGCCAGGATTTTTAGACTGAAATTCCAACTGCCACTGTAAAAACAACTGCTGCTGTTGTAGCATGATGTGGTAGGGAGTCTCACTCGAGGGAATACTAGATGGAGCCACTGTCTGAGTCTTCACTACATTTGGAGGTCCTTTGTACTCATGAAATTTAATCACTTTTGTTTTTGGTTGTGTTTTTGGTTTTGGTTTCTTAGGTCTATTTTTGTTTATATTTGAATTGTTTCCATTGCCAAACTTGCCCCCATTCACTGTGTTCACTCCATTAGAATTCACTGGAGAAGTGTTAGTAACACTGAAGGATTGAGTCGTGATTGGAGACAGTTTTGTGAATGACGTCAGAGCATTGGATCCCGATACGCCTGTCACACTAGTTAGAGTTGTCCCTGTGGTAAATGTGATTGGGAGAGTGCCTGGCACGGAGAATTTGAGGGAGGCAGGGATGTCTGGGGCCAGGG
Organism: Magallana ariakensis; assembly: GCA_020458035.1. NCBI lineage: Eukaryota > Metazoa > Mollusca > Bivalvia > Ostreida > Ostreidae > Magallana > Magallana ariakensis. The sequence goes on along the minus strand of CM035817.1, from coordinate 54,875,950 downwards.
GGATAATTGGGGGACTGAACACCTCCGACATGGATGAGTCACAGGGAGAGGGGACTCCATCACTGGTGGTTGTACTCTCATCCTCAAATCCATAGTTGGATTCTGAGTCCTCGTCAAATGTCTTATTGAATTTTATGGATCCAGCTGGAAGAGAAGATTTATTCATCTAAGAATAAAATGGTCAATATTCTTAACATTTCTGAAATTATCCAAGAAATGGTTTAAAAGTGAAACAGTCAGGGTTCTTAAGTTCAATATAAAGACATAATAATATGAAATCACTCAATATACCTTGCAGAGCTGTTTTGAAGGTTTCATTGTCTGTCTGTAGAATATTGCCTTGCACCAGTTCCAGGGGGCCCGGTCTGTGAGATAGCTTGTCATTCAGGTCGTCCGCGATTCGAGCCCTCTTCAGTTTACGCTGTCGCTCATGAAGGGAAGGGTCAATCTTTGTGTCTACAGTACCAGGAATGGTAATCAATATTTATATACAATCTGATCAAGTCAACAGAACCATTTTTCTTCTTATTCTCTCTACATAAGATAATGATAGTGCTGATTACAGATTTTGGTGTCATTGTTTAATGGTCTGGATGCCCAGATGAACTACTGTAAACGTACTATATTTAGCGTGTACGATATTTGGCGGAATGTGATTTTTCAACAAGTAAGCGTGGATTTGATTTAGCGCATTTTTGAATGTACCTATTTATCTACTTATATATTTTACATTTGGCGATATACTTGATTTAGCGGACACCGTTTTCCACCAAAAACGCTATATAGAATACACAGCCAAATTTAATACGTTAACAGTAATAGATTAAAATGAATCTCAAGTAAATTGAGCCTCATAAAAACAATGTGTATAATGATGATGACACAAACCTTCTAAGATGTGTTGCTGTACTAAGACCTGTCTGTCTGGACGATGCTGTATTTTATGTTTCAGTAGGTCCCCAGTCTGAAAAATACAGATCACCATTTAATGAGTCTTTAATCTTAATCCTTTGTGGTATTATAACTTAATGGGCAGAAATTTAGGTTGGGTTGTCTTGATTTGTAGCATTAAACGGTCAATAAACCTCAACATATACACTGTAGCCGATATTAATGTCCTAGGTCAGATATTCTAGGAAACAGTCTAAAAGAAGTTATACTATATATTGGGAGGACATGCAAATCTCAACTGAGACTTAACACATGTAGTTGCACAAATGAGAAGAAGATCTGCAGATGCCCTTTTTCATTAAAACAGACAAACTAAAATAAACAATTTAAAGAATAGAACTAGGTCAATGTAGCAGGCATCATAAGTGATGCTTAGCACTTTAGAAAAATTGACATACCCCACAATGATAATGAAAAATAGAATAAAAAAAAAAACAGCACTAATTCTTTTGACAAGGTTAGCTGATGCGAAGTTCATTTGTTATATCTGCCTCTCACTACAGCTTGTGATCTGAGACTTAAATTGAAGTTTATGGCACCTCAATCTTCTGAATGAAAGTTTTCTCAAGTGCTAACAAGTGTTTGCCAGTTTGCAAAATAAAACTCCTTCAAATCTGCCAAAATTGTTAAACAAATGAGGGATGCTATTTTGCCAGATCATTCTGTCAAACTTATTTACCATCAACCAACCTGCCATGTTATGATTGTGAGTGAATTAAATGTGTACAGGAATAAACTAGGTAATTCTGATGTAAAACAAGGCTTATTTTCCTTCTCTTTTTTATCAGGAGCAAGTGTTGCAAGGAAAAAATATTGTAACCATTGAGTATATTTTTCATTAGTAATTAGCATGATGTATTTCTTTGTTTCAATGCTCATCAATTTTAATAGTTTAAAACTCAGTTTGCGGCAGCTAGAGCTGAGAGTGCTCGAGTTGGCTGCTGTCTGTGATTACTGAGCAGGGAATGGTGTGGGAGGCTTAGACAGAATACACATCTTTTTTCTGTTGTCTTGCAAGATAATGTATCTGGGCACGTGCCAACATTCCACACAACATTGCCGATATGACTCAAGGACTCGGCACATCAGCCCATTACCTAGCAAGAGACCTGGCTATAGCATTTTCTGGAAAATTACTTGCTAGGACCTGTTAGATTATGAGATATTTAAAAGAATTTAGAGAGCAGGGGGAATTTTTGTGTGATGTAATGCTGCATGTGTCTGATGGGTAAGCCAGAGACATTGATGTTTACTTGTCTGCAGAAGAAAGGTTTATCACAATACTTCATCTCCCGGGTGAGAATAAGGTGGAAAGGAAATGTCCTCTAGCTCCACACAGCAAGCATCTTAACAGGTCAACAACCTCAACAAAATATCAGCTGAGCATTCAGATAGGTTTATTGTTTAAGAAAATATTGATACTAGTCTTGTCAAGATTCACATAAACTTGGAGGATATAATATGATGCATTTGTTTCGTATTATCACTTGATGCACTCATTGTCAAGTAGTTTTAAACCAGATTAGCATTCTCCCCCTTCCCCCAAATAAAATTTCAAAGAACCCAGTAAAGCAGATAGATTCACAACAATTTTTAATCAATCATTTTGAAAGGCATCTTTGTTTAGGATGAGTATCATCTTCAGTTGAGTAATTGTTCACTATGTAAAAATTTCTTATACAATTCTTTTGAATGTTTACACTACATTCAATAAAACTTTTATATATTTCCAAGGCAAGCTGGCTTCTGTTTCAATTTTCAGAGAGTTTAAAATCATTTATACAATAAAACAGTTATACAATAAAACAAGATACAGTTTGTGAGAACTTGACCACCACTGACCTTTGCTCTCTCTAGGTGGCGCCTCTGTTCTGCAAATGCTGGTGGTGTACTCAAAGCTGTAACAAGTCAAATCAGAGATGAATGACACAAATCACTTGGGAATGATAGATGGTTTTTTGGGAGCTATTTTTTGTGATTTAATTAAGTACTGTCTTACATTTTCAAGCAAGACTGAATTCCTTATAACTTACGGGGATATATTCCTTGGTCTACCAGTTCATTGACAGATCGCCTCATCAACAGTTTCCTCTTCAGTGCTAAAGAAAAGGTCAAAACAATAACCATAGTTTAAAGACATTATGAACAGAACTTTGACAAAGACATTTTGGAGACTGATTTGAGACAGTTTTTCTTTATTAGCAGGCACAGACTGCTTACATTCTTTATTTTTGTCCATGCTTTGTTGTAGTGACATCTCCTCCAGGGTAGACTGCGGACTGGTGGGGGGCACCTGCTCTATCTCCCCCTCCCCCTTCCCATCAGTCCCTGTTGCTGCTGCCTTTTCTTTTTCTGCCCTCTCTGCCTCCATTCGGCAGTCCTTGCAGTAGAACTTGTGGATGTACTGGATGGCCTCTTGGTCTAGAGATGTGCCTCCCCCGTAAAGGGGGGACCAACTACTGCTGCTACTTGTGTCTGAAAACAAGGGCAATAATCAACACATTGCTAATATTTAACTGCCTAGTCTAAACATAAATGCTCATAGGTATAAAGAATTAAATTTAGATATAAAACATGGATTTTACTAATGAAAATCTTTAATTTGGTTAACAATAAAACTAAAAGAATTTTCAAGGAAACAGGATAGAGGCAATAACAAAAGTGTCATAAGAATTGCTATAATATTGTCATAAGAATTACTATAATAAAGGGTTATTTTGGTCCTATGCTAATTCTCCAAAATTGCACTTTTAGATTTTTTTCCACTTTAAATTTGCCCTGAAAATAGCCATGATGGTACCACTGGTAACAAATACTCTGAAAATACTAACAACATCACATCAGATGATTAGCATTCTATACTGAAATTACCAATACCATGAGAATACTGACAACATTACCCCAGATGTTGAAGATATCACTGACATCATGACCCTAGACACTAAAGATATGACTAACAACATCATGACTGACAACATCACCCAATACCCTGAAGATATTACTGACATCAATCTAAACCCTAAAGATAAACACAAAATCACCCCTAACCAAGATCATGAAGATATCACTAACAACATCACCCAAGATTATGAAGATATCATTGACAACCCCAACACACATCATGAAGATATCACTTACAACATCATCCAGGATTATGAAAATATCACTGACAACACCAACCCACATCATGAAGATATCACTGACAACACCAACCCACATCATGAAGATATCACTGACAACACCAACCCACATCATGAAGATATCACTTACAAAACCAACCCACATCATGAAGATATCACTTACAAAACCAACCCACATCATGAAGATATCACTAACAACCTCACCCAAGATAATGAAGATATCACTTACAACATCATTCAGGATTATGAAGATATCACTGACAACACTACACAGGATTATGAAGATATCACTGACAACACCAACCCACATCACGAAGATATCACTAACAACCTCACCCAAGATAATGAAGATATCACAACATCATCCAGGATTATGAAGATATCACTGACAACACCAACCCACATCATGAAGATATCACCGACACTACACTGAGATTATGAAGATATCACAAAGATATCACTGACAACATCCCCCTAGACCTAGAGCATACTATTGACAGCATAACCCTAGAATCTAAATAACTGACAACATTACTCATGAAGAAATCACTGACATTACTCCATACCTAGATCATACAACTGACAACATAACCCTTTACCCTAAAAATATTACTGACAACAACACCCTGGACCTCAGTGACAACAGTGCCATAGCCAATGAAGACAACAAAAACTTCCTCCAAAACAACAGTGTTAACGTTACCCCAGTCCATAGACTCCATACTGATGGCCGCTGTCTGTGATAATAAGCTGTTGTTTTCTGAGGTGATAATGACTGACTCACTGTTATAAGATATGTTTTCCCCCGCAATGTCGTGAACTGTATGGTCGTCTTTTATTGGTTCCTTTTTCAATTTTCATATGTGAATGAAAACATTACATTCTGATGTCAAATGAGATTTTTACCAATCAGTCAAAAGATAAATGCTAACAGATCATTTCCTTGTCAGCAAATGACCACCTTTGTTAATAAAACACTTTAAAACTGTTTGTTTTGTAAAGATTTCTTGCACTAAGTCCATATGACGATTAAATGTGATAAAAGAATAACAAACACCACAAACCTTGGAAATCTTTGCCCAACAAGTTCATTCAGAGCAGACATATTATTATACACATAACCTTTTTATAGGAAAATAAAAACCATTTTTAAGTAAACAAGAAAACCATTAAAACATCACCAGAGAATTTTGTGCAGGATATATGCAATTGAGTTCACTTAAAGTCAACACAAATGAGATGCAATATTAAAGAAGAAAAAAATCTTTGTTTAAGGAGTTTGGTAGTGATAATGATGTAACAATGAGATTGATATAAATATATCCTTTAAGTCCCCGCAAAAAAATACTAACAGTACATGCAAGTTTGTAGACCTAAATGCTATGCTGCAATATATTTTGTTCACGATGATCATTGATAAATATGAAGTCGGGTAGAAGCTGCATTCACATCTGTGGTCTGAGTACTACCTGGCTCCAGACCAGAGCCTCTCCCTCAGAGCTCTGGTCGGTTTCTGACCACCTCATCAGAGACTGACATCAGACAGCACCAACAGTAATTCCTGTTGTGTAACATTGGAAGCTCTCTGTACATGCAGAAATTTCTCTGGAGCTAGTTATCAATCCATCAGCAGATATGGTTTCTGCCAACACAAAGAATTATTTTGCCAACTTCCAACAAATAATGCATGTGGACAGCGGCACCAGTGACTAGGTCTGATTGGGCAGCTTCTGACAGACAACCCTGTAGGTTTCTGCTGCTGAAGAAAGCCTCCCCCCCAGTAATATCGTACCAAGTGTTTACAAATTCCAACTCAACATCAAATCTTGGTTAATCCTACCATTCTCCATAACCTTAAGCATCAGTCATCAAATTCTTTGCCGAGTTCAAGCTTAATGAAAATATGCAATTTACAAAACACTCTTGGCAATGTCAACAGGGAAATCTCCATTGTTACCAGATGAAAGGTCTGGGTGATAAAAACTGTGACATAAAGACACAGAGGTGACGTCTTAACAAAACAGATTAATAAACCCTTGTGTTTTATGTGCAGTAATTTCACCTCAAAGGTAGGCTGTAGGATCCCATGATCATGACTTCTTTAGAACCCAACAGAATAAATAATCTTCTCTAGGTAGCATGTTTTTGTAGGTTGAGGTAATATCAACATTCACATTAAATCAATGACATTCAGAATGATAAAATATTTTGTGAATGGCATGATAGCCCAGATATTTCACTGCACCATCTAATGAAAATCTAATTTTAAAGTAATTGAAATTAAACTAGTGGTATTTTTAAAGTGTCAAGTCTAAATTTAACAAGTGGTATCACCAATTTGTTCCTAAACATAGTTGAAGATGTATTTATGGAAAGTGATAAGATAATTAACTGTTCTTGCATTCTGTAATTAGAGCGATTTGAATCTCAACACAAGCTGCTGTAAACAGGGGGAGGCATGTTATCTAGGCCAGATCTTGTTCACTGCCAGTAAAGCAAAGATAAAACACATGTAGTGCTTTATTCCTCTCCATTAGCAGGTATTATCTGAGTCTGTTTTAATTTCATTGATATTAAGCCCCTGGAGATGTGCACAGATTGAGCCTATGTACTCCATTGTTTAATCCAGACCAGAACATATTCATGACAGGCCAATAAATTTCTCTCCCCCATGGACCCCCCTCCTGGGCTGCATGACATCAATGGCCCTATTACCATTTGACAAATATTTTTGTATACAGACAATAGAAAAATAAATGCTTCTCCAAACCCACACAGTGCAAGGAGCCCAAGATGTTGCTGTGTCTTGGAATGTGCAGAAAATGCCACTGCAACTGTCTGCCTACCACTGCTTCAGAACAAGTACATGTGACACTGCACATGAAACAAACAACTCTGGTTATTTACTCCAAGATCTAGTGATTGCTCATCACCTCACCCCCCCACCCCCACCCCCACCACACACACACACTTCTAACACATCTGTCAGAAAAATGCTGGTTCCTTAAATCAGTATCATATCCTTCATCTGTTATTGTTAAAAAATTTGATATCCATTAAATTTAAGGAAACAAATTTTAAATTCATTTATTTAGCCAAAATATTATCAAAGTTATCCAAGATTTAACAATAAGTATTTATTAATATCATGCATTTCAATAATATGCAGAGGCTACCGACAGTAAGCAAACTGAAAATACCCAAAGAAATGCCAGTTTATACTTCATAAGTCAGGCCACTTGTTTACTTAGAGATTGAGACAAGTGGCAATGAAAAGATACATGAAGCTATTTACCAAATCTAAATCACATGGGTTTAACTGCCTTCAATTTTGTTATTGATGAACTTAATGAATTAAAAAAATGAACAAGAAGCCCTAAGGAGCTGAGTAGGAACCTGTGGCTGGTTACCTAGGAATACCTTTATGTAATCAATGGCCTTTCATTTTAACTCTTGACTCATCACAAAACCTTGTGAAGTGCTTAAACCTAATTAATACAGCTGATGAGAATGTTAATGTGAAGACAGTGATTCAATAGACAGCGTTATCCAGTGGTGAGCCAGAGTAAACAAGTGGAAAACAAACATTGCTGCCATTTCCAAGCAGGCCTCCCCCACCAGATGTTGCTTTGTACTACACCCTTGCTGCCAGTTTACCGGTACCATTCTCCAAGATGGCAAACTAAGACACTTCACATCAGCAGGAAGGATCAAAGACTTCTCCATCAGGAACGTGTGGGGGTGTTGGCAGATTCTATGTCGGACCCAACACTACTCTAATCTACGATCACATCATATTTTGTTTGCTTTTTTTCCCCCCTCCATTTTTTGAAGAATAATATCTTTTTTTAACAATTTTCAGCAAAGGTACAAACAACCTCTTAAAGACAGACTGCACTTTTTACCACAGATAGCTCTGTTATCAAGAACTTTATTGTTCAGAGAAAAGTCATAAACAGCGTTACCCCACTGAGCCCACTTCATCTTGGCATTCTCAAGCTTCATGTTTGTGAGAAACCAAATGTTTAACCTGTGTCAGTTGGAGAACTGTAAAAACAATATGATAGAGCCTCCATTCATAAACAGACAACCCCTCGGCCAAACACTCCAAGCAACCTCCAAATGTCCACTGTAGGCTTACTGCAGAGACAACAAGACAGAACATATCTATCAAATCTGAAAAGCATGCACAACATTTCAGTGTTCAAAGCCATTCATAAATTGAGTAAACAGGTTAAACTCCTGGATAGTTAGCCACTATTGGCTCTCTCATTAGATTTCCTGTCACTAGATTTCCTGATACTACAGGGTATCACTAGATTTCCTGATACTACAGGGTATCACTAGATTTCCTGATACTACAGGGTATCACTAGATTTCCTGATACTACAGGGTATCACTAGATTTCATGATACTACAGGGTATCACTAGATTTCATGATACTACAGGGTATCACTAGATTTCATGATACTACAGGGTATCACTAGATTTCATGATACTACAGGGTATCACTAGATTTCATGATACATGTACTACAAAGAAAACAACTGAGAAAAGAAGAGGAAGAAAAAATAGAGAGGAGAAAATCACAGAACCTTCTTATTTCTTACAATGCCAACCCATATATCTGATCACTCAACCAAATGAAACTGCAATGAGCAAACACAACTACATAACAATATGTATGGTTATAAGTTTAATAAAATTCCTCTCATGAAATGTGTACTAAAATATAAAATCCCATCGTAGAACACATAATCAGACCTAGCCTTTTCTCTACAACAGGCAGATGACAGCAAAGTACAATTGAAGTTGATACCAGGTTCATTAACTGATTGTTCGTTCTATACGATTAAGATACTGTCTCTGACTTCTACATAAATAACTCGGTTAGACGTCTACCGAGTTTTTCAAAGTAGGCTGATTATATTCTGTAAATATATAAATCACAGCTGCAATAAACATTTCCCGACTCTACCAGCCTCTCCCGACAATACAAACACTGGGTAGGTCCCACTACACTTACCCCAATTCTTCTTTATTCTCTTTGGCCCATGTGATAATTCTGTAACAAAGAATAAGAGGTTAGGCTTGTGTGGAATAATAAGATTTATCGAAATTGACGAAGTATGATCACCTCTTACATTCATGCAGAAAAAATGATTTGTATATGAAGAAGTTGGCTATAAGTAAACTGAAATGGCGGGGCAACAGGGTGTGTGTTCACATTCATAAGAAATCATGTTTTTCCTCAGATTTAATGTATTCTACAGATTAATATCGCATAAACAAAAATAGAGGATGCCTATCGGTTGTAAAGATTTGATATTAAACATGAGGATTGGGAAATGCCATAACCTCCCTGGGTGTTTGCTAGACAGCAGATTACTTATCGTAAAACAAATTCAAATTCACAAACTGTGTAAACTCACCCTCTCTAAGACCTAAAAACATCATAACATCTGATATTTTTATTTTGTTTCTATAATCATTATTTGGTTTATTAAGTGTTAGCAGGCCTTTGTACCTTTGTTAATTATCAGACTGTAGTTCAATACTCGCACTTTATTAAAGTACCACCAGTATACTTGTGTTATGAAAGTTCAAAGGAAGATTTGATGAAGACACTTCATCTTCCAGTCTCTGGAGTTACCAAACAGGTGAAGACATCCAGAAGTCAAGAAGACACAGAGCAGCAGACAAGCCCTCTATCGACCAGGCTCATTCACAGCTATTTACAGAAACTGCAGCATATTCAATTAAAATGAGGCCATATTTATCATCTCTTTTTCGCAATTAACAGTAGCCCTGAACTGAAATAGCTGTAGCAGGATTAGAGTTATTTACTTGTCCCTGGTTCTGAGCTGACGGGAGAGGGGGGGAGATCATATCACTTCCTACCACTGGTAGTGGTGAGGAAACCACAGTAGTAACTGCTTCCTGCTGATGGGGACAATCTCAGTATTACAATGATGAAGAAAATTTCACTACATGTATTACAATGGTGTATCTGTTGCCGGGTTATTTTCTTACACAGCACTTTCAAAACAACTAAACCATACCATGACTGGAATGTATTCCAGAATACAACATTATATTTGTAAACTTTGTATAACACTGTATAATACAATGTTCGTCTACTTCTCAAGCAATTATGTTTTAAGATGTTCAATTGTTACACACATCTTCCTGAATTATCTGTATGTGGATGTCCTTTACACTGCTATCTAGGCGAGTTCTCAGCTGTAGAGTAGGGTTAATCAGACGGTGCCTGTTAATTGGCCATGACACCGCATCCCAGCCTAAAATGAAGACCAGACCCCCCACCCCCTGCTGTGTGCAGCGCCTGGACCCAGGGGCACACCAGTAGTGTTCAAACACCTGTTTATAGCAAAACAACCCACCCTATTCAAATCCCATGACTATTTACTTGTGGCCCACTAGGAAGGGGCCCTAGGCCTGATGTGTGGGGAGTTTATTGGTGTTTCTTTCTAGCTAAACTTCCTTTATCCTACAATCTCATTAACCCATGGTTCCAAGCAGAAACCTCACTGGTAAATATATTGAAAGATAAGTAATATATCACTTAGTCTACAGAGATGCAACAAACTAGATGCAATCATTAGATGTTAGCTGTCTGGGCATGGCTATTTTAAGCCAAATTCCCCAAATTCTTGATTGTCATTTGAAATTGAAAATTTATCAATGCCTATTTGATATTATCAAAGAAAGCATTTTTACAACCAGTATATCTATCAGCAAACATTCTGTGAATCAATCAAACTTTTTTAGAACACATTATCACACCATCATCCACTGCTTTTGCATGGATTCAAAAAAGAGAGAACTAAATATTATATATAAACCACAAGCATCATTAATGTTTGTACACTCCTGTTAACAGCTGTAGGATGAAGGCCTTACCCACAGAGGAAGAGTTCTGTACCAGGCATGCCATGTCCCTGCTAGTCCTGTAAGGTTCACCCTCAATATCAGCTGTTTCCAGAATCAGCTGATTGCAATCAACAACACTGACAGTGCATCATTTCTACTGTATGTTCACTGTTAAGACTGCCTCCGACAAGACTATCACACAGAGTACATTCCTGTAATCTCAGTGCAGAGAAACCACACACACAAAAATAATATATCAAACTTTCCTCTTATCTAACGGTGTTTCACCACTGCCATCTCTCTACACAGAACAGTCTCAGTTCCTTCTATCAATCAGCAAAGTCTCCTATGGTCACTTGAACTCCAGGGGGTCAGTCTTGACATGCCCCTCCCTTGCCACACCTGGTCTGTTTCTGTCGTCTGTGGGGGGACTCTTGGCTGCATGTACCCTCTCTCTCCCAGTGGCTGCCCGGTACAAGCAGTGAAGAACTTCCTCCACTACTTCAGAGAGCAGGCTCCTCAGTCCGACCTGACTCACTCCAGCTCGTGAGGGGAGGAAAGACAAGATAGGATCAGGGAATCCTCTAGTTCTCTGCACTCATCCTCCAGAAACACCCCTACTGTTATAATGGAACGGCATGTGGCATTCATTACACAGATGTCAGTGTTCAAACCTGTGCATCATATGCACGATTACCCTCTCTATAAAGAGGAACCCACCAAAAAATTATTTAATTATTTCCAAGTTAAGTTACTTCTGAAGATCACAGACCCCTGGAAGACACTACTTGTCCTGGATATATTTAATTGATCATAATTAGGTATCCGCATAATCCACAAGGATGTTTTCATGTAATGTAATAAATAGAAAAATTGTTTGTACAACAGTCCCTTTATCCTGCCATCTTTACCACACAACAGGATGTGGTCTCTTATTTACATACACAGATTTAATGGACATCCACTTAAATGTTCACAATTTCTTGCATTTTTCTGTTCAAGAGCATATCCAAATTTAAAAAAAAAATGCATATTTTCAATAAAGAAAGATATGCGAAATCTGCAATTCTATCAGCTGATTTTTAAAAGAACCACCCATCTGTCGTTTTTTTCTGCAACATTTAAATTTATTTGAAGATCACTAACCATTCAAATTATGCAATAGAACTGTTAATTACATCACAAACTATTTTTTCTAGATGCCAAAGCTGTAAGGTTGGATTTGAGGAGATATTATTCAGAAACACTTTTAAACAAGAGGCCCAGGGGCCACATCGCTCACCTGAGCAACAATAGCCTTAACTCTGATCAAATTAGCATTACAGTATCAAAATCAAAATATCTTGACAACTAAGTACAGATCTTGCTCAAAAAATTTAAAACATCTGCCGATTTTTATCCACATATTTTTATAGTAAATACATAGCCCCTTTTGTTGTTGTACCTGTAAGATTTTTCTCTATTCCTATATAACCCCCCCCCCCCCCCACACACACACACTTTGTGGCCCCACTTTTCTCTAGGGAATCATGGTTTGATCAAACTTTAATCTGCACAACCTGTGCTTTTACACAAGTTACTACTTTTTGGACTGAAAACTTCCCCAGAATATTTTTAAAGATTTTCTCTATGTAAAAATTTATCCCCCCATTGTGGCCCCGCCCTACCCCCGGGGACCATGATGTAAACAAACTTGAATCTACACTATCTGAGGATGCTTCCACTCCAATTTGAGCTTTTCTGGCCTAATAGTTTTTAAGAAGAAGATTTTCAAAGATTTTCTCTATATATTCCTTTGTAAAAATTCATCCCCCCATTGTGGCCCCACCCTACCCCCGGGGACCATGATTTAAATGAACTTGAATCTACACTATCTGAGGATGTCTCTGCTCAAATTGGAGCATTTCTGGCCTAATAGTTTTTGAGAAGAAGATTTTTAAAGATTTTCTCTATATATTCCTATGTAAAATTCATCCCCCATTGTGGCCCCACCCTACCCCCGGGGACCATGATTTGAACAAACTTGAATCTACACTATCTGAGGATGTTTCCACTCCAATTTGAGCTTTTCTGGCCTAATAGTTTTTAAGAAGAAGATTTTTAAAGATTTTCTCTATATATTCCTTTGTAAAAATTTATCCCCCCATTGTGGCCCCACCCTACCCCCAGGGACCATGATTTAAACAAACTCAAATCTACACTATCTGAGGATGCTTCCACTCCAATTTGAGCTTTTCTGGTCTAATAGCTTTTGAGAAGAAGATTTTTAAAGATTTTCTCTTTATATTCCTATGTAAAAATTCATCCCCCATTGTGGCCCCACCCTACCCCCGGGGACCATGATTTAAATGAACTTGAATCTACACTATCTGAGGATGCTTCCGCTCAAATTGGAGCATTTCTGGCCTAATAGTTTTTGAGAAGAAGATTTTTAAAGATTTTTTTCTATATATATTATGTAAAAATTTATCCCCCCATTGTGGCCCCACCCTACCCCCGGGGACCATGATTTAAACAAACTTGAATATACACTATCTGAGGATGCTTCCACTCAAATTTGAGCTTTTCTGGCCTAATAGTTTTTGAGAAGAAGATTTTTAAAGATTTTCTCTATATATTCCTATGTAAAAATTCATCCCCCCATGGTGGCCCCACCCTACCCCCGGGGACCATGATTTAAACAAACTTGAATCTACACTATCTGAGGATGCTTCCACTCAAATTTGAGCTTTTCTGGCCTAATAGTTTTTGAGAAGAAGATTTTTAAAGATTTTCTCTATATATTCCTATGTAAAAATTCATCCCCCCATGGTGGCCCCACCCTACCCCCGGGGACCATGATTTAAACAAACTTGAATCTACACTATCTGAGGATGCTTCCACTCAAATTTGAGCTTTTCTGGCCTAATAGTTTTTGAGAAGAAGATTTTAAAAGATTTTCTCTATATATTCCTTTGTAAAAATTCATCCCCCATTGTGGCCCCACCCTACCCCCGGGGACCATGATCTGAACAAACTTGAATCTACACTACCTGAGGATGCTTCCATACAAGTTACAGAATTTCTGGCCTAATAGTTTTTGAGAAGAAGACTTTTGAAAAATACCTACAAATTTTAAATAATTCTAAATTATCTCCCCTTTAAAGAGGATGTGGCCCTTCATTTGAACAAACTTGAATCCCCTTTACCCAGTGATGCTTTGTGTCAAGTTTGGTTGAAATCTGCCCAGTGGTTCTGGAGAAGAAGATGAAAATGTGAAAAGTTTACAACGACAACATTGCCAACCCCAACGCCAACGACGACAGACAATGGACAAATTTTGATCAGAAAAGCTCACTTGAGCTTTCAGCTCAGGTGAGCTAAAAAAACAACATGCGCCATGAATTATGAAATGCTAGATTCTGAAATAAGGAAACTATAGAGGTTATTTGTGGGCTCACAATAACTAAATAAATATTACAAATCACTAATGCAGATTGTATCAGCCTTCATGTTTTAACAATATTTGTCGGCCCTTAGACATCATATTTTAGAATGTACATATTTTGCTAACTATAGAAAAATGTGTACAAGTGATACAAGGAAAATCCAAATATTTTAAAGTTTAACATGCTGATAAACACTTATGAACTAGAAAAACTAACATTGTCAAAATTTATGAAGAAAATTTTCAAAGTCTTAAAAAAACTTATGAACCTACTGTATATCCACTTTTTATATTTTTTTAATTTCTTTAAGCATTGAATGCCTATTTTTGGATGTCGTTGGTCCTATGACACACCAATGCGGTGCAGACAAATTGAATACCGCGCGTTTGGCTCGGTATGATAATTTGTCTGCACTGCATTGGTGTGTCATAGGACCGACGACATCCAAAAATTGGCATTTAATACTTATATTTATATTCATACTGATGTTTTTTTGTATGAAATATATGTGTATCGTCGCTGTAAAGCCATTACATACGCTCTCAGTCAGGGATATGAAACATACATGGAACAGTAAATATCAAATTGGTTATGTAAGGTTTCATTTAATCTTACAAAAATAAATATACTCAAAAAAACGGATTTACAGTCAAGTCGTACAGAGACCAACTCGTATACAGGTCAACTCATATTAAAAAATTTTCACCGTTTTAGACAATGAAAGTCATCTTTTGCTGTAGCATATTATATAATCTTGACTTAAATGATATGTTGTAAGAATATTTGTTATATTTATTATCATATTAAATATTTGACCTAAATTATATTTGATTATATATGCATATGAAATTTTTGTATACAAGTTAACTTTCGGTTTAGCATACCGGGAATTTTTGTATACGAGCTGACTTTTGGTTGTTTATACGAAAATTTTTGTGTACGAGTTGACCTGTATACGAGTTGGTCTGTGTTCGACTTGTCTGGACTCCTTTTATGACCCTTGCCTGTTTTTGTGTTCATTTGAATGTATATATTTACATCTACCGAGTATGATTCCCTGATCCCTCTATTTCTTACGGAAACTTAGTTAATTCATAACTCTATAGAAACAGCCAGACTGATATTTACGCGCCCCTTTTATCGATAGGTCAAAATCTAGTGACTGAAAGTGACAGGACTAAAATATACTTGCCCTGTTTATCAATTGGTCCAAAACCTACAGCGACCCGAGAAAAATCACGGACTGAACAAAATAATCATCATAATGTCAGACTCAAATTCCCAATGGAGACAATTTCGCTGTTTCTTTTAGCTCACGTACTGATGTACATTAACAGTAATTTAGTGAATTTTACTTACTTTTTACAATCAATTTATTAATTTGTTAAAAGAAGATGTAAATATAAACAATAAAATACTTTCTTTGAAGATTCATGCGGGTTATGAAGATAGCGATCATTGCAGAAAAAATTTACATAACGCGGGTTATGAAGATAGCGATCATTGCAGAAAAAATTTACATAACCTGCTAATGCGGGTTAAGTATTTTTTCTGCAATGTCGCCACCTTCATATCCCGCATGAATCACCAAAGAAAGAATTTTATTGTTTAAAATTATATTTATGTTGAACATGAACCTCATATACCAGTGAACTGGTCTTGAGTGAATAAAGAATTGAAATCAGTTTGACAGTATACTAGTATATATACGGTATATGAACTTCTTTTCAGATAAAACAAGTAAATGGAGCAATAACCTTTCATGTTATATGGAGCTAATTATTGTTAACAAACAGATGTTATATTTTCTTTTATAATTCTATGATTTCATGATTATTTTTTCTATAAAAGTAAATAAATCTGCAGATACATTGCTTTTGGTTGATAATTGCTACCATTTTCCCCACACAATTTAGCATTGCACACTTCCAATTGGACCACAGATTTCATTTATCATTGCAGCTACTAGATGACATTAAAGCTGAACACCGCTCGTAAATAGGCACTGTCCGCCATATTTCTCTTTCATCACTGCTGTCCCTACAACCCTTATATAAGGGGCAGACCTCTAAACAGTTCCAAGTACTTCGCTGTAGAGGTCTCACCTGTGTGGACGTACATCTTGCCTCGCCGTGTTACTCGGTCGCGATGAAATTATCAAATTTTACGCACTTTTTTCAAGATAAGAGAATACTAACATCAAATAAATTGGTCAATTCATTATTTACAAACAGAATATGCACATAAAATGCATAAAATCCAAAGACGACGAAAGGAATACTTACATGTCCGCCATGAGTTTCAGGTGTGCAATCGGGTGTAACGAAATCGAAGGGTTTATATACCAGGTACCTGTGTGACGGTGCCTATTTACGAGCGGTGTTCAGCTTTAAACAAGGGATATCATTCTAAGAGTTTCCTCCCTTTATTCTGTAATGTTTCTTTTTACAGATGTTTGAGTAAATAAAGAAGCCTTACCAGCATATCTGGGCACTGTGTACAACTGAAGGGTACCAACACCAGACTCTTTCTCTCTTTGGACCTTCATCCAGCCAAGAATTGAACTCAATTCACTGTTTCTAATATTTAAATCTTTGTTTCTCGATTTTTCATGATTAGCTTGGCATAAAAGTAAACAGGACACTGAATGCAATACAAAATTGAGGGTAATATTCTTCACAAAGAAGAAAAATTCTTTCAACAATCCTCTTGTTTAAATCTGATTAAAATGCCTTCTCATCAAGGTGTTTTTAATTTGCATACAGAATGTGCAGTAGAAAATATCTAGTTTAAAGCTATATAACAGTTGCAACTCATGTGTAAGTATCTAGAAGAAAGATCAAGTGAACCACTGGCAAAGGCAAGGCTAAATGCCTCGAATTTTAAGAAATACAACAACATGCTTCTCAAACGCAGTGAGAAATCTTATATAAGATATGATATTTGGGTAAATTGAGTTTGATGCTGGAATCTTGTGTGGCTAGTTGTAGGGCCGCTCTGGTAGATAGCCAGAACTGACATGATCAAAACGATCCAGCCTAGAGGCAGAACAACTCGGTGCTGCGGTGTTTGTTTAAAAAAATGCATTGCAGTGTCACATCTCATTACCGGGGATGTCAAGGGAGACCACTCTCATCCAGCTCTTAGTGATGATATTCACAGGACAGTAAGCATCCCGGTAAGCACTGGTGACTTCTTAAGTCTGGGTCAAGAACTCGACACAGGGTGTCAATTGTAATAACCTGTTGTGAATTCATGCTTAAAATTTGTGTTAAATATATAAACCACAAGAATACATAAGTATAAATCAACCATTTCATTTAATCTTCATGATGAAAAAAAGAAAAAGAAAATTGGTCCATTTTTATCCCCAAGAATCCTAACCTAGCTTGGACCTTTTGAACTCTGAATAGGGGTTTGCAGATGCATCCCCCACATGTATAAGTAGAGGACACTAGTGATATAGATATCACTAATGGTAGCTAAGTGTTAACAGCTTGCAGACCTCTTCAGTGGTAGACAACCAGCCATCTATTATCTAATGGGTGGGTAGGGGGCTGTAGGGGTTGCTATAATTTAGAATATTTTCTGCATAAATATTTATATTTTAAGGATCTTCTAATTTTAAAATTTTTTTTTAAACTGTGCACTATTCCAATTTTAAGACTTCAATTTATGTGCCAGTACTTTTTTCTATTTCAATTGAGCAGAAAAAGAATGTATGCATGTTTTCTTTCAGCTGTTTAATGATGCTGTCATTGTCAGCCAAGGCATCCCTTTCTGCATTTTTCTTTAATGAAAAAAAATATTCAACATTTCTCTGAAAATAACTAAAGAATGAGTTTTGTCTTTTTAAACTGAACATAAACTGTACATGCAAAGTTTCCCAAAATTCGACCCTTCGACTGCCAGCATGAGTGTACTGTGTGGGATGTCAAGGTACTTCTTACTGAAAAGCGAAAGCTCCCCATATCCATTGCTTTATAGCTGTATAAACAGAAACACTTACTACCACAGTAGATACAGTAGACCTACAGCTGTTCGCTCACAGTTCATACTGCAGTATCCCAAGTGGTTGTGCAATTATTTTACACTGTGATCCCTCATCTCCGAATCACAATATGCATGTGTTATTATAATTATTTTTCTTGGATTCCAAACAGCAAAATTGACAAGAACTCATCATTCATAATAGACAAAATGATTTGCATCTTTGAAGTGTGTGCCAATCAAGTTCATTTGCTTTCCATACAATAAGCATTCAGCATTCAAGATCACCTTTGTCTGCAACAATGCAGAAACAACAAGCATGCTCATTTAATCGTACATTCCACTGGAGAGTCATTATAATGATCTTTACAGACACCAGATAATATATTTTGTAGTTTCTGGACCTCATTACCCGGTGGTCAGACAAGTTAAGAAATGTCAAATGTTCAAGGAAAAATCAAAGACCTTGGCCACTCTGCATCTCAGCAGGACTTAAAACCTACCACTGTGATATATGCAGAATCATTTTCTTCTGCAAAAACAAAGTGACTGGTATATCAAAACATAAAGCAAGAGGGGTCAATCATAATGTGGAAAGTGGGTTCTACCTAAAATACCTCCCTCCCCCAATCCCTGGTAAAATAAAATGTATGGTTATTATATGCTTAGTTCGAAGAGTCTTATGGTTAAAATACTGTACCGGTAGGCTATCCAGCATGAGCAACTATTGAAAGTTTTAATGAAGTATTTTTTGACCCTAGATCAGATGTTCAATAGACCATCAGTGGAGACTGAATCAAGGAGCAGTAATATTCAATGGCAGTAACTCAATTGAGAGTAGGACCTTTAAGAAAAAGAACTCTGAGCTTGAATTCATAGACTATACGTACATAATTCCAAACTTCATCTTCAAAGAAAAGAGCCATTCAGAGGGAGCCATTCAGAGGGAGCCATTCATACAACACTCACACTATACACACATTCTCCTGTCTTTCTACCAAAAGTGGAATGACTTCAGGTTTTAAAAGATCACTTTCTAAGTGATAAGATTTATCCTTTGAATGGTATCACTATATGATTAATGCTGAATTCCCCTTACCTTCATTGAGTGAATCAAATGGCCTTTTGGAAAGTTCTGAAAGATATATAAAAAACAAAACAATTAAATCGTGTCGACAATATGTACACCAGGACATAAATTATAAACTAGGGTTAGATTGTTGTAATTTATCTATAAATAGACTCCTCAAAAGAGTAAAAAAAAAGTTGAAATATTTAGGTAACTCATACAGATGAACGGACAAACCATTTCTAATTTTCTCAGACACTATTGCAATTCTTCTCAAAGGGCAGAGAAGTCAAAATGATCAGATATAAAACACAAAACAACCTCCCTAAAATTAAAGAAATGTTATTACATGTGATGTCATTGTATTTAGCAAAATTAATATTCTTATGAATAACAATCTGCCACAGAAATAAGAGCACAGGTAAGAATGACTGATTTGATTGACACCCTTTACATAGAGTTACGCAACATATTTACTTTATCTCCTCCTCATCCCCAGCTGACAGTACGTACTAATTAGTTGCTTATGATACATTTTAAACCAGGTTTACTTGGTCTATTTCTGCTGTTTTTAAGACCCATGGGCCTTAGTGCTCACCTCCAGACTTCATTTTCATCTTATTCATATAAAAAAGAACAAAATTATTCTGACCATGTCTACAAACAATGGTATGGTGTTTTGTTAGAACCGTTTTAACACGAGCTTGGACTTTCAGTGGGATGTTACTATCTAGTTTGCTCATCAAAACAAGCTTTCAAATAATTGACCTCCTTTCTTCTAATTCGCTAAGAGAAGCTCATTAATATTCATAGATTGTCAAAACCGGAAAGTTGTTTTACAAGATCTGCTCTGCTGTGTGAAATTGACGCTGTTTCAGCGAAATATACATCCCTGGATGAAGTCGGACGAGTGTCATTGCGTTCAATGTATTCATATCTATTAGCCAATGACTGGACAGTTAACAATGAGTAGACCCCGCCTTCATCAAATCGGAGTTTGTCACGTACTACCCAAAGTCCAAGCTCTTGTTAAAACGGTTCTATTTCAGGATTTGTGGTGTTACAACTTGTGGTTGACTACTGTTTTAGGGTTTGTGGGATCTCTATTGCTTAAAAAAATGAAAGCTAGCTTCCTCATGTCAACAAACTAAATGAATTACCTACTGGCAGAGTCATGAGAAATAAGGAAAATTCAGCTAGTCCTGGATATAAGTAACTAAAGACTCATTTGGTTTCTGACTCACACATTTTACCTTTCTTTACTTTGTCATTAAACTAATGTCATCCTTGATTAAGGTAAGCTAATTCTATGTTAACTTTTACAAAATCTTATCTAGATTACATCATATAACTAAATTATTTCCCCCAGTATGCATCATAATAACACCATAGGAACTTTAAAAAAACCCACCAAAACAGAGTCACTTCTATTCTATAATTCTCTTAATATTCATACAAGATGTTTTTAGGTAAACAAATACAACATATTCTTGTAGTTATTCTCCAAAGATTAGGGAGTACATTTCTTCCATGTATAACTAATAAACATGAAATGAAGTATGAAAGATGTATGGATGCAACTGTTTTCTGTGTTTCTGAAATTGACCATGAACTCATCTTGGCAAGCAGTGTACACGAACTGACAGAAGCAAAAAACTTATGGGTCAGAAAAAGTTGACCAATTACTGCTGAAATAACAATGAGTTGCTCCGAGGCCAACAATCCAAGTCTTCAGTGATCCAACAGTTTGGAACTGTGCAAGAACTAATTGAAAGTAACAGAATCACAACACACCAAATGATACTTAAATAAGACCTTGGTAAAGTTTTTTGGACTTCTGAAAATTAGTATTTTAATCTGCCCTGTTTGTTCAATTAACTGTGTTGAAATCACATGTCATATTAGCAATTGGATGTCTTCTGTTATAGACAAGCAATTTAAACAGGATTTTGGACCCCAGTTACAGTAATTTTGACTGTCTAGTGTCCTATATCTACCACGGGGCTCTTATACAGCCTTTGTTACAGTTTCTGCTACCGGTAGATGCTTTTTTTGCAGTGCTTATGGCATTATGTCGTCCACTCACTCAAAGCTACAAGTCGATTCAGATTTAGCTTGGACTGAATTGACCACACATTAAGCATGCTTTGTGACATCTAAAAGACCCTTGCAAGCATATCGTAGTGTTGTGGACTGCTTTCAGAGTCACAGTATTCAAATTTTCTTACAAGACATCAGAGTTGGTTCAAATAGAGTTGTCACAATACATCAATTTAATAAGGAAATGACAACAAGTAAATCCAACTGTTAAGCTACTGCAGTTTTAAGAAACTTTATTCTAAACCATGAAAGCTAACATGACCTTCATCAATACTTCAAAACTTCTAGCCTTGACCCTATCAATTGGCTCCTAGATTCTAATGAACTAAAACATGATACCTGGTAACTTGGTGATCTAATGAAAGTCAGATCTTCATCAATCAATGATTTAACTTCCAAGTAAACCCAAGTTCCACATTGCAGCTAAACCATATCCAAGTTCTACAACACACCAAGTCCAAACATCACCAACTACTCACCAGGCATTGTAGTGGTCCCCAATGGTAAATAAAACCCAACACCTGTAGAAATTGTCACATTCTGTGTAGAAGACCTGATCCTGTTCCCCCAGCAGCTGATTAGCTGCCTCACATGTGTGAGTGTCTCAGACAATTCCTCCCAAACAACATGTCATTACAGAGAACCCAAAACAGCTTAGCCAGCACATCTCTACACAAACACTGCTTGGTACTACAGGTTAGTAGTTCCACGGTACAACAGCTGCCTCCCCGACACACCACTCAAAGAATGCTGCCAAGTAAACACTGGCAAGGTACAACAATCTAAAACAGTTACACTTGATAACTAATTTAATAATCTAAGTTTCTTCGAATCCACACCATCAATAGTTTACACTGGGAAAATATAAACAACAATTTTTTTGTTTCTGTTTTCCAAACATCTTTAAACTTATGATAATACCCACAAGAAAACGTCTGAAAGAACAACAATAACAAATAACTAAAATTGCTATCTTATATCATTTTAATGCATAAATTAAAATTAAAAATACTCATGATATTGATGTGTATAATGATTGTGTTCCTTCCTCATCAAGGGCACTCTGGACACGATCCTGATGTCTGTTATTTCTGATTTCTAAGGTCACACAGACAGGTTTTTGGGGGTATAGGGTAATTAATTAAATGTGACTTTTGGCACAAAAGTCAGAATGAACTCAGATGATTGGTAAGTATAATGAATCAAATTAATTACCACTGACAGATATGTATGTACACCAAGAGAACGAGGCATTAGACTCCTCCTTTAAAAATCATTTATTAATTAAATTTGATGGACAAAGATTTACTGTACTTTTTATCTTTCAAATAAACAGAAATTTTTTTTACAGATTATTGTTCTAAAAAATTCTTCCCTATATTTATAAAAATCGATCTTTGATCACTTTTTAACTAACTATTTTGTTAAGACATACAAGTCAATAAACAGCAGGTTGATATACATGAGCATCATAATCATTTTATTCAATTATTATAGCCTTTTGATGGGGTCAATACATGGTTTTATAGACCTGATGAGAGTATATCGATTGCGGACAAAGTTATGCGACAGCAATCAACCAATCATGTGCTTGGGAAAAATATGATATAATAATAAACCTATTTATAAGTATCACAGAATAGTTTACTACTCGGTAGTTTTGTTTAACAAATAATTATTAAAACATATTCCAAGGCTAGTTTTTGATTTTGTAAAAATTTAACAAAATTTAGCCCAAACTGACTCAACATGAATATGTAAAGCTAAACATTTTTAAAACAGTGTATCTCTCTTCAAAATTTAACAACCTTAAAAAGCAAAATTACTTCCACAACATTTTTTGGGGGCACTTTAGACTTCCTTTGTCCCAATAATTAAACTTGCCAATAGGACCATTATATTTCATTGTATGTACTTTTGATTAAATTTCATGACTTTGGATAATAATCCTAATCCTGTTTTCCTTCAAGAAAGATAACTCCTCAAACTATAAACCCAATTGAATGTGGAAATACACTTTTCTTAGCAAAGCGTGTGTATTAAAAAAAAAAATTGAGGACAGATATACACAAAATAAACTGACCCAATGAACTTTGAATGACGTCAACGTGTAAAAAAAAAAAACAACTACAGACTGGCAGGCAGAGTGCTCCAAGACAAAACACAGACAACAGATCCCGGCTAGAGGACAGCCGCCAGTCAGTGCGATATGCAGGGCATCCCCAATACTGTAAACAATGGTCAGATGGACAAACAAAAGCTACCCTGGTATACACAACAAAACTTTGAATGAAAGAAAAAGTGAGCAAGCTCACATACCCCATGCTCCCCATTATTTGACAATGCTACACATAAATTAATGAATGGCAAGGTATGCAATAAAAACACATTTTGAAACAAGGATTACTCCAAAAAAATCATCACATCAAAACTTAGTGCAAGTATGCACATTTATTAACACTTTTGTCTTTAACAACAAACAAAACAATTCTAAATTCAAAAGTGCTGAAATCTAAACATTGTGTCCTTAATACCAGCAAAGTTTTTCAAAATTCCATGCAGCGGTTTAAGAGAAGTTGTGCTTACAAAGAAAAAAAACCCCAGGACTGGCTGACACAACGACTGACTATCTATTGTTTTAATTAAAATTCACTGTTTCTAATTCATTTACCTAGCTATCCTCTTTATTGTAATCATTTTTTTCCCAATAATTTTATTTTTAGTAGTTGTATTAATTAATGAGAAAACTTAAATACAAGCGCCAATTTCCAAAATAGATGAATTAAGAGTAAGAAAGTGTGAGGGAATGAATAACAAAGATGAAGTATGATTTATTTCAATTAATACATTTGAAAGAAATTTAAAACAAATAATTACTACATTTTTGAAATTCTTAAAGTTTAAATGTTTCAAAGTTTTTGCTCCCAGTCAGTATTTTCAAAATTACCTTTTTTGTTTTTCGAGTTTAGACAAAAAAGGATATAACAAGATTACAGATGCAAGTTTAGAAAGGTGATTTTATTTTGAAAACAGGTGAAAAATCTTCATTTTACATTTAAATGCTTTTAATTAGTTAAGACTGATCAAAAAGTACTTCTAATATATGATCTAGGAAAACTCGAAAAATCCACAAGGAGTACTGGACAAATGGATAATTATGGATGGGTAAGTAGAGGGTTATAAATCCCTGTTTACCCAATATTTGTAAGAAATATGTTTAAAAATGTAAAAAAGTTGCCTACCTTTGAAATATCATACAAGTACCAGGTGTCTAGCCTAAACATTTCTTCAGCAGTCTACAAACATGAAAATGGTTTATAACATAGAGCAAGCAAAATAATAACATTACTATATAAATGTAATAGTCCAAGAAATATCAAGTAAACAGAAGAAATATAGGCAACTTAATAGTCATCTTTGGAAATATATGCTGAATCTTTGATATGAATTCTTTCGATTCTCTAAAACCTGTACATTCCTGGTATCTTAGTTTTCAAGTTGGTTTATCCATACAGGTCTTAGAAAAAGACAAATTTGACCTCAAGAAACTTTCAGATCAGGAAAATACCAATGGTTTGCATCTAATGATATACCGTACACAATGCATTTAAAGAGATTTGAAAAAATCCTTTCTTGGAAATTGCCAAACAATAAAAACAGAACTAATTTCATTTATGGAAATATTTTAGTGAGCACAAAAGGTCAAGTGAACTGCCACTTTTAAAACAAGCAAAAGTATGATTTAAAAAAAAAAAAAAACAGATGTCAAAAGCACTATATGGGAATCTGTCATACTTAACCTGGTACACCAGTATAATATTAAAAATCCTTCTCTAAGATTATAAAAGCAGAACCCATTTTTCTTCTTCTGTTGTTTAAGAAGAATAATATCTGTTACAAAAGCAACATCCCTAAAAAATTGATAGTATGTCTGCATAAACTTTTGATGCAATGTGTTTCATTCAAATTCGCTGTTTACTATTTCCAAAATGACTTGGTATATAATGTCAAAAAATTCTTTGGAGATGTACTACAGATGTCATCTGAAATTCTTTACACACCCTTACCATCCCCAAAAAGAGAAGAAGTGCAGTTTGTTTATATGTAAAAATGGTGGTTCTCTATCCGCACACAAGTTTCTGCATATGAATTTTATATACCTGGTAGTTGATAGGATGTTTTATAGAATGTATGAAGCAAGTTAAGTAAGGACATCAACAGTAAAATCATTCAAATGTCTAAAGATTTTTGTGGTATAAAGTATTACTACAGTGTATGTAATGAACTTAAGTTATTAATAATCAGTCCCAAACTAACTTGAGATTTTGTGCCTAATCTTCCTCTAGATGCTTTACATTTTGAGACAGGCAAATCCCTATCAAACTCATATTATCATCCTGATATCATTGAAGTTTTGCCTTTGGATCAAATTTCCAGAACTGAGTTCTATTAGCTAAGGACTGTCCCAAAATTTGGTGAAGGCTCAAGTCCCAATAACCTATAGCCTATTAAACAAAACCCTGTGAAAGTAATCCCATCAAAGGCTACAAATTGGCATTCCAAAATGAACTAACCACTGAAGCTAGAAAGAGGAACAGGATTCAATAGTTACAAAGAAGACTACAGACACTTTCACAATAACTGCAGTATAGAAACAATAATCTTACCGTGACCAGGCTACGCTCAGGTCACAGTAAGAATTCGTTCCATATACTTGCAATGTAGCAGCCGCAAAGTGGATCTGCTTCGCATCAATTTAAAGTCTATTAAAAATAATCTGATGGGGAAAACACATTTTTATACATTACAAACCTTTTTGAACATGAATATGTAGTTAGGTCCACAAAATATCCATTTACGACCTCGCATCAATTTAAAGTCTATTAAAAATAATCTGATGGGGAAAACACATTTTTATACATTACAAACCTTTTTGAACATGAATATGTAGTTAGGTCCACAAAATATCCATTTAATGGGTCGTACCAAGGCAGTTTGTTAATATACACGTATAAATTTGCCTGCCATTTTGTCTGAAACGTTTTATCGTTAACATGGCAACCGTAAACAGCAAATTTTCAAACGTGATGTTGAAAGTGGCAGTGATTTCGTTGCAAAAACAGTTAATATGGTAAAATGGGATTATAAAAGAGCAACATTGTAGGTATTTGAGACCAATCATATGAAAATTGAGGCGAGATACATTGCAATATAATTTTTATATTTGCTACGAAACCAGAGACATATATAACAGAGATTGGCAACTGATCGAAATCTCGCGGTCCCTATTGTTAAGTGTTCCCAGTTTAAATCAGTATATCTTTCAAATAAACAATTATATCGAAATATAAACAGCTAAAACCTATTACCAAAACATTCAAAATATTATATTTTCATGAGTTTATGTCTTATAAACAATATCAAAAGAGGAGTTTTAGGAGGAAGATGGCTACCCTACGTCCGAGATTTCGCCGATGTTTTGTAGCTGGCCAATATATTTTCAAAATATTAATCTTATTTTTCATTTTTTTGTTTCAAAAATGTCTAAAACCTATGCCTATTTTTCATAAAAACAGTATACTTTTGGTTTAAGATCATTATCTCAGTTCCTCAAAGTAAGGTCGGTCCCGTGACATTTTTCAACAAACCGGGTCGGAAGGACATCTGTCATTTTAATGATAGAACATTCTATTTAATAACTGCGGTACTGCTCTTTTGTAGGGAAAATTGAAGTATTTTGGCAAAGTTTTAGATGGTAGACAATTCAACGACATAAATTAAACAATTGATGTTACGTCTTATTTTAACAAAACTTTGTCAATTTGCCCTGCAAAAGCGCAGTACCACAGTTATCGTGAAAGGGTCTATAGCATATTACATGGACTTGGGCTAATATGAGAATAAGATAATTTAATGAAGTGCAAGGATTGGAATTTCAGCACCACTGCTTTTCATTGAGCTTACTAAAACCAAAAATGATAATGACACATTTCTTAATCATGACAGACTAAATGGGTGCAATGTTATCATGATATGAGTATAATCTTATTATCATATCATGATTCAATGTTTTTTTTATCTTGCCAAAAAAGTTTGCCTTTCTTCAGACACTTACTTACGTATGTTTCGTTAGAAATATAGAATAGAAATTAATTCTAGCTGACAACACGTCTTATTCATTAGCTTACATCATGACTGAATGTCAACTGCCTAGAGTAATCACCTATTACAACTTTCTACCAGTCCCGGAAATGCAAGTGTTTTTTTCTGCCGCCATTCGGGTATCCCGGATGTGACAAGTGACGTAATAGATAAATAATATACGGAAAGGTAAAAAAATTCAAATTTAAATTGAGTGGAAAATAAAGCTTATGTTGAACACATAACAAGTCATTTGTATGTACATACACATCTTTTGTTTTAGGCTATTCTGTGCGTACCTTAGATTGACTAACTTCCGGTTTAAAAGAGTAAAGTGAAAACCGAAAGCCGAAAGGAACGAAATGAGATGATAACGTGAATTACCACAACAAGTAAGAATAAATAGTGTCAAAATACTAATTGTTAAATCTACATTCACGTTTAATTGATTCAAAATTATGTCCAATCACATTTTCGTGTAATGTTGAAACCGGCAGAATTGGGACACCTCAAGACTCGTTGAAGAAATTCTTCAAACAGTAGTTAGGCTGCTTTGTGTGATGACAGATTCACAAAAAGGATGCTGGCAATAGAGAAATAGCTTCAGTTTTTAATTTTATTATGAAAAAAATCTGTTGATTTATTCACTATGCGACTGAGTTTTGCATTATATGTAAACTTTAATTTCCTTCTGAATCCCCAAGATGATTTTCCATTTATTTCCCTTTCTAAGGTCAAAGCTAACCACAGTCATTGGGTTTTATGTTAACAATAAAACACAAGATAATATGTAAACCATGTGACCATTTGGGCTTAGCACAGATTTTTTGGTTTGAATTTTGTAGAAAAGAAAATGACATTTATTAACGTACATATTAAATGCGCCTGCTTATTCAAATCATAGACCAAAGTTAAATTACAAGCTGCATGTTCAGGCTACAATTATGATGTCATATTTCATATGTGAACAAGTTTTGTCTTTGGAAATATCTGAGCTGTAGTATGGTGATTCCGAGAATTTGTATTAAACTTATAAAATTTCAAATGTTTATATCGAATGAAACTTTTTTCAGTATCGAAAGGTTGGTAACTTGATTATTTTGTTTTCCTTTAAATGTTTTGGTAAGACATAGGTGAAACAAATCATATGTCCTGATTTAAAGCACTTTTGTAACTTACATGGTTTGCAATGTTGATTATTTTTGTCTAAATTACTTATATAAAGAATAAAATCTTGAAAATTTTTAAAAAGAGTTTAAGGTCAATATATGTTGATAAGCGCTAGTCATTTAATGATTGAGTTAACTTTCTCGAACAAAATGGCTACCAATATAATACCATTAAGCCTTGCGAGGCAGGTTTCATCCACCTCTTACTGCACTCGGTATAAAATAATCATGTTTTTGATGTTGCTATATTATGTGGCAATGTAAGCATAATAAATTTCTAGTGAAATTTGTTAAAGGTTTAAATGAAATTCATATAAAGGAGAATTAATGATGAACCAGTCTGGCAGGCACCCAGAATCACTATTCAGCTGCTCTACTCAACGAGCTATCTGGCTAAGGTATTTGAACCAGTCTGACCATCACATTTATGCCACACCATCAAAGATTAACTTCCCAGGTTCTTTCCTCTGGGAGAAGTTAACCTGTCTGAGTTCAAGGGGTCGGACACGGTTCATGTAACGGGATGGGAGGGCTCATTGAATCTTTAGTCAGGTGCTTTACCAACTGAGCTATCAGGCACTGGAAATCAAAGTCATCAAACGCATCTAACCATCACAAAAAAACCTGTAATGTTTGGGTCTGACCTTTTTTTTCTTGTTCCTTTTCGACATATCAACAAAGGGAAGTAATGTGAAAGTCTTACACCCTCCCCTCCACCAACCACCACCAAATTTTCCTGTTTGCCCTGTAAACTCATTTCAGTCTGTGAAGATAGAATGAAATTATGATCTTTCACAGTAAATATTGATTTGTTATATTCCATTATGGACCAAGTTATTGGGTTAGCATTGTGGTGCTATTTTGAGAAAATTGTCTCAATTAAATAGAATATCAGAAACTTGTCCCACTAGTGTTCAACATTTCCTTGATTTGACTTGTTGGGTTTGGTTCCTTCTGCATTTTTCAATTTTTTTCTTTAATAGTTAAAAAAAAACAACAAAGCATTAAAAAAGAAAGAATGAGAAAACCCTGCTATATACATGTACCAGTACAAAAAGAAAAAAACCTTAAAATGTCCAAGGAATTCCTAGATTAGTTACATTACAAAAGAAAGGAAATGATTAATTCAGTGTCAAATATTTGAACCATCATTAAAATTTTATACATGCTTTATAAAGCATGTTTCAGTCATTCGGAATGTTGTTATGTAAATTGGAATTACCAGGTATTTTTTTTTTACAATGAATATATGCCTGTTAAGTTGACTTAATGTGTATTAAGGTGGCATAGGACACCTGTCAATATTAATGAGGATTAAAGTACATAATAATCAAAATACTTTCACTGGTTAAGGTTTAGAATTTTTCAAATTTTACAATATTTGACCAAAAATTATGTTTTTAAAAAAAAATTTGAAAGGTTATAAAAGCCCCATTGGGATTCGATCTCATGACTTACAGGTTCGTACTTAACACTCTAACCCATTGCACTATGCTGTGATGTAACAATTTTTGAAAAGAAAACAATTATGAAATCATTCTTGATTTTATTGTTTATTTTGATGGGAAGTACATGTATATCACAATATGGAGGTGTCCCATACCACCTTAAATCAATGTAATTATTGTGCAGTGACTTTCCTCTGACTTTTTGATGTTGGTGATAAAAAGTTTTAGGAAATGAAATAAGAATCTGAAAGCCTGATAAATACCAAATTCGTTATATACCCTTTATGATTAGTTTTTGGGGACAAAAGAAGTTTGTAAGAATAGAAAATGTATACCTGGTACTTGTATTTAAAAGAAAAAGTATAGTTCTAGGACTTTATCAAAGTGAAATTATTTACAAACACAAAACAGGAAGCAATGACAAATATAATGGCTGTGTTTACTTGAGTTGATAAGGATATCTGGTTACAATCAGGTTAAAACAGATTTTGCGTAAAGAAAAAAATAAGGAAGTATGGAGTTATGCTGGTGAAGTGTAAGTACGTGTAGTAGGAGGAGTGTTTGATGGGCTGTGACTAGTGTAAGGTGCTCTGTGGTATGGCAAAGTGTGCTGCTCAAAGTACAACATAAAACAAACTATTGGATTGAAGTAGATAAACATTACTTGACCTGCTCCAGTAGAGAGAAATGTCTTTGACTTGTTATTATTGATTGTAATGGTGTTTTTTTACATTTTTTTTTAATCTTGGGTCATTACCGTTATATATTGGTAGTTATAAACATGGTGTCAACATTAACAAGATGGATTGTGTACTGGTTATTAGGTAATAGATTGTTTTTGAGTATCAATGAGAATAGGGCAATAGGCCCTATTCTTTCTTGGTTAAAAAAATTGTTTTGTTAGATGGATAGTACATATGAACTATTTAAATACATGTATTGCATATATACCTTAAATGTTTTATTTTTAAATAATACATGTAATGCTGAATGTTTTTCTGCATTATAAATTAATGGTCTGTTTGTAAAATCAATAACAAACATTAGCAAACATAAAAGAAACATATCTTGTATGCTGGTAGTTTATGTGAGAAGTTGAATCATTGATGGTGGTTTTGTGGTGATGTATTATACAGACTGATCGAGGATGTCGGTTGACGGAGGAGACAGCAAGAAAAACATCAAGAAGACACCAAATGACTTCATATTTGGAAAAGTCATCGGTGAAGGATCTTACTCAACAGTAAGTCTCAGTTGTTCCAACTACTGTGGAATCATCATTGTTGGTGGGGGACCAATGTTCATGGCTTTCGTGGTTAACCCTTGCCCACGAATGTTACGTCCCCACAAACCTTTATACATTTATTCGTTTAATATTTATTAAAATTTTTCCGATTACACTACCAACAAAATTACGTCCCCACGAACCAGGAAAATTTTGGTTATCCACGAACATTGACCCTCACGAATAAAAATGATTCCACAGTAATAAAAAAAATCCCAATCTGTTATACTTTTATTCAGGACTTCCCCTAACAGTGAGTAGGGAGTAGATTGTGCTTGTGGGTGCAGCTCCTGTCCATCTATCAGTAGACATAGTGTTCCATCAGTATTTTAGGAGATGCTATTTTATGTGTTGGATGGCCATGGATTGTGTACATGTAGTTCATGAGACCCTCGATACACTGTTGTTAACATTAGACATACATTGTAATGTTTTCCAAAATATTTGCAGAACTTGCTTGATTGTGATGTTTTATATGTATGTAGACCAATAGACTGGATATTTTTGTTTAATATTTCAATGAAAATTCATCACTTATCCTGATGAACATGGTACGGTAATCACTAAGATGAATGCTCGATATACAAGTCCATTTGACCTTTGACTTGTCAAAATAATTTGCTTTATTTTCAAGACTTTCCCGACTTTCTGTGGTTTTTTGTGATTTCGTATTACAGAATTTTATTATTATTTTTTTAATTTAGATATACATGTATATGGTAATGCCATCTATATTTCCACTGACAGAGCACTTTATGTACATGTAATACCTTTTGATATTTTTGTAGGTATATTTGGCAAAAGAAGTAGATAGCAATACAGAGTATGCCAGTAAGTAGTCATTGAATGGAGTGAATGCAAACTAATAAAAGTTATTATGATAAATAAACCAGAAATCACGCCACTTATTACGATACTGTTCTTAACACTATAAAGGAGCCTGTTTTTGTTTTACAATTTTTTTTTTATGTGTGTGTATATGTATATATATATATATATATATATAAATTGTAGTCAAGGTGCTGGAGAAGCGACACATCATGCGGGAGAGGAAGACGCAGTACGTGATGAGGGAGAAGGAGGTGCTGATGAAGCTGAACCACCCCTTCTTTATCCGCCTCTTCTTCACCTTCCAGGACACAGACAGACTCTGTAAGATACCACTCAGCCTCGGCTAAACCAGGCTCATGTCTGACACAACCTTATGTGTCTAAAGCAGGCTCCTGATTGACATAACCCTATCAGTCCAAGCCAAGCTCAAGTCTGACACAATTTTATTAGTCAAAATCAGACTAGTGTCTGACACAACTGTACCAGGCTAAGCGATGCTCATGTGCAGCATTACCTTATCAGTCCAAATCAGACTCGTGTCTGACACGATCTAATCAGTCCGAACCAGTCTCATGTCTGGCACAACCTGGTCATTCAAAACCAGGCTCATGTCTGAGACAACCTTATCAGTCCAGACTCATGTCTGACATAGCCTTAGCACCCAAGCCAAGCTCAAGTCTGACACAATCTCATTAGTCAAAACAAAACTCAAGTCTGACAAAAACCTTACAAGTCCAAACCTAGCTTATGTCTGACACAACCTTATGTTTGATTAATGATGAGAATAACAATGTTAAATCAGTACAATGAACTCACTCAGTGGAAAGGTTGTTCTGTTGTGACCCTGGAGGAATTTTTTAAAATTAGATACCGGTATTTGAAAACTGGTACAAAATTTAAATTACATCAATAGCCTTGCAAGTACCGGGTAGTAAAATGTCATCTGGATAAATATTTGTTAAAAAGTGTGCATTACGTATGGATACTTGTTGTAGAATGTCTAAAAAAAGTTCCTTCCAATCTTCTTCCTGTAGATTTTGTGTTGAGTTATGCAAGGAGAGGAGAGCTATTAGATTACATCCACAAGTTGTCCTCTTTTGATGAACCATGCACAAAGTGGTACACAGCAGAGATTGTTGCAGCGTTAGAATACCTCCACTCCAAAGGAATCATACACAGGTTAGTGCAAATGTCTCATCATTCCAAACCTTTATTCTTGTACAAGTGTCTAATGCAGTAACTTGGAAAGTACAGAGTTCTATCTTTTTTGTTCCAAAATTTCAGAGATTTAAAACCAGAGAACATTCTTCTTAATGATGAAATGCACATACAGATAACAGACTTTGGCAGTGCTAAGATCCTGAAGGATGTCAAAGGAGAAGAAGGTTGGCACAGTTTCTATTAACAAGACAGTTCATTTTAAGTTTCATAACCTTGTCATGGTGTTCATTACAGTACATTACATTACATTCATTACATTGTTGAAATGATCAGCACAATTTGCTTACACAATTTGTTTGTATTCATTAAAGCGCTTTATTGCATTTCTATGTCAATATAAATTCAATTACTTTATCACATTGTTTATCACAAATTACATTATATATGTATATCTTTATATTATAAATTTTTAATTTTTTAATTATCTAATTATGCTGTATGTTTATAATATTATTATAATGAAAAATGTTAGAACAATGTTACAATACTTATTTCAGGTCAAGTTTTACTACATTATCTACTTAATAATTGATGAATGACTGTAACATTGTTATTAAAACTAGAAAATTTATGAACTTCAGTTTAAATGCTTTGTTATAGGATTGATTACAAATTATTGTTGCATTATCAAATCATTCATTACAATTTTCATTACATTATATCTTAATTACTTATAGTCACTCTTTGACACGGGTTTCTATGTTTTACAGAAGCCCCGGTCAGTGGGCGGACTACTTCCTTTGTGGGCACGGCTCAGTATGTATCTCCAGAGATCCTTACAAGTAAAAAGGCTTACTACAGGTAAGGGCTACGACTCCCATTATAGCACATTTATCTCATAGATATTAGTCTCGGGCAATGGTGGTACATGTATTACTTGAACAGTGTAACAGTACTAGGGAAGCGTTCCTTTAGCAGAGCATTAGCACAATACCGTTAGTAGTTTCATTTAATAATTCTTTGTTTTATAAAGCTTTGAATAGAGCCTTTAAGCCATTTTACATTGTAAAATGTTGATTTTTCTGGGTTTTTTTTTTAAACAGTTCAGACCTGTGGGCATTAGGTTGTATTGTGTATCAACTGATGTCTGGACTGCCCCCGTTCAGAGGAGGGTAAGTATTCCTGTAATCTTCTGTCACTCTTACTATCTCAGGTCAATGACCAAGTCAATACATTAGGAAATGACCTACAGTCTACACATTTTAGTGAAATAAGTAACTTATTTAATCCATGTCACACCTTGCAATCAAAATACAAATGAATGAATCGGTGCTGACAAGAATAATGGCAGTTTCCTCAATTTTTAAAAAAGACAAACTTAAGTTAAATGATTTCATGCTGTTAACAATTTCCTTCTTTTGACAGGACAATTTTGGAAATGTAGACTACACAACTGGTAAAATAAGACATTTTTATTCTCTTTTTTCCATTCAGACATGAATATCAGATATTCCAAAAAATAACCAAGTTGGAGTATGAATTTCCCGATGGATTTAATGTAGTTGCGCAGGACTTGGTGGAGAAACTTTTGGTGCTGGATCCAGAGCAACGATTGGGTTGTGAGGAGATGGGTGGATTTGAGAAACTGAAATCCCATCCGTTTTATGAGGGAATTGACTTTGAACATATTCACGAGCAGGAGCCCCCTCCTCTCATTCCCTTTCTTCCTGCTACCTCTACAAACCCAGAAAATATCTGGAGCAATTACAGGGTGTGTTAAATGTTCAACTCCTTTTCAATGATTTTCTGTTGTTTAATTTATAAGTTAATATACTCTTATTATCATTATTATAAAAGTTAATGTACTATATTTTTGCTTACTTAATGTTTTTTACTGTGAAAGTAAAGTTTGCTTCAAGGATTCTCCAGCAAATAATGGAACAGCTGTTGTAGGTAATGAACCCTATTTACAGTATATCTGATTCAATTATTTGTTTTTAAAGCAGCCTGGGTTTGATGATGCAAGAATGGTGGAAATAATAACACAAACAGTGTAAGTAAAGAAAAATAATCAACATGTTACCTTTAAATTGTCATGTACATTTTTTATTTTTATGTCCCCCCACCTCCCGTTAACAGATCAGGGTATCTATTGTTTTGGGTCTTTTACCGTTAGTCTTTCTCTTAATAGCCTTATTCTTGGCTATATCTTTTGAAATATAAATATATAAAAGTATTCATATCTCTTTATGTGAAAGGTGATGATCAGAGGTTGGCAAGATTAAATTCTATTTTCCATGTGGCATCGTCTCCAACAGGGACATAGTGTATCACAAAAAGCAAGTTCATTAGGGCCTGGCAGAAGCTCTATAGTTATTAGTGTGCCCGTCCATCCATCTGTCTGCCTATCTGTCTTTCTGTCTGTGCAATTTAACTTGAGTGACCCAAGTATATTTTCTCTTTTCTTTGGCCCAATCTGGCTCCAAATTCACCAAAAGGTCTAAAAATCTGTTTCAAAATCCCTTGTTCAGAGTATATTTTCTCTCACCTTGGTTCTGTCTAGCTAATACTTTACCTATAGAGGGCTTTTGTGTCAAGGGATTGAAAGTCAGGGGTCAAGGTTATAACCTATCTCTGTAAAATCCTAGTCCTGAGAATTATTTTTGCTCCCTCCATTTGGCTCTAGCTGGCTTCTACTTTACCACTACAGCATTCATAAGTAAAAAATTACAGTGACATTGAACTATATTTGTAGGTCAGAGGTCAAGGTTTCTGTAAAATCATTTTTCAGAGCAGATTTTCTCTCCCTAGGCCCCATATGGCTCACACTTCACCCAAATAGCACCAATGAGTGAAGCTGTAAGACCAAGTTCAAAGCAGATCTCAATTGATCTTGTGATCTTTTCTCCCCCTATTTTCTTATGTGGAATAAACTTCAATCAAAGAATGCCTGTAAATAAAGTGTGAGCAGTGATTTTGCACTTATTTTTTAGTCAAAGGTCAAAGCACATTTCTTTGCAAGTCCTTTTCATTGTAATTTCTTATAGGTATTTAAAGCAGGCCCTTAGAGATAGTCACCAACTCAATGATTTCTAGTTTCTACTGACATTATTGCGTTGGTTTGAGCAAGGTAGATTTTTTTGGTTATGCTTTACAGAATAACTGATGACGAGCGAAAGAAACGACTGGAGGACCAGAAACAGACGAATAAATACCACAAGTTTGTGGAGAATAACCTGATTCTGAAGCAAGGATTCGTTGACAAACGCAAGGTATCAGTAATAATCCATAATATTTAAAAATTCGAACATGGTCAAAATGCAATGAAGTGTTATTCTGGTGAATTAGACAGATACAGTGGACCCCGCTTAATATAATAGTTATTTTGTCAGGAAAAATTATTATATTAACCGGACTATAATAATAAGCGTACCCAGCTAAATTCAATGTGTACAAGTATGATATGTGCCTATTCACGTCATGTATTATTACTATCTATTTCTAGACAATGTAATGTCCACAATAATTGATGATTTCTCCTAAAACTTTACTTTTAATGCTTCATAAAAGTTAATTTCATGAATAAAATTTACTATCACAAGCTTGGAAAATTGCAAAATCCACCAATATGCTTCCGATGGGTTGACATGCTTTCATTTTGTTTTCTTCCTGTACTTCCGGTTTTGACTAAATCTAATAAGGCATTTATGAGACAATTCGTTTTTAATAACTTCTTTCATTAAAAATCAAATAAACCACAAAGTTATGCAGAATTTTCTTATTTTCTTTGATTTGTTTAGCCCATTCTTCCTATAAAATAGAGGCATATTAAAAAAAGACTTTGTCACTACTTTACTGCAGTACAAATCGTCAAATGGAACATCATGTACCATATGCTAAGCCATGTAAAATGTCCCATTTGTTATAAATTTATTTACAAAAACATGAGGCATTCACTAATTCAAACTGTAAAAAACCTCAATAATACAGCGATGTCACTTGTTAGGTGCATAGGTAAAGTACCCAAGCCACGTGCAGTGAGGCGTGACTAATCCCGTCTGGCCAGCACAGTCGGTAAATTTCAAAGTGATTTGGGAAGTCAGAGTGTTTATACAAGCTTCTCATGGGGGGCTAGCTCGAGAAAAAGGTGTGAAACTCAATTGACAGGCATGATCTTTCTATTATATTAAGCGAACTATAATATTAAACAGGTATTATACTAAGCGGGGTCCTCTGTATTTTGTGAATTATCTCGGAGTTCTGTTTGCTTTGTGTAGGGACTATTTGCCCGCAAAAGAATGTTGCTACTTACGGAGGGACCCCACTTGTACTATGTGGATTCAGTCAACCAGGTCTTAAAAGGACAAATACCATGGTAAGGCCTTTAGTTATCCTGGTAAGTTTACCAGATCCTAAAAGGACAAATCCTTTGTTTTGACATTGGATTCAGTTTACCAGGTTTTAAAGAGATAAATACCATGGTGTGTTGTCCAGAAATGTTTTTATTCTGACATGTTTTAAAATTTTTATACAATATTGAAAACAAAATGAATCAAAATAGATTTTCATTACTGATAGTCTGAGTGATAGATAACTTGACAACTTCTATATGATGAAAAAGCTGATTTCTTGTTGTGCATTGAATCAAACTTATTTTACTTTTCATAGGTCAGAAGAATTGAGACCAGAAGCAAAGAATTTTAAAACCTTTTTTGTTCATACGGTAAATATGTTTAAATTATTCGTGTTTAATTTTTCTCAATTACTGTAAAAGTGGTTATTTACATGTGGGGGAAATTTACACAAGTTACGGGATAAGCTTAAAACCGCATAAAATACCCCAACATGTATGGTAAAAAAAATGAAAACTTTAGTGTGGTAAATCACGCATTTGCATATTGTTTGACCATAGAAAATGCGTACTTAACCACCAGCGTAAATAACCACTTTTACAGTATTGATATTAAAAATTGTGCTTATGAAGTAAATACATGTAGATCCTTGAAATTACTCACTGAGTCCAAAACAAGATAAGCTGCAAAAAATTCTCTAAATGGATACCTGATCGAGTTGTGAGAAGTTCTTATGCTTTTTTGCATATGCAGAAAAATATTTATATGTGCATGAATTTTACAATAGAATTTTATCTCGGACTTTTAAAAAGATAAGCTCATTTTTTTAGCTCACCTGAACCGAAGGTTCAAGTGAGCTTTTCTGATCACCCGTTGTCCGTCGTCCGTCTGTCCGTCTGTAAACTTTTCACATTTTCGACTTCTTCTCTAAAACCACTGGGCCAAATTTAACCAAATTTGGTACAAAGCATCCTAATGGAGAGGGGATTATAAATTGTTAAAATAAAGGGCACAGCCCTTTTTAAAAGGGAGATAATTGCGAAACAGTGAGTATAGGGTGTGTGTCTTTAACAATCTTCTTCTCAAGAACCACTTCACCAGAAATGCCAATATTTACACAAAAGCTAGTGTATATAGTGAAGATTCTAAATTGTAAAAATCGTGACCCTCGGACCAAAACTGGGGCCCTAGGCGGGGTTCAAAGTTTAGCATAGAAATATACATAGAAACATGTTTACAAGATTTACAAGATTTTTGTTCCATTTAATCAACTAAATTGTGCACCAAAAAACCCAACTGTGTCTCCCTGATTATTGACAACTCATGGCATAAGTATATAAGTTTGTTTAATCAAGAAATGACGGATGAATACGATAAGGTGTAAAAATTCACTAAACATTATTTTAGTTTATCGCTTATAGTTTATTTGGAGACCGTGCCTGATAAAAATAAAAATTAATATTTAAATTTTTTGTTGTCGGGCATGGTCTCCAAAATGAATGTAAGCGATAAATGTATCTTGTGATTTTGTTGTATATTGGTTTAGCATTATAGATACGGCATAGACTGGTTCGCCAGCTTATAGGAAATAGCAGTGACAAGAAAAATTTATTTTTAGGCCCACAAGTTATCTTCACACGCTTGCGATGGAATGCCGAAAAAATCTTTCGGAGAGTCAATAGATTTATTTTAAAAGTAAAACGGCTTTAATAGTTATAAACAAAGAAAGAGAAACATCTTTCGATTAAGTAAAACCGCTACAAAGTGTTAGCCTGAAAAAATCTCTGGAAGCCAGGCAACTGTATATTTATTTTACCTACTGGTTATGGAAAGTTCTTAGCTTTACAAAAAACCAATTTCTACACTGACACGATCCCACTCTCTAAGTTAATAACTCCATATTTTATAAACACATAAGATAATATGTACAGACCATGTGCTAATTGTGTGTAGCCTGTGTGCATTCAATTTATATGTGCTTACTTATTTTTATCGGACCTTTACGAGAAAACGGAGCTAAATCAGATCGTTACCATCCTCAGCAGCCCCATAAATCAAGTTATAATGGGCATGGATTGGAATGCTACGAGTAGTCTAGTGCCAATTATAACTAACTCAACAATGAAAATATTTAACGTTATACATTTCCGATGTAAATTAATATTTACAATACCCACATAAACAATGTATTGTCAACGGTGTCAATTAATTTGTTCCTGTTAATTTGATATTTATTGTCAAATTCATGTTTAGTTCTTCTTAAACCTTCTTTCTTTGATCCGCCTCAATCTTCTTTCCGATTTATTTTAAGTGTGCGCATTTGCTGTGCGCGAAGCTGCAGTGAGTTTTCCCACTGTTTACCTGTCCTTGAATTTCCTAGCGGCAGCGTTTGGAATCAAGGGCAGGCTATCCAGTCATACGGCAGATCTACACACGTGGTGTAGATTTATTTGTAAACAACACTACATAGGTAATCTTGTTTCACACGGATA
This sequence comes from Magallana ariakensis, assembly GCA_020458035.1. Lineage (NCBI taxonomy): Eukaryota > Metazoa > Mollusca > Bivalvia > Ostreida > Ostreidae > Magallana > Magallana ariakensis. The sequence goes on along the minus strand of CM035817.1, from coordinate 54,835,499 downwards.
TTGAAATAAATAAAAGTATGTTTTATTATAATTAGGGAAACACTGTTAATGTGTTACACTCGTATACTAATTATGAACCCGTGAAATTTGTTCAAAGACTGTTTAAAGCAGAAAGAAGTTAATTTATTTTTAAACTTTGAAATTTCTTCGATTTTTCAGTGTAACCATGATGAGTTATGATTCATTGTATTACAAATGCATCACTTCGTATTTTATAAGGAAATATACTGAGTATACAATCACATGGTGATGTTAAAATTGCAAATAAAAATATAGTTGCATATGTGCGAATTTAGTTACACAAACCATTTTTATATACTGATAATATTGGATATACGACTATTGGTACAGAAAATTAAATTAATGATATCTATATTAAAGAAAATGTCAGCTCGACACCTTTGTGGCCGTTCCGGCCTTTGATATGTATAGGGAAGATTCTAAATTGTAAAAATCGTGACCCTCGGACCAAAACTGGGGCCCCAGGCGGGGTTCAAAGTGTAACATAGAAATACATAGGAAAAATGTATAAAAATCTTCTTCTCAAGAACCATTGCACCAGAAATGCCAATATTTACAAAAAAGCTTGTATATATAATGAAGATTCTAAGTTGTAAAAATTGTGAGCCCCGGACAAAAAGTGGGGCCCTAGGCGGGGTTCAAATTTTAACATACATCTATACTACTATATTAAAATAATAGACTCGAATTTTTGGGCTTTAATACCGAGAAATCGGAAGAGTACTGTCTTTTGTTTTATATATTTTAAACATCATTGGTACTTGAAGATTACCAATTTGTTTTTATTTTTCCTCAATTAAGCTTCGCTAATTAATAATCAACAAAAATTCATTTAAAAAATCCGGAAATTATCTGGATTTTTTGGATTTTACAATCTTGCGCATGAGCATTACATTCACGCTAAATCACGGGAGGTTCTTTAGTTTATGTTAACTTCCACAATATCACATTTGCATGGATAAACTCAGGAACGATAATAGAAATGTGTATATTTTCATTGAAAATTTGCTATATATTCTGTTCATCAAAGAAAATACGGGAGATAACTCTAACTCAGTGCATTTAATATGAAAAATACCGAGAGTTCCGAATGTTAACATGGTGTGTAAAGAAGCAAGTAAAAAACGTTGGTGAAAAAGTGTTGATTCTTCATTAATATGAATTAAATTTTTAGATGAAAGGTATTTACAGTCTCAAAATGGTTTGTTATGAATAATTTGACTGTTATTTTCAATGCAGCTTCATTAATTTTCTCCAAAATCGTTTCGGAGCGATTCTGCATTTTTTTGTTGTTGCTACATTACGGGTATATACTGTGGTGAAGGCCTGTCCCGAGACACAGTTAGATTATCTAACTAAGCAGAGTGTAGTGAAATTAATAGCATTATTGTATGCCTAAAGCTTGGTTATGTAAATGTCAACAATACGGTGTGTCGATGTATCTATTTCGTAATTAAATGTCTGATATCATATGCAATGTCAACCCGTGCACGCACGGGTCAAAGTCTAGTATATAGGAAAATGTTTAAAAATCTTCTTCTCAAGATCTATAATGCAACAGTTTGGAATATTACTATGCATACATCCTTAAATAATGGAGATTCTAATTTGTAAAAATCGTGACTCCCGGACTAATACTGGGGCACCAAGAGGGGTTCAAAATTTAACATTTTAAAAAATATATAGAAAACGTTTAAAAATGTTCTTCTTGAGAACTACAATGTTACAGTTTGTGGAATTACTATACATGCATCCCTGGCTTATGTAGATTCTTAATTGGTAAAATCGTGACCCCCGGACTAATACTGGGGTCCCAAGAGGGGTCAAAGTTTAATATAGAAATATATAGGTAACATGTTAAAAAATCTTCTTCTTGAGAACTACAATGCTACAAGTTGTGAGATTACTATGCATGCAACCTTGGATAATGTAGATTCGATAGTTTTAAATTAGTGACCCCTGGACTAATACTGGGGACCCAAGATGGGTTCAAAATTTAATGTAGAAGTATATATGGAAAATGTTTAAAAACCTTTTTCACGAGAACTACAATGCTTCAATTTGTCAGATTACTACGTAAGCATCCTTAAATAGTGTAGAAGCTGTGACCCTCAATCTAATACTGGGGCCCCAAGAGGGGTTCAAAGTTTAACATAGAAATATAGAGGGAAAATGTTTAAAAATCTTTTTCTAGAGAACTACAATGCTTCAACTTGTGAGATTACTATGCAAGCATCCTTGAATAATGTAGATGCTAAATTTATAAAGCTGTGACCACTGGACTAATACTGGGGCCACAAGAGGGGTTCAAAGTTTAACATAGAAATATATATGGGAAATGTTTTCAAAAAGTTTTTCTCGAGAACTATTATGTTACAGTTTGTGAGATTACTATGCAAGGATCCTCAAATAGTGTAAATTCTAAATTGTTAAAGCCAACCATAAACCTCGGACCAATACTGGGGCCCCAGAAGGGGGGTTCAAAGTTAGAAATAGCATATGCTACGAAATAGAATGTTACAAGAAACTGTTGTTCAGGTGAGCGATGTGGCCCATGGGCCTCTTGTTTAAAAATTTAACTTGTTTAAATGAGAAACATGTAACTATCTCCTTTAAAATAAGTATTTCTTTATACATGTTATCAAAATGAGCTGATCCAACTTTTGTAGTTCATGTATTTAAATTACAGGTAACTCTCGAAAACTCGAAGTCCATAGGACCGAGGAAAAACTTCGAGGTATCAAGAGTTCGAATTTTCAAGAGTTCGGAGTTTTCCGGGTTGACCGACGGGTTTTAAAATTAGTCTTACCGGATGTTATGATTAAGCCATTTATTAAGTGCTTACCTTTAGGCACGTGCTTAAACAATGTTTTCTTTTCAGTTAAATTTTTTAAAAACTAAATAGAAACAAATATTGAAAAAATTCATGATACACTGTAATTATTTATTTTATGCATCATATTGTGATCAAATTGCTCAGTACTACTGGACTGCGAGACGACATGTCGTAAATAAGATAATTGAATATCACCCATTGTTCCCCCATTTACGGGTCCTTTACCAGCTGTAAGAACTTGTTCAGCAATAATCATTAAAATGACAATGATGCTGATAAACATAATTTACAGTTTTATAATTCTAAAATATTTACCATGGCTCAATATTATCGTTCCGTCTCAATTAATTTATCATTTTCACTGCGCCTTCAAATTATCGTAAAACGTTTGTTGTTAATTAAAGATTAGGTACTGGTATGGTTAATCATCAAACAATTATCACCTGGCAGGACAAGTGTCGCCTGAATAAACAACCCGTGACACGGGTCCCGCGTCTAACGCCTAGAGCCATTTAAATGATCAAGTAGGTGTTAATTAGGTATAACGCTTGGAGATACACAGCGACTTCGAGGTATCGAGAGTAAAACACTATAGATTATGAATAACGGGACTGCAGTTTTACTTCGAGGGATCAAGGGTTTCGAGAGATCAAGAGTTCGAGAAATCAAGAGTAAATTTGCTTAGTTATATAGGGGAAAAAATCGGGACCCTAGACTCACTTCGAGCGATCAAGAACTTCGAGTGATCGAAGTTCGAGCCATCGAGAGTTACCTGTATTTATAACTGAATAAGCATTTGTTGATTACAGCCAAATCGTACCTACTATCTTGAGGACCGAGAGTCTCGATCGGAGGAATGGGTCGCCAAAATCTCCGAGGTGTGGCAGCAATACTATGGCAACAGAAACAACAAGAAGTGATCGACAGATTAATCCAGCCGCTCGCAGGAGGACCTGGTTTATTTTAACAAGTTATTTCATTGGATGTGTTTTATCCGGATATTGTTATTGATATGTCCCAAAAACTGACCACTGCCAACAAGTGTCCCCCCTTTAGTGTGTGGGAGGAGTGTAGTGTGGGACACCAGACACAAAGAGTGGCCCTGTAGCGGTCCCCCATCTGTAGACCTGTAGCAGTCCCCTGTAGCCAAACAACTAGGAGCCAGACAGATACATTCTCCTGATGAGAACAATTATACTCATTCCATGGTATTGAGTTTTCCTGTAGATTTTTGTCAGAGATTTGAGTGATTGTGTTAAGAAATGCTGGTGTAGTTGTTTTTAATATGTGCATGAATTACATATGTACTGTCTATCATTTATTTATTGATCAATATAAAGAAATAATGAACTTTGGAAAGCCTGTTAAATGTCAATGCAACTTTTTAAAATCCCATAAATATGACTATTCTCCCAATAATTACGGGTTAGGAATGTTGTGTTCCTATAATGCTCATCAAAACTTCAATATAACCAACCCAACAGGATATTTACAGCTATACTGAATATGATTTATTTATGTCCTAAGAAATTGATGTGGAAAATTACATCATACATTGTACTACATGCATTAATCTTTAATTTACTCTTCCTGTAAAACTGAATTGTCCTATTGGGAGATTGGTCTTTGTAGTTTTTTTAAGTTTCTATAGTGCAGGATCATTATCTGACATGTATCTGAAAAAGGTTGGTCCTACTGATATACAAAGGGCTGCATTTTACAAAAGAAGTTACGACAAGGTTGTAATTATTTACAGTGTTCTAGAATGATTTTTAATGAACAAAATTTATATAAAACCATTTATTTACAACTATTTCAATTCCCATAATTATACATTTACAGCCATAAGAATAAAAACATTGATAAGTTTGTTGATTTATTAGCATTCATTAATTTGGTCGTAAGTTCTTTTGAAAAACGCAGTCCTGGACAACATCCTTCCAGTATCATTAAAACAATTTAAAACAAGATAACAAAAATATACCCAAACTTTCTTTAGAAATCGTGGTTATAATGATATTTAATGAAAATTAATAATCAAACATTTTATACATGCAGTCATATATAAGCAGTTTAGGATGCTGGGATTTGTGTAAAGAATTGAGTGGACATGTATGGTTAATTGTACAGAACAACATCATGTCGAATGATGGGTATTTAGTCCTGTATTTCTTGTCAAATTGTGTGAGATGTTCGGTTTTTCTGCTATGCATGAAAAACGATAATGGATGTATGTACATGTATATACAGTCTTTACAAATATTTCCATGATCTTGTTTTAAAAAAAAAAAAAAAAAACATTTTGCGTTCAAAGGATAAAGTTGTCTTGAAAAGAAAAATATTTATTGTTCATTTCCTGATATGAAATAAATAATCATGAAAAAGAGTATAAAAACTGGAGAAACGGCATCAAGGATAATACAATTGTGTATATAGCTTTATTCCAAAGATTCAAAGTGGGGTATTGTGTTTATTTCATTGAGCTTGAATGGTTTTGTATTAATTTTTCATGGTAACAGAGTTGTGTCATGTAATTGTAATAGCATCGATTGTGATCACAAATTTAATGATCAGTCTTATATTACCATAAGCCGTATGTATATAAATTTCTTCAGAATTGTCGGAGATTGATCATGATTCACAGAATTGGAGGTGCACTATTGATTCCTACAAACCAATACCGACTGAGTGAAGCTGATGCATGTTTGGAGGATGTCCTACGTCATTAGAGTTTTTGTGAACTGTATGTTTGTTAGAGAGCTTCCTAGAACTGGTAACAGTTACATTGTGTCTTACTGCATTATTTATTGAATTTTTCAACAACAAAAAAGAATTTATCGACTTGTTTCAATTAATATTTAAACTGTGATATTATATTTGTACATGTATGAATATACTGAACTTACTTCCTCTAACAAATAAATTGTTATCAGATGTTTGTTTACAAGTCTTTCCTGTGAGAGAGAGAGAGAGAAAGGGGGGGGGGGAGAGATTATGGTTATTAAACTTTAAACATAGGTAATCACAGATTACAAACTCACCAAGACAAGGCATCACCTTTATGAGGCATCACCTTCATAAGACCACCTTCATCATATTATATGAAAATCATAGTAAATGATCTTGGATATTCATGGATACTGTTTTGACACAATATATCATATGTTAAAAAATTGTATGATAACCATATGTCCATTTCATACGGTATTATACAATACAATGTTTATCAATACAATAATATAAAATATGATATTGCATCCTATGATACTTACAATATATAATATATATTATCATATAATACTGTAATAAATAATGATGCAATATGATATGACATTGTATCATGTTATACATTATTGTATTTGATCACATAATTCAATATCATAATATAAAATATACATAGGAGTATTTTATTTAGTACCATTTCATAGTATACAATATTGTATCATATGTTACATTATTATGTGTGAAAATATCATATAATACAATTTCATGTGATATAATAATATATAAAAAAAAATATATAAACCTTTTAATCATTTCCATTCATACAAGTAATGACACATATAAGAATTTGGCATTTTTAAACATGACCTTGAACTTGCCCAAATGACCTTGGGTCAATGTCCTGACATACCTTCAGGTCATAGGCAATCTTTGTGTGAAGTAAGAACTTCCAATGTTCCTCCAAAAGAAGAAATGGCCCGGAGACGAATTTTGCACTTTCCTGCAAGTGACCTTGACCTTGCTCAAATGACCTTGGGTCAAGGTCATGACACACCCCCAGGTCATAAGCAATGTTTGTGTGAAGTAAGAACAGGAATTTTGCACTTTTCCTGCAAGTAACCTTGACCTTGCTCAAATGACCTTGGGTCAAGGTCATGACACACCCCTAGGCCATAAGCAGTGTTTGTGTGAAGTAAGAACTTGCAATGTTTCTCCAAAAGAAAGAAATGGACTAGACACAAATTTTGCACTTTTTCTGCCAGTGACCTAGACCTTGCCCAAATGACCTTGAGTCAAGGTCATGACACACCCCCAGGTCATAAGCATTGTTTGTGTGAAGTAAGAACTTGCAATGTTTCTCCAAAAGAAAGAAATGGACTAGACACGAATTTTGCACTATTTCTGCCAGTGACTTTGACCTTGCCCGAATGACCTTGGGTCAAGGTCATGACACACCCTCAGGTCATAAGCAATCTTTGTGTGAAGTAAGAACTTCCAATGTCTCTCCATAAAAAAAATATGGACTGGACACGAATTTTGCACAGACTGACGGACAGAAGGACGGACGGACAAGGTGATTCCTATATACCCCCCAAAACTTGGTTTGCGGAGGGTATAAAAATAACTAAACCTCATCCAGCATTCGAAACCTATGGCTCAGATTCAGCATTCTTGCCTGTCAGGTGCATCAGTATCATATTAAAGACGCACCATCCATACAAGTTTGGTGAAGTTAGGACCAGTAATAACTAAGATATATTTTTTAGCATCCTTGATAATTAGATCAACTCTGCATCTGAAGCTACCTTTGCGATTCATTTATATTATAGTTAAATACACTATGAAAGTTTGAAATAGTACTATTATCTATTAAGCATGTGACCTGTTCCAAGAAACTAAACCACATCCAGCATCTGAAACCTATGGCTCAGATTCAGCATTCAAGCCTGTCAGGTGCATCAGTATCATAAAACACACCATCCAAGTTTATATCCAAGTTTGGTGAAGTTAGGACCAGTAATAACTAAGATATAATCATCAGAGGGCACCTGCTTTAAAATCTTTAACCAGCTCTAACAAGAGGCCCAGGGGCCACATCGCTCACCTGAGCAACAATAGCCTTAACTCTGATCAAATTAGCATTACAGTATAAAAATAAAAATATCTTAACAAAAATATCTTAACAACTAAGTACAGTAGATCTTGCTCATGTTTTTTTTTTTAAGTGCCAATTTTTATCCACATATTTTTATGGTAAATACCAAGCCCCTTTTTGCTGTTGTACCTGTAAGAAGATTTTTCTCTATTCCTAAATACCCCCCCCCCCCACTTTGTGGCCCCACTTTTCTCTAGGGAATCATGGTTTGATCAAACTTTAATCTGCACAACCAGTGCTTCCACACAAGTTACTGCTTTTTGGACCGAAAACTTTCCCAGAATATTTTTCAAGATTTTCTCTGTATATTCCTATGTATAAATTCATTCCCCCATTGTGGCCTCGCCCTACCTCCAGGGACTATGATTTAACGAAACTTGAATCTACACTATTTGAGGATGCCTTCACACAAGTTTGAGCTTATCTTGCCGAAAAGTTTTTAAGAAGAAGATTTTTAAAAATTTTCTCTATACATTCCTATGTAAAAATTCATCCCCCCATTGTGGCCCCACACTACCCCCTGGGACCATGATTTGAACAAACTTGATTCTACATTACCTGAGGATGCCTCCACACAAGTCTGAGCTTTTCTGGCCAATTAGTTTTTGAAAAGAAGATATTTAAAGATTTTCTCTATACATTCTTATGTAAAAATCAATCCCCCCATTGTGGCCCCACCCTACCCCAGGGGACCATGATTTGAACAAAATTGAATCTACACTACCTGAGGATGCTTCCACTCCAATTTGAGCTTTTCTGGCCTTATAGTTTTTGAGATGAAGATTTTTGAAAAATACTACAAATTTTCAAAATTTCTAAATTATCTCCCCTTTAAAGAGGGTGTGACCCTTTATTTGAACAAATTTGAATCCCCTTCACCCATTGATGCTTTGTGTCAAGTTTGGTTGAAATCTGCCCAGTGGTTCTGGAGAAGATGAAAATGTAAAAAGTTTACAACAACGACAATGCCACCAACACCAACGACGACAGACAACAGACAAATTTTGATTGCGCTTTCAGCTCAGGTGAGCTAAAAACCTTTACCTCCTCCAGCACCCGAAACCTAAGGCTCAGATTCAGCATTCAATCCTGTCAGGTGCATCAGTATCATGAAACGCACCATCCATGCAAGTTTGGTGAAGTTAGGACCAGTAATAACTAAGATATAATCATCAGAGGGCACCTGCTCCAAAAACTTTAACCAGCTCTAAAACCTTAACCTCCTCCAGCATCCGAAACCTATGGCTCAGATTCAGCATTCAAGCCTGTCTGGTGCATCAGTATGATAAGACGCACCATCCATGCAAGTTTGGTAAAGTTAGGACCAGTAGTAACTTAGAAATAGCTATCAAAGGGCACCTACACCAAAAACTTTAACCTGCTCCAAAAAACTTAACCTCCTCCAGCATCTGAAATTCATGGCCCAAATTCAGCATCCAAGTCTTTCAAGTCCATAAGTAGGTCAAAATGCATCATCCATGCAAGTTTTGTGAAGAAAGGACAAGTAATAACTTGGATACAGGACCTGCAACAAAAAACTTTAACCATGTCTGGACGCCTACGCCGATGCCGAGGGTATAGCATGAGCTCCCCCTGACTTTGTCTCGGTGAGCTAAAAAATTCTACATAATACAGTATCATTAATATGCATATACTCAAAATATACTTGCATCTCTTGCTTCCCATTCCACCTTAAAAATGTGAATTTAAATTCCATTGTCTGTATTTAAGTTTAGAATTGATTAAACGAACAATAAACAGTACATTCATAATTTAATCAAAATGTCAGTACAAATGGTCAAGTATTCATGTAATTACAATGTGCTACTCAAATACAATAAAAATACAATGGTAATTTCTATGCATACATACACAGGTCACAATAGGTAAAAATGTGCTGCCAATCAAATCACTACTATTTCACAATTTAGAACACTATCACTTGAATTACTCTAACCTTTGTTTTTATACATCTCAAAATGTTATCGAAATTTCAGCATTTGTTGTTCAGTATCTTGAATTATGCAACAAGTGTACAGCTAAGCATTCTACTTGTACGGGGAGCCTGGTTTCTATCTGCCTAATGACTACCATCCACTCAAGTTATAGGGAGATATTGGACAACAGGGTGACTCATATCATGTCAACATGAGAGAGAGGGGGGCAACAGACATTAGACACACCAAGATGACTGCAATATATCCATCATCCTAACAAGACAGCAAAAGCTTTAAATATGACACACATACATTTTAAATCTCAACACAATGTCTGGGATTTGCATAGTTCCCAAATCCTATATATGTATATTTTTTTGCATGCTATTAAATAAGTAATTGATTAAAAATATAAGTATACAACCTTCTATAATACTTATAAATATATGAAATAATTTACACAAAATGTTAGAATATTAGACCATAGACTGGTTGAAAGAATGGTTCCTCAAGAAATGAGTGAGGAGAATTTAAAGCTGGAGCCAGGAAGGCCTGATTGTAGGGCTGTTAGGTACAAATAACGGGGGGCAGGTATTACAAGGACAGCGAGACTACAGCATATAACAGGGGGCAGGGGTTACAAAGGAGGTGAGACTACATGCTGATAAAAACACATTTACCATGGATTTATTTAGGAAATTACACTGACTCAATGTCCTCTAAAAAGGCACACACAACAGCAGAGCATGTAGCACAATGCACGAAAAATACACATCCACAATGACTTGGTGTAAGATGCAAGGTTTTGTAATTTATGCCTGCACAATTTCTGTGTCAATTAAAAACTATAGAACTTGAGAAACATTTTGAGGCCTCTCTAAAATCTATTATCGAAACATCATCATCCAAATAACTTAAAAATCAATGTGTCCATAACTTCAAATTCAGAGGTAGATCTAAAAGTGTACCAAGCGTTGGCTACACTAACACTTGTCCATCAGTGAATAAGTGAGACAGGACACTCCATTAAGAAGTCAGGTTCTTAAACCTGGAACAGCTGGAGAATTCAGACACAAAGTACCTATAGACACTGATGCACAACTTCTCGGTCATAATCACTACCAAAATGTTCAAAGAAACTAGTCATCACTGCGGAGCATTTGGTCAATCTATCTACAGACCATACTTCTAGTACACCATATATAGGAATTAGTGTAATCTACCCAGTAAATACTAACAGATGAACGCTGGCATAGATATTGGCGAAACAACAAATCACACTTCATAAAAATGAACTCTTTCAAGATTGTAAATCTTACAGTGATGTGATGTAAAACCACTCAATATTAAAAATAAACTTTCTTTTGTGCGAAATAATAAAATGCTTATAATTATAGAATGCTTATAAGCCCACCAATTATCAAGTAAAATATGGCAATAATAAATGAAAGGCATTTTATCAAAGTTATATATAAAAGACCAAAAGATGAAAAAATACAGTATCATAAAATAATCTTATATCTACAAACCTTGGAAACAAGTTATAAAAGCACACAGACACCTAGCACATTCTTTTTGAGGGTTTTTGGTCACATATATGAACAAATATTGCAGCATACTAATATGAATAGTGTACATTTTTGACAGACAACTGAGCCAGTTACTGTTTGAGTTTCATACAGAGGAACCTTTAATCCTGTCTAATGCTAGATGCTGCAGTGACTGAGTTTTATCATAACCATCAGGAGATGGTAGAGGGAGATCAAAAATCAAGCACTTTCAATAGTTCTGGGCTTACATTTGTGTACCAAATCCAAAGTTTCTTCAACATTACCAACAACAGAGATCCAACTAATATCAAAACATCAACAAAATGGATGATTCTTCTGCATTACTAGTGTTTTAAAACCAACTCAGAAAGTCAGATTAACTAATAAAAGTCATTCCTGTAACCATGTACATTTCAGTCAAATAATGCACCAAAAGGGGGATGTCTGAGTGGGGTTTTGGGTTGGGGGACAGGTGCCCCCACGGGATGAGCCTGTTGAATGAGTTGGTCGGTGTGATGAGATGGCTTCAGGTAACACGAGCTCTGTCTGGTCTCACATCCGAGAACCCTTCTGTTGCAACACCTACAATACAAAAAATAACACATCTAAACAATGTTACAGGTCAAGAATACTCTGGTTTCATTAATGTTCATGAGCATCATTTTCCTTATTTGATAGCATTCAAAGGAGGATGCATCAATTCCTGAATAATGGTCTTACTGATAAGATTCTCACTGCAGTTCAACAAATAATGATGAAACAAAAATTAATAAAATGAATGACCTTGGCTTTCTCTGATGGTTCTGATTCCTGCCCATTGACAATATTGGGACATTCTTTAGATACAACACAAAGGAATTCAGCATGATCTTCACTCCCATAGTTATACTGGGATCCTATGTTCACCAACTGAAAGTACAAGAAATAAAACCAGAAATTACTGTCAGAAAACGGGTTAATTTGTCATGTCACTGTTCATGTAGGAACAAGAGTTTGCTCTCTAATAACTTGTTTGATGAACAAATGGGAATTGACAATAATTCTTGTGAATTTAAAAGGGCCTATTTCAAATTTAACTTTTTTAACTTTATGTCTTTAAAACATGGCAAAAACAAATCAGGCCCAGTATACCTGTAAACCACATAGCTAAAATTATGCATTGTTTACCTGTTCAAACTTCCAACCATCTGACATGGCCGACACAATTTGTGTAAGCTCCTCTTCTGAGCATTGTAACACACGGTACACACTTTTGGTACTGGACTGAAAAAGAAAATTAACAACTTCTGAAAACATTTTTTTAATTACTTATCTACTATTTATCTACTATTTATCTTCCGTATGTAAGCAGCACTATCCCTTATTTTTCATACAATAAACACTGTCCTTTTTATCTTCAATAAAAACAAACAGTTCCTTTTTTACTCTACGAAACACACTCTCCCTTCTCTTTCCTATTAAACACACCATTTCTAATCTTCTCCATAATACACACCATCCCTCTTTTTCCCTGAAATACACACCATCCCTCATCTTCCCTACAATACACTCCATCCCTTATCTTCCCTACAATACACACCATCCCTCATCTTCCCTACAATACACACCATCCCTCATCTTCCCTACAATACACACCATCCCTCATCTTCCCTACAATTCACACCATCCCTCTTCTTCCCTACAATACACACCATACCTCATCTTCCCTACAATACACACCATCCCTCATCTTCCCTACAATACACACCATCCCTCATCTTCCCTACAATACACACCATCCCTCATCTTCCCTACAATACACACTATTCTTACTCTTTCCTACAATACACATCATTCTTTACATACCTTATACACATCATCCTTCATCTTCCTTATAATTCACACCATCCCTCATATTCCCTATAATACACTTCATCCCTTATCTCCCTACAAAACACACCATCCCTCATTTTCCTTATAAAACACACTACCCTCCTCTTCCCTACATTACATATCATCTCTAATCTTCCTTAAAAAACACACTTTTCCTCATCTTCCCTACACTACACACCAACACTCCATCCCTTATCTTCCCTACAATACACACCATCCCTCATATTCTCTATAATACACTTCATCCCTTATCTTCCCTACAATTCACCATTCCTCATCTTCCCTATAATATACACCATCCCTCATCTTTACTACAATATACACCATCCCTCATCTTTACTACAATATACACCGTTTCTCATCTTCCCTACAATACACACCGTTTCTCATCTTACCTATAAAATACACCGTTTCTCATCTTCACTATAAAAATCACCATCCCTTACGTTTCATATAAGTGCATCAATATCCTTATATTCCTTATAATACTTAACACCCTTAATCTCCCCTATAATACAGACCATTCCTCTTCATCCCTTATCTTCCCTACAATACACCATCCCTTATCTAACCTATAATCTACACCATCCCTTATCTTCCCTATAACAATGACCATCCCTCATCATCACTATAATACACACCATCCCTCATCTTCCCTTCAATACACACCGTCCCTCATCTTCCCTATAATAATGACCATCCCTCATCTTCCCTATAATAATGACCATCCCTCATCTTCCCTTCAATACACACCATCCCTCATCTTCCCTTTAATACACACCATCCCCCATCTTCCCTATAATAATGACCATCCCTCATCTTCCCTATAATAATGACCATCCCTCATCTTACCTTCAATACACCCCATCCCTTATCTTCCCTTCAATACACACCATCCCTCATCTTCCCTACAATACACACCATCCCTCATCTTCCCTACAATACACACCATACCTCATCTTCCCTACAATACACACCATCCCTCATCTTCCCTTCAATACACACCATCCCTCATCTTCCCTATAATAATGACCATCCCTCATCTTCCCTACAATACACACCATCCCTCATCTTCCCTTCAATATACACCATCCCCCATCTTCCCTATAATAATGACCATCCCTCATCATCACTATAATACACACCATCCCTCATCTTCCCTTCAATACACACCATCCCTCATCTTCCCTTCAATACACACCATCCCTCATCTTCCCTATAATAATGACCATCCCTCATCTTCCCTACAATACACACCATCCTTCATCTTCCCTTCAATACACACCATTCCTCATCTTCCCTTCAATACACACCATCCCTAATCTTTCTTTAAAAAGCACAATCCCTCATCTTCCCTTCAATACACACCATCCCTCATCTTCACTACTATACACACCATCCCTCATTTTCCCTTCAATACATACCATCCCTAATCTTTCTTTAAAAAGCACCATCCCTCATCTTCCTTTCAATACACACCATCCCTCATCTTCCCTTCAATACACACCGTCCCTCATCTTCCCTATAATAATGACCATCCCTCATCTTACCTACAATACACACCATCCCTCATCTTCCCTTCAATACACACCATCCCTCATCTTCCCTACAATACACACCATCCCTCATCTTCCCTACAATACACACCATCCCTCATCTTCCCTTCAATACACACCATCCCTCATCTTCCCTTCAATACACACCATCCCTCATCTTCCCTTCAATACACACCATCCCTCATCTTCCCTTCAATACACACCATCCCTCATTTTCCTTTAAAAAACACACCATCCCTCATCTTCCCTTCAATACACACCATCCCTCATTTTCCTTTAAAAAACACACCATTCCTCATCTTCCCTTCAATACATACCATCCCTAATCTTTCTTTAAAAAGCACTATTCCTCATCTTCCCTACAACCCACCATCCCTCATCTTCCCTACAATACATACCATCCTTCATCTTCCCTATATTTAAATTCAGTGTTTATTTCCCCTTATGTTTGCATTGGAAATCTGTGACGTTCAATTTTCTATGAATGCACATTGCTAATTCATGTGCCATGAGCACAAATATAAACGTTACCACGTGTTTTGAGCATATTTATTTCTGTAAGATTAAATGAAATGTTCAACCTTTCATAACCAATTTGATATGTACGGTACTAATGCGTGGTATTCAATTTGTCTGCACAGCATTGGTGTGTCATAGGACAAGCAATCCAAAAATAAGCATTCAATGCTTAAATAATAAACTCCATTCCTTATCTTCCCTACAATACACACCGTTTCTCATCTTCCCTGTGAAACAAACCATCCCTTACATTTCCTATATGAACAGCAATATCCCTTATATTCCTTATCTTAATCTCCCCTATAATACAGACCATTCCTTATTTATTTATTATACAACTATTAATACATCATAAACCTATGTTAAAACATGAACTCAAGTTGCTCCAGAATCATTCTTTACTATTAAATAAGCTGCACAAGTACTCTTGACTATCATTTTTCAAACCTGATATTTAATAATTTATACATCTCTAATATCTTTGTCACCTGATTTTGTTTGGCATCTCTCTCTTTGATTTTCTCTTTGACCAGCTTTATTAATTCTGTGATGTTGTAAAACTCAGCTTCCTCTAGCACACCTGAAATTTAAGATTCACAACATCATCACACACATTGCCACTTATACTAAGAGAGCTACTGTAGCAGCTCTCAGAGTCATTTGTAACTTGATGATCTGAATGTCTGACATGTAAACTGAAGACTGCATTTATCGTGTTCTGAAATTGTTAACAGGGAGATGAGTTTCAAATCTCCCACATTAGTGCCTTCGTGTTTATGCTGCATATCTTACCACTGCACATTTAAACGAAGAGAAACTTTTTATCAGTTCTTTCAGAACCAAGCTGTATATTGCTGTTCTCTTCTCATAGATTACTAGTCAATCTTTCAGGAGAGCTTTTATTAGCTTATCAATTCTCAAAGAGGAAAAATCCAATATATTATTACAAACAGAAAAATTGGTTTTAGATACATTAAGTTTTGCTTGGTCTACCATAACTCTTTCCCAAAAGGTGTTGAAGTAAACTTCGCGATCCTTACTCAATGTTTAAATCTTTTAGACCTGTGATATAAATGTGGCATTAATGTGTGATTGTAAGAGGGCAATAAGTCAGAAAATCACTAAGCTTGGCAAAACAAATTAGATAAAAATGAAGTATTCTCAAAGGATTTTAAAAAAACACACACATCCAGGGATGAAGCACTCCTCGTCTGATGTGAAAACATTTGAACAGAAACCATTGTGATCCAGATCTCACAGGTGACAAATTGTTCAGAAGCCATGAAGCTGAGGCAGCAGTCATACCAGACAGAAATCAATTCCTAATCAATTTTTGTCGATTAATGCATACAGAGATTTATCTTACTGTGCATGATTTATGCCTGGCCAGCAGGCAGGACAAGTATTTGGGCCTTAGTGAATGGATATGCATTAAGTGATCACTAATTAACCAAACAAGCTGAGGAACTCCAATACCAATCAATAGTGGCTACTGCATCAAACTGATCCACTTTAATATCATATTAAAGGTTGAAACCACTTCAAAGCAGTGGGTGGACAAACTGGAAAGAGCTCAGTGTACAGCCGATAAACAAAGGAAGTCATAGATCAATTTTACAGCCAAGACAAAAACTTGCTAGATAGAGCCAAGTGCCAGTGCAGTCGATAAACTCGTAATTTTGCCATAATAAAGTTGTTCCTAGGTATCTACCTGAACCAAAATCAATGCAAACTGTGTATCCAACTCTAAACACTGCTTAAGAAAAACTCATAAAATAGGTAGGCAATGATCACAACCAGACACAAAAAACAGTGAGGCCGACTTGGTTTTAAAACCAGGGAAAGCATCCCGTTAAATCCGTGGTCCCAGTGGAGTTTGTGGTTGGGATGGAGATCTGTCTCCATTCTATCCATACAACCACAGGGAGGAAAATGCTCAGACATACAGCTTACATATATCTATTGACATCCCATTCATTTCTTCTGGGAAATCTAGCAAAGGAATCCAATGGCATAATTGTTTCAGTTTTATGCAGAGCAAATATTAATACATGAATTTTTAATACGTAACACAACTTGAGTATAATTGGCCTGCATTTGAAGGCCTTTCATTATTGGACGGTATAATACATACCAGTATATATTAATTTAGCTTTAAACTGAAATTTTCTCCCTATAATGTAATCAATTTTGCATTACTGCTTATTTTGCATGAACAATCTAAAATTGATACAAAGATTGATTTCTTTTGCATCATCCATTTTGTTGTCATTTTGCAAAAGAACTTCGACTTTAGATTGCTTTTTCTATAATCTAATCAATGTTTGAAGAAAATACTATGGTAATCAATACTTATAGAGATTAAATTATAGTATCTGGGAAATGAATGGTTTCATATACCAATAGATTTAATGAATTCAGGATTATTTTAAAAGAATTTTACAATTTGGTTGTAAGTCACAAGTTCTTGAAAAAATGTAAAATTATGTCCTGTCACATTGCAATGCAATCTTGTCTATCACCCAAAATTAAATACCAACTTAGATATTGAAATTCAAAGCAATTGTTTTTGCAAAGATAGAATTTAGAACATGAGACAAGTTTTTAAAGATTGATTTAAAAGAAATGTTGTAAAAAAAAAAATTTAACTTCACCCCTCGATGAAAGTCCAATGAAAAAGAATTTGACCTTTCTCAATAACCCTGTACCAATACTGGCATTGACATTGCAAGAAATTTCTATGTCATAGAGTTGAAATGATATGACCAGAGTGATGGTTAAAAATAAGAAATGGACAGATCAGAAAGCCAAAAAAACAAAAAAAAACACTGATTTTCAAACTCGAATATGTGATATGTTGTGATATGCTGTACAGATTTAAACCAATGTCAGAACATAGCTTGATGAATTGTTTAACAACTGAAAGAACTAAATTAAAAAATCCTCTTTGTTTTGTCCACAGGCAAATTGAAATTGGTCACTCATATTTTCTTTTGATAATAAGTAACACATATAAGAAATCAATACTGTAATATACGGGAACCACTACCCATTGCGATTCTGTACGAGTTTATCTAGAGTATGTCTGTATCATTCTCTTAGACTATGCATGCTTACAGTTGTTTTTTTATAGTAGTATACAATAAATGGACCAAGGGTTTTTTTCCTCTCATATTCAATACATGTTTTGAGAAACTTTGATATTTTTCTATTTTTAGTGTTCAGAAATCAGACTAAAGAAAATTGATGCATCATACAAAAATATGTATATATCATATTTCATCTTTTAAAAAATATATCGGCATAAAAAGGTTACTACCATAATCAAAGTGTGTGTTTTCTTCAAATATCATGAAGTTAATCATAAATGGATTATCTTTGGAAGAAAAGACGTAAACGAATATTTATTCCTTGTCTACTACTAGTATATTGAGCATATCTTTCATCAAGATTTTATCTAAAATTAGATCACTGTTATATCGAAATAAAACAGAAATTTGATGCAAAAGTTAAGGCCTCTAGTCATTTGAGCTTAGGATTGCCCTATTGTGTATATCATCAATCAACCTGGAATA
The DNA here is from genome assembly GCA_020458035.1 of Magallana ariakensis. Lineage (NCBI taxonomy): Eukaryota > Metazoa > Mollusca > Bivalvia > Ostreida > Ostreidae > Magallana > Magallana ariakensis. The sequence goes on along the minus strand of CM035817.1, from coordinate 54,816,754 downwards.
GATCATCAAAAATAGAACCTGGGTGAAGCAAGTCTATTGAAATCTTAGGTGTTTGTACTCTGCAAACACTGTTATGTTGAGAGTAAATAAATTGGAGCCTTTAAAAAGTAACTATAATACCATTCAATACTATCACATAATTCTCCCCAGGAACAAGGAAGAACTGTTAGACAAGCATCACATTACACAGATGGATTTCAAAACTTTCACTCCAGCTGCTGTCTGGTATTTAAGAAAAGTCTTCAGGAATAAAAAGCTATAATACTTACACAATGAAATAACTGTGCCAAAATTCATTCTCTTGAAAATAAGATGCATCAAGCCCAGACAACTATGAAGAAAACAAACCTTCATCAGCTAAGTCCTTGTTTAGTACCAATTTCCCATGTCTGAGGTAATTCAGGACAGGTCCAAAATAAGTAGGATCCCGGTCAATAAGATAAGCACCATTCTCATCCTATTTATTAAAACAAAACACATTAAAATATCATTCTCATTCTTTGTCAATCTTTCAGTCATCATAAACTAACCCTAAAACCTAAATATTCACAACAGATGAAGCTGTCAGACTCCTACAGAGAAAGCCAATACAATGTCACATGGAATTTCTTTTTATTAACTCATCAGTTTTGATCTGAAATATTTATCTTTCAGTTTATGAGAAAAACTTTTAAGCACTCAGACTCTTAGTAAGTTTAGATTGTTTTTTCTGCTGATCCCATACACAATAACAAGAATCACCAGAATTTGAATCATTAAGGTTCTCCGATCCTCAGCCTCAAAGTATTTTTTTTCATTAGAAGAATGATATTTTTCATTCAACCTTTATAAAAGAAATGAAATAAAAAGAAATTTTTTGATGGTATCCATGCATTTTACAAAGTTATTACAAATTCGCCTACGATGGATATAATGGAATAAAGAAACAAGTTGATCGATCGAGTTTTAAAAAAAATTCCAGTGCATCGGTGGCTTGAACTCTTTACTAACATGTATATAGGTGGGAGAGCCCCGTGGATCCACTACGCCAAGCATGTAGTTGTGTGACTGATGGTCGTACTAACAGTAGAATACTAATTAAAATTGTCTGTATAAAAGTCAGATTTATGGTACGAATAAAAGAAATCAGGAGAATTTAGAGTTATCGAACATTACTGAGGATTGGAGATTGTTAAATGCTGTTTTGAGCATTTAAATAAAATTTAGGTTTATTTATAAATGTACAAAAGACTTTCAATTTTCAGTAAACATCAATGCCTTCATTAATAATTTGTAATACAACTATATACAAAAGTGGGGTAATGAGGAGCCAAGAAAAAACAAAATAACTTAGAACCCTAACAAAATTTTCTAATCTTTCTTTGAAATCTACCCTAATTTAAAAAAAAAAACATAACAGAAATTGATATTTTTACTTTGTATGCTATAATATATGTACATTTATATCCTTCAGTTATAATTAAACAACCTGAAAGGTTCTTTAGCAAGCTTACAAACTGCAACTCTGCCAACCTCACTATCTATGGTAAAGATACATGTAAAGACAAGAATAGATTTTCATTGTAAATACATAACCTATGTACCAAGATGTTTACAATGGCTTTCATGAAAGAAAAAAATAAAACAAAAAGGCAAATGAGAATGTGATTTACAACTTCACTTGTGCAATCAATATCAATTAAGGTTTCTGCATGAGTATGGAATCAAATTCCAACCTAATATTCATTATTTTCAATTTCAACAAACGATTAAGCATGTCAAAATGAAAGCTAGGTAGAAGATTTTTGTTCAAATCCCCACAATGTTGCACAGTCAATGAAATGCCAAGGCTTTGTTTTCTCTACTCTTCAAATAGGTATGCAAATTTACAAATTTGCCAAATATTTCTAGTTGCATTTGTACCCGCTGTGACAAACTACACCAAACCTATTCAAATTTGATGTCCCCATGTCAAAACTAAAAATCTCAAATACTCCAGTACATGTATTGCCACGAAAAAAAAAATTGTCCACTCATTTCATTTGGAAATTTTGTTACTATTTTAAATTGATAAAAATTTAATTAATATAATTAATTTTGGCAGCTATATGAGTCCCCTTTTTAAAAAAAAAATTCAGGAGAAATAATTGGTGTACCCAAAAAAATACCAGGCAAGGCTTAAATTATTCAAATTTTGCATCCGTTCCCTTGGAAAACATGTGAAATGATCACAAAAAACACTTGATCATTTAACCTTTAGACAATTTTTTTATCAAATTTGTTCATATATATAGAAGAATTACATTTAGATATTAAAAATGAAATTTATATATAAATGATGTTAACAATATCACAAAACAGGATATATTATCATGTAGATAAACAAAACTATAAAAATATTTAAATATACCTTGTCTGAGTTCAGATCTGGCTCGTCCTGTATAAGTCTATATAGAAACGATTTGGGATCCCTGCAAAGTGTCGTCCTTGTCGTCAAAAACACAGTCCCACCAACGTTCAGCTTCACCCACTGACTACGTCTGTTTTGGGCAACTTTTGATTCCACATCGGAATTCATCGCTTTGGGTTTTTCTGATGACATGATGTAAGAAAACTCTTCAACGAAACCTGAGGCAATCCCTGCAGAATTGCACAACAGGTAAAAAATTAACAGTGAAAGTATTTAAGATTTCATCTGTACATCATTAATCTTTCTCGTCTTTCTTCTCGTTGTAGTCTCGTTAAAATCAATGTATATTCAACGCTTGATTTATTGAATAAATGTTAACTGATACGTTTACATATTCGGGTCATTTTTCACGCCGAAGTCGTTCAAAATGTATACATATATCATGTTTATACACTCACGCGCCAAAAGTATGTCATTTGTTTCTTTTTTTCCCCTTTACATGTATATGTAATTGACATTGAAATCAAGACTTATATTTAAAAGGTTTTCTGGTGTTAATTTTTGTCGGTCAGATTTTGAAGAAATTTATATATATATATATATATATATATATATATATATATATATATATATATATATATATATATATATATATATATATATATATATATATATATATATATATATATTACAGTAGATTCAATTCGCACATTTTGACATACATTGAAATAGCTTTGTTGACAACTCATTTGTAAAATTTGGTAGTTCCAAAACAACATTAACATAATTATTTTTAAGAGCTCTATTATATATCATATCTTTACACGGGGATCCTTTAAAATGAATTTACAAAAAAAAACCTATATAAGTATATATAATGATATATATCAATTTTGCTTTCACAGTATTCACATTGCGTTACTACGCCGGAAGCGTATTAGGACCGCAGCAGTATTTTTTATTAATTTGTTATGACAAATTACTAATTTGTTATAACAAACTAATAATCTGTTATAACAAATTAATAATTTGTTATAACAAATTGATAATTTGTTATAACAAATTAATAAAAAAAAATACTGCTGCGGCCCTAATACGCTTCCGAACGTTACATGTATTTTTATTAAAGAAATTTTTTTTTTTAATGTTTGGTTTTTCTTTCTTTCTTTTTTTTTAAAAATCTTTTTGTGCTTAAGGTGTCTCTATACACCACTTTTTGATGACGCAGTACGCAAAAAAGTAAATCTGAAAGCATGTACTTCCGGTATTGGCTGACTTAAACTAGGGCAAATTTTATGTGAACCGTATGGAATTCCATATACGACAGACAACTGTCAGCTGCCAACTGCTTACTGCTCACTGCAAACTGTTTATTGCCAACTGCTTAAGTACTGCCAACTGCTTACTGCCAATTACTTTCTTTACCAACTGTCAGCTGCCAACTGCTTACTGCTTTTTGCCAACCGCTAAAATACTGCTTACTGCCAACAGGTCTTGTCTCAGAAATAAAGTCATAAGTGGAAGACAGTTTAATTAATGTTTCTGACTATATTATTATATTTCTTGTAAAGAAACAGGCCTGTCAGACTGGTATGGAATTCCATATACGACAGCCAACTGTCAGCTGCCAACTGCTTACTGCTTACTGCCAACTGCTTACTGCCAATTGCTTTCTTTACCTCTTTATTTGGGTTAGGCGCATGTGCAGACATTTATTTGAGGATTGAGGGATTGAAGGTTGATAGCGTTAATTTTATTTTACACAAAAACACATATTAACAATCATCTGTCAGCCCTCAATCACCGCATTCCATATCATCTGCCATTTTATCTTAAATCACAACTGGCGAGCGAGCTTAGAGTGCCACGCCATATGTTGTTAATATAAGGAAAAGGCTAATTCCCAAAATCATGAAATCCCTAGTCCTAATAATCGAGGGGGGGGGGGGGTGTTAGGGACGTATCCCTATAACTCCAAAAATAAATCTTAGCAAGCAGAAAAAAAAACTTTCCCAATTAAATAAATCACGAAAATCCTAATTTATAGGAGGGGGAGGTAGTATACCTATAACTGCAGTAATCAATATCACGTTTAATATTTCCTTATATTCATTTTAATTTCTTACATGCTACCAAAAATGTGGGGGAGGAGGGTGGGGGGTGGCAGCTTCCTGTTACTTCAATTTTTTATATGTAAATTTAAGAAAATTTATGTTTGCTGCAAGAAAAAGTGGAGGGGGTGGCCCCTCCCTGATGCTACGTGCCTGATGGCTAAGTCTAACTTTGCAAAAAAGTGGGGGGGGGGGGGCTAAGTCCAACGCCTATGCAGATGGTTGTTAATATGAGTTTTTGTGTAAAATAAAATAAACGCTAACAATATATCAATTCTTCCATCCATAAATAAATGTCTGCACATGCGCTTAACCTAATAAAGAGGTAAAGAAAGCAATTGGCAGTAAGCAGTTGGCAGTAAGCAGTAGGCAGTTGGCAGTAAGAAGTTGGCAGCTGACAGTTGGCTGTCGTATATGGAATTCCATAGAACCGCTCTTTAAAAAAAAAATTGTTAAATTTGAATAGATTTAATTTGATAATTGGAAAATTAATTATTTTATGTAAGGTCGGATGGATTACCTTTTTGTTTTGACGTATTTTAAATATTCGAAACAAACAATAAAATCAAGTATAATTTTATAAATAGCTTCTTTCCCGTAGCGCAGCGGGTTATAGATGGTTCACTACGGATCTGTAAGTCATGAGTTCGATTCCCGCTGCATGGGGATTATAACAAAAATTTCTAAAACATATTTTTTTTTGTTAAATATTGTGAAATTTGAAAATTCCAAACAGGTGAAAATATTTCAATTACAATGTAATTTAATCCACATTAATATCGGCAGATGTCCCATACCACCTTTTAAAGGGGGTGGAAGGGTGGCTTTGAATTTCTCTCATAAATCCTAAAAATTAATTTTCCCCTTTATTTACTTAACTTCGTTTTGCATTGAAGCGAATATATTTACTTATATAAGCCTATTATGAAATATTATGAAGAACTTTCATACCAAATAAAATTTAAAAATTTTGTTTATGTTTAATTGTAATGATTTTCATTCAATTTTTTTATGTCACATTTATTAAAATAAATTTTCTTATAACATCAAGCAGCTTTTCAGATGATTTGTCAGTAAGAATTGTATATCTGTTTTAGGAAATACTCTAAATGCAATAATAAAATTTTTGAATGTTATGAAATGTTATTTTTTTTTTAATGTGTCTGAAGAAAATATCCATCATTTGACAACCAATTTTCTTTCAATTTGTTAATAGTTAACACTTTTTAAAATTATTTTTCAAAAACACGAAAAAACATTTAAAAATTCTTTTAAAATACCTATAGTATCACTATCATCGTTTTAATATTTGTTAAGTATATGTTTCGTGGTCTTCTATTGAAAATTGGAATAAACTGTATAAGAAGTCATGGGTATATTGTGAAAACCTAAACCACGAACGGGTTAATTAATCAGCAAACGTTTCAGAGACTTTGACGTCCTCACCTTAGAAGTGGACGAACACCGGAGAACTCTCAAAAATGAGGTTCTTTGCAGTCCTCCGTTGCTCCAGGATTTCAAAATCCAGTGTAAATTTGACAGAATTTATGAAAAATTTTCCACCAGAAGTAGCACCTAAAGCGAAAGAGTTAGCGGTGTTAAACCAAGGATTATCTGGAGCGTAAGGCTTGACAATTTTTACATTGACATCTGCAAAATACCCCATATTCTCCTACTGTGACAATAATTTAATCGAAGAAACATTAATTTTATTTCTAAATTAGATTAGAAAATGTCAGAAATGAAGAACATTTTGATAGTTTATTTTTATAGAAATAGAGTTAATTCGGACTGTATATCATGGTATATTGTCAGTGATCAATTTTAAGTACAGTGGCGATAATTCTGTATGTGACTATGTCATTGTATACATATATGAATATCACAACAGATGATGACCGTTTAAATGTTATGCCTTTGTATGTGTCGGGGTACTTATGTATAATTAAGTTAGTTAACCCTGTCTAACTTATGGGGCTGGATCTGTATCTGATGTCTTTAGTGCTCAACAGATAAGAGTCATTGGCTCCCACTGGATGAGACACCACCAAATGGGGGTTATCTCCCAGCATGAGCAAGTACCTTTTTTAATTGAGGGAGGGGGGGATCCACAAGTACTTTCAGAGGATTTGATCCAGTGACTTTTCATGGTTAATCAATTTACTGGCCAAATGCCTATGGCCACTGTCCCATGTGAACAGAAAGTCCACAAATTCTGTCAAATCAAAACTTCAGTATTTCTTCTTTTGAATTACACTGTTTTTGGTTGCTAGGTCTTTTTTTTTAAATCATAATATCAAGGTCATAGGTATATGATGATTAGTAAAGGTCAAGGTCTAATGGGTAATATCAGTTAAATTGTCTAATATTTAATATGGTCATTCAGAAAGTTAAGAACAGCTATATATACAGTATCAATGCATAGTTTTTATTTTGATTAATTCAGTTTGATTGATGTGAAGATTTTGCAAAATATTGACCCTTTTGTTTTGTTTGATCATCATTTTGACGTGTGTATTTTATGAACATTTCTTTATGTATAGGTTAACAAATAAACCTGACACCAAGCCATCCTTGGATTTTGATTATTACAAAACCAGGATACCTGACAAAGCCTTTGTTGACAAACTAGAGAAATTTGTGAGTCAAATCTACTGCTCTTTACTATCTTGATTAACTTAAATTTTATACATTTGTTATGACATCAGAAGCTGTAGATTAAAATTTTCACAACTATAGGTCATTTTAATTTTTTATTTATATATGTTACAGTACACTTCTGTTGCTATTCCTTACCCCAATGATCCTGACAACAAGAAGGCTACATTGGAGGAGGAGAAAAGAAAAATTGTAAGTACACAGAATACAGAGGAATAGGCCAGGGAGGAACATGTTGATTATCTGAAACACGATTCATTATAAATAGTATTACTAATAAGTTTATAATACTTTAATAAGTCTAAAGGAAATTTAACTCACTTCACTGTAAGCATAACAAATTACAAGTGTTTTAGCTGTAACCTTGTTATACTATATATTGAAAGTAACAAAGTTCTTTGAATGAATTTTAAAATATGTTTGATTATTATAAATCAAAATGAAGGCACAACTGCAGCAATGCAGACCTGGAAACTAAGGCTGTCAGTTAAAAAAAAATAGTGAGGTTCGCCGTTGGTTCAGTTTGGGGGTAGGGGGAGGTGTTTGTGTGGTTCTATCTGTTATGAACTTAAAATTTATAACTTTGACTTTAAAAATCTCTATTTTACTGAATGATAATTTATATTCAAAAAATGACTATGATTAAAACATAACATTGTTGTAGATATAATAAGCCAATAATTAGCAACATTATTATCCCATCCTTTTATGAAGTTTTATCAATGATAAAGTAAGTAGATTCAGTTGAATATTTCAATTTCGACATATATTTTATAATATGTGATGATTATGACAACGGTTTCACCATTTGTAAGTCCCAATCTACTCTACTTGACAAGATATTTTGTACTTGATACCATAAAGTTGATAAGAGTTATGGTAAGCGATGTGGTCCCTTGGGACTCTCGTCTTTTATTTTACAGTATAACTGTGCACTTTCATTTCTATTTCATCTACTTAGACACAGAGTGGGGAAAACATGGTTGAGGAAATGGACTTGATTATTTTTGAAAATGATCTTAAGGTAAATTGTTTCTGTGTTCTTAATCGTATTCACGTGCTGCTCGGAATTTGTAAAATAAAATGAACAATTGAGTTTTTGTGAGATAACTCATACATGCAAAAGACTGTGTAGGTAATTAACTAATGTATATACAGCTGTAACCTTTTGTCCATGTGGTGTACAGTGTGTTGTGTCTTACAGATGAAGGCCATCAACAGCCTACCTCCCATGGAGCACATGTCCCGGGAAATGTTGTGTTACTATTTCCCGGATGCCTCCAACAACGACGAGAAGTCCCCTGTATCGGAGGGTAGGTTTTATGGAATCAGGTGGTTCCCTGGATATTCCTATGGCTTTGACAGGTACCCCAAGTGGCAACTTGGAAACCGATTCAACAATGAATGGGAATTCTTTCCTCCCAAGGAAATTAGCCAGAGATGGGAAAATCTGAACCTACAGTTTGAGAGAGAGGAACAGTTTCTGATGGACGACTCCAAACCAGCAGAGAAATAATGTAGACATTTCATAACTCACAAAGTGTTTGAAATTTCTGCCGTTTGTGATTAGAGCAGAAAACCTGACTAGTGTGTAATACCATTTCGTATCACGTTGGGTCATATTGTATTACATAATAAATTCTGTTAAACTCATATTTGTCTCTGGATATTTTTTTATTTTAAGATTCAAAGGGAAACTCAAGGATAAGGTACAGTTTCTTTCAATATATGCTCAAAAATTCAAAAGTTGTTAAAACTCATGAAAATACACTAGTGCATCTTGAACAAGTGTGGGTAAAAAGTACTAAGTTAGGCACTTTTATTCTGTTTTCAAAAGAGAATAATGACTTCAACAATATCTGATAATCTTAAGATGTAGTCATAAATGATAAAAATTTTCTCAAAGTTTTTTAAAGTGAAAAATGTGTCAGCAGCCATCACCCATAATGAAATACTGGTACTGTTAATATCTTCTGTGTGAAGCAATGATATAGTTCTAATGCGAGTTTCACTGGGGGTGATGGCTGTGGACATACGGTAGTTTACTATTTGAAAATCTAATGAAAATTTGGTTCCCTCAGTATAATATACATGTATACTGTCTTTCTTTAAAACAAAAGCTGTACCTTGTGCATTGTAATATGAATAGCTTAACAAAAAACAGCCCCACTAACTCACAGGATTTCACAGTTTTAGTCAAATTGTTGCTCCACTCTTAATTTCATTTACATGTACCGGTATTCACTGATTAAATAAAAAAAAAAAACATGAAAAACATGCATATTTTTTTTTTTTAACATGCAATTTCTGGAAAACATTAGGCTGAAATACTGTCAGACTATAAAACAATCTTGAATTTTTAAAATAATTTATTACATTCATTAACAAAGTATCACAGTAAGAAAACAATTAGATGTGACACTGGTGACTTTGTCGGTAGAGTAAGATTTCTTGTCCCGCAAAATGCCAATAAACAAATGCTGCCACCACAATGATGTGCCACCACTGATGACTAGAGCCAATGTAATCAAATGAACCTGAAAAGAATATCTCAATTAACAATACATCAATCTACAGGCATTGAGTAAAATAATGGTCTGTATTGTTTGAAAATTCACACTCTTACCAGGTAGAAATCTCTCTGGAAATTTGCTTAAATAAAACACCAAGGCTAAAACTCCTGCACAATATATGGTCATCACTTTTGGAATGAAAAGCTGAAAAAGATCAACACAAGATAATAATCAAATACTGGTACTTGTACATTGTGGACAGTTGTGGTATAATACGTAAACATTTTTATATAAAAGACCCATATAAAATGTAGGCCTGGTAATGTTAAGCCAAGGAACGGTTATACACTAAACTTCTGTGAGAGAATGAAAAGCACAATTATATAAAATCAACCAGGCAATTCAATCATAATTAAAATTTGCTGGTAAAACACTAGAAATTAAATCTTATACTATAAATCAAAAAGGTCATAAATCGTTAAGGAAAATTAAGATAATCATTTTAAACAGGTATATTTTATATATTAAAATACCCCTGGTATTACACACTTCTGGCCAATATCAGAAGTCAAAACTACCTGGAAATGCAGTTCCTGTTGGGTTTTTTAGTAAAGGGATAGAATGTAAAAATAAATTGATGTTTTAAAGGAAGTGAACATGAAAAAATTATCAAGGGCTCAAATTTGTCTGATTGATGTATTAAATGATATCTGAAAACCATTTTCCCAGTAAGAAGATATACCACTTAGAATAACTAATTCTTGCTATCCATGGGTGCTTCCATATTGTTAAAATCATTACCTCCCTGCTGGTTATATCTAAGCATCTAAGAGAGGGCAGCACTGATGTCAGTGAGACACATTGCATTTTTACACACGCTTAGTAACAGAGATAAAATGTCATCATCAAAATGTGAATTGAAACTTGAAATGGATGTAAAGATCAGTTGTCATTTTGAAACAGGGTTTATGGAGAAAGATTTTGGATCTCAGTATGATGCATTCCCACCAGTAGTTAATGGTACATGTAACTAGAATGGAATGTCCCTGGATCAGTGTTATTGTGACCTATTTTTTCTTGCACTCAGAAATTTCTTAGTTTGTTATTACGAGTTTGAACATTATGTGTGCTACATAAATGAGCACACAAGGTGCATTGCTCAGCATCCTGATTTTTAAAATGTGACTTAGTTCTGTTATTCTTCTGACAGCATAAACGGAACTGCGTGGCATACGTATCATCAAGATCTAATTTAAGATAAAAACAAATCAGAGAGGAAGATTTCTAGAGCATTTATGTAATGATAATAAACCCCACAAAGAAAATGAAATTACATTTTTACATTTATTTGAAATCTACAAAGAGCATTTTATTTATGTAAACATTGACTGCCACATCTCCAAACAAACAACTGGAATGCCATGGTCATATTTCACAAGTTATCTATTCATTTTTTGCACAAATCATGTATAGTTACCTAAGGTTCAGTTATAGAAATATACTGAATCCTTGTCCTCTCATGACAGTACAAAATTTTGCTGCACATCCAGGCATAACTTTTCTTTGTAACTTTTATCAACTCTGTATAAACATTGACCCAGTTCTATCATTGACCAAGTCACCAGCAGAAATGTGGCTTATCTACATCAGGGAATAGATGCATGCTGGGGAAAAATGGATTACCTCCATAAACCTTTCACTGAGAGTGTTAAATTGATAAAATCTCATGATAGAAATAAACAAAAAGGTAACAGACCTCATTTCTAAAGGCTTTTAAAATCTATTAAGCAACAATTAATTTTTTCATGTTCACTTCCATCTTCACAACGTCAAGGTTTTGTGATTATCGAACTCCACACAAGTTCGATAATCACAAAACCTTGATGTTGTGAAGATGGTTCACTTCCTTTGAAAGATATAATTATCACTGACTCAATATGTTTTGAAATATACATGGACCCCAGAAGTTTCAAATTCCGCTACCTAGGTATCTTGTCAACTTTCTTAAGTATTGGTCAACACCTATAAGGATTTGGATTTGCAGTATTTCACTATTTATTCACATTGCAAAACATGCAGCCAATCTACCTGTACAATTTCCGCCTGCGGTCCTCCATTAAGGTAAACCCAGTGAATGGTGGGAAAAACGCCATAGCCTGCCAGGAACACATAGATCAGTATTCTATATCTGAACCAGCCATGAGAGAAGAACTTTCGATGGAGCTGTATCACGATGGTACTGACTGTGAGTATTGTGATGATAAAAAAATACACGTCTCTCCAAACCTGAAAACACAAAATGTGTGGAGACAGTGATGGATTAAGTAATTAAAGTTTATCATTTCATTTACAATCCATTTTCTTTAAAATCTCAATTATAGAGACATTTTTTGAAGGCTTTCTTAGTGGTTAAAAAAAGGGATATCACTTCTAGATTACAAAATCTGAAATATACGAGTTTTCACATTCAATAACAACATAGAATACAACTATGACTAAATAATTATGTAAAGGTGAATAATTTTTGTGGTATCTTAAAGGCCCCTTGCTTTCAGTATTTACATTTCCATTGGTCTTGTTGGATCATGAAGTAGAAGAGAAAATCAATACATTTATTTTGGGCAAAACAATCAGAAAGCAATTTTTCTTTTTTTAACAGAATTTAATGTTATTGTATTACAGGAATCATAGACTTACTGACAAACAATAAAATGCATAATGAACAGCTGGCAAGTAACAGCCTATGACCCCAAGAGAAATCCCGGTCAGATCCACGGCTAACCACCGACGACTGGCACGCTCAGAGTGACAGCAAAACATGTGGAAACCAACAGAACACAACATGCACACCTACAATGAATTATGATATCGTAATGTATATATACAATTAACAAATTATCTATATATACAATCAAAAAATTATCTATTTGGAAGAAATTCTTCATTTAAAAAGTGTGCAAATAAAAAAATGAAAGTAATGAAAAATTAAATTGAGATTTACGGTAAGTTATTAAACCTACCTGGTAGCAAAGTAATCCAAGTGACACCACAAAATAATCAGAAAAAGAACTGCCAGTTCTGGGTAAAATGATCAAATTATCATAAACCATCAGAAGCAGAAATATCAGGAAGCCCAACAAGTGAGACCAGATGTTAATACTTTCATTGCTCCACACAAATATACTGAAATAAAAATTAAAAAGTTCCTCAAAACTTCATTGTTATATTTGTAAGAAATATCTCTTTTTTTTTTTTATTTGGTATTTAGAGATGCCTTAAAAATGCAAATTCAGAATGAATACATGAAATTATAATGATGTATGAGGAAATGACAGAAGTTGACAATGATTTCAATATACCAGAAATAACGTAAAAATACAGGTAAGTAAAAACCTAGCTTGACCTATGCTTTCCCTTTCTCTTAAGAGAATACCTTCTCCTGTAGTACAAATTTCAAAAGCTGCAAGTCTGAAGCTCCTGGTCTGAAAAAAGAGGTAAAGCGTCTTTTCCCATTACTTTGCCTACACCTGTGTTTGAACGGAAAGTACCTGTTACCAAAAACAAATACAGGTACTTGTTGCAATATGATTTTTGAAACCTAGGTATCGATTTTATAATGGTGTCTGTAACCACTGATTTGTAACTAATTCAGAAAACCTGCATCAAGAATTGAATGTGTAGAACTCTGTGTATAAAGTCAGTTGATATTCTGAACCAGGATAACTTCCTGCAAAATGCAATGAATGCAAGTGTAAATAGAGTACAGTGTTAGTGAGGAGATCTGTTTATATTGAATGTGCTTTATATACTTAGAATTAAACAAGGCCACGCATATAAAATTTTCATATGAAGTCTTTTTTTTAATACATGTGACTACATGTATATACATAATTGTATTAAAAAAGTCGAAAATTTAAAATAATTGTCTTCTTTTTGGCACAAAGACCATGCTAAACCAAAATTAATTCAATGTAAATGTGTACTACAATACCTGTAGTACATAATCTTAGTCTGATTTCTTTGGTTTTAAGTGGTTCAAATAGTCACTATCAAACTTTTCATTGCATACTATTTTCCACAATCCCTAACAAAACTTGAAGATTTTAATGACAATGTGTAAGACGACTCTTTTAACATAGTAATTGTGTAATTTGCGTTTCTTTGAATATATTTTAACTAAATATGGTATACCCAGTAATAATGAAAATGGCTGTTGTTTCCAAAACCGCTGTACTGGAGGCGAAAATGTATACTAAGTATGCTATACCTCTTTGGATGGACAACCTGGGAGCTACTGTCTGTGTTAAACTGTTGCAATTTATGGTGCACAAAAACTTGTGCTAGTTTTGAACTGATTAACCTTATTTCCACACAAGTTCTGTGGAAATTATTAGTACCACGAAATTTCTCAGACAATTTACTGATGAAGTCATCGCTTTACTTTCCTCCGACTTTCTTTTAAACCGACCTCAGAAAATGGATATGTTTAATTCATGTGCAGATCGAAGTGGCCATTTTGACATGTAAACAATTTTAACAAACTATACTACTTCACTTAACAGGATTTGCGATGGTGTTTAATATCAGAGACAAGTAAAGTGACGATATCTGTAGTAAAATCTTCAAGGATTTTTTTTTTTAAGTGAATATTTACACAGAATGTGTTTGGAAAAAAGATTAATCTGTCCAAAACTAGCGCAAGTTTTTGTACACCTTAAACTGCAACTTTTTAACACGAACAGAACTGGTAGTCCATCAGAATTTTTTCAGACCGGATGGGAGTTATAGACCTGCAGCTGAAAATGCAACAGTGAAGCAAATGACGCTATCCCAATCCAATTTCAGAAAGGAATGCCTGAAGGCGAAGGCATTAGTTGATAACAACCTCTTCCTCCAAAGGTATTCTGGCCAAGCCAAATCTTGTCATGATCTTATAATTCTTATTTCATATTTGTACAATTTCAAAATAATCACGTCTAAATCTTTACCTTTTCAAACACAGACTAAACGGAAGCATAACCCTGTAACCGTGAATAACGTAAGGATTTCCCTGGAGGAAATCTGGAATGTCTGTATATTTGTAGAGGGGAATTTCTTTATGAGATACATCACAAATATTGTTGGAACACGCGTTGATATTGCTGTCTATCTCGATATCCAGGATGTGATACGAATTTGCACTTCTTGCGAGATTCTGTCTGTTCTTCACGTATTCTGTGTTTCCTGTCCGGCCCATCATTTGTGCTAATAACTGCAAATAATCTGCAAATTGATTCTTGTCCTGTCGACATGTGTGTGTGCTGAGAAATGTGTACAAACAAGCACTTTTGTTGGAATCATAGTAACGGAAGTAGATGTTAGCTTTTTTTTCCTCCTTTGCTAAAGAGCAGGAACTTGTTTCGCGGGAAAATCAAAATAGTACAAAACTCGAGACCAAGAGTATCTTATTAATTTAATTACTTCTCAACAAAATGGATTTTTCTAGGTTGAGGGTAAATATTGCTTATCCCCAGAAATAATCTGTAAACACAGAGTAAACTCGAAAGGGGTCATTTTTTCAGCCACGTAGCATCGGGGGGCTGGGGTGGGGTGGGGTGCCGGGGTGGCGACTGCCCCCCACTTGTTCTCTGTGCTCGCCACAACCTAAAGAGGTATAGTGCACTTAATATACGATTTGGCCTAAAATATAGTACTTTTGCAAACATCAGACAATTTCAATATTATACAGTATTTATAGTTCAAATTTATTTAAAGAAACGCAAATTACATAATTACCATGCCCTAAGAGTCTTAATTATCTTACACGAAATCATTAAAATATTCAAGTTTTGTTAGGTATATATATGAAAGTAGTTAGTATACGATAAAGATTGGATATTTGACTATTTGAACCACTCTAAACCAAAGAAATCCGATTAAAATTATGTTCTACAGGTATTGTAGTACACGTTTACTTTGAATTAGTTTTGGTTTAACGTGGTCTTCGTACTGAAAATTAGACAACTATTTCAATTAGTGTCTTTTCTAATAAAATCATGTATATAGCCATATATACTGAAAATGCATCTTCTGAAAATGTTAGATGCGTGGTATAGTGGTAACGCGGAGGTCTTTTTGATATTGTGGTCGCTGGATCGAATCCACCACGTAGTAATTTACATGTATCTAATCTTCTGGTTTTTTAAAAATTATCTTGTTTAATTCAGTCTGACTATGAGCACACCCAATATAAACAGATCTCTTCATTAACACTATACATGTACTCTATAAATTTACACTTAGATCCATTGCATTTTGCTTGAACTTTTCACGGTTCAGAATATCACCTAATATTATACACAGAGTTTCCCGAATTTATGACAAATCGGTTGTTACAGACACCATTATAAAATCAGTACAGTGTAGGTTTCGAAAATCATATTGCGACAGCTAGGTACCTGATGCTATTTTTAGTATAACAGGTACTTTCCGTCCAAACACAGGAATGGGAAAAGGCGCTATACCTCTTTACATATATATATGTAGAAAATTGAATTTAAAAGGAGTACCCACCTCACATTTTGTGGGGAGCATGTAAAAATGATGGGCAAATTAACAAAATTAAACATTAAAATAGACGAAGATATTTGTGAGTGTAAGCGGGAAATCTTACTTCTTTGGATTATTGGCACCTTGAATTATATTTGTATAGCCGTTTTAACAAGAGCTTTGACTTTGGCCAGGGTAGTACGGGACAGAAGGCGGGGTCTACTCATGGTTAACCACATTGGCAGATCCGGGGGGGGGGGGGTCCGGGGTTTGGACCCCCCCCCCTTTTACTGGGACATGAAATTTTTTTTTAAACTTGTAATGCTAATTTAGATGCGATTTTTTCATTTATAATTTGAATGCTATAGTTATCTAAAATAAATGCTTTAAAAATCGCTTACTTAAAAGAATTTCGTACAACGGAGCGTAATTTATTTCTTATATACAAAACCCTATATCAACATTTTTTAAGCGAAGTAAAGCACTCTCCTCTCAGGATCATGAAGTACTTTCAGACTTAAATTAAAATTTCAGTCTGTCATAAAATGATTGTTTATCATAATATGACGATTGAAATTTGTAATTAACAACTTTATATCAAGGCACTATTAATAACATTTCCATTTTGTCAGTATTTTCAATCAAGAGACATTAAGACAGTGTACAATATTTTACTTAAGTCTAAGATTGCTTCATGATCCTGAAATCTACGTGATTGAGTCAAACGACGTTCACGTATAAGAACACGATTCGTTTTCAGCTATAATTGAAATAGCTATAATAGATGTTTTTCTTCGTAGGACGTCCTCTTGGTATTTTTATGTTGACTTTGCTTGAATTGTTTCTTGATCGATCAAAAGTTAAGCTACATTGACAACACGATGACAACACGAACTTTTAAACGGACTGACCCCACGGCCAGACCTCCGAGTGGTCACCCTCCGAGTACCTGTAGTTACATGTCCTTTAGTAACCTTCACATAAATGGAGAAATTATCTGTTCCTTCTGTGTTACGTTCTGGTCGACAATATTGATAATTTACGTATTTCTAATAACTCTTTATGGATAATTGATTAAATGATTCAAAGGCACATGTAAATATTAAAAGTAAAAAGCTTCCCTCGGTGTTTCATACGAGCTATGAAGGTGGCAGTATTGCAGAATCTTTTTTGTACATAACCAACGGATTATGTTTTTTTCTGCAATGCTAGCTACCTTAATATCCGCATGAAACGCCCCCTAAAATGTTTAAATGTTTCCAAGAAGTTCTATTACAAGAATATCATGAGAAGGGTTTAACATGTAACCATGATAATAAAAATGTACATCTTTTTCCAAACTTTCCTGAATATGATCATGCATCTGCTCTAGTGCCGGGTGATGTAGCGCACTCATTTAAGAATCAAGAGGCCACATCAAGTTCCCGGGGATGGTAATTGCTTGTACAATTTTAACTACACATGTACCATCTATTTAGCAGATACATGACTTGTATCCCAACTTTTTGTCATATCCGATCATTTAGACTTTTATTAAACAGGGCAATCGATAGAATATCAAAATTGAACAATAGTTTCAGAATTAAAACTTCAAAGAAAAAAAAATACCCCCAAAATTCCATTATCATAATAGCATATCGTAATTAGTCTTAATAATTTTTTGATTCTTAGATGACCTTTTCGATTAAGCACAGACGCGCGTTCCCTCTCATTGCTGGAGATTATATGGCTAGAAATTGTGCAAAAAAACAAAACAAAACAAAACAAATAACAAAAACAAAAACCGCTCAACAATGGGTAAAAAAAATTGACAGAACTTGCCTTAATGCACATATCTGTACTACTGATGTTGAAATTGATATTGACGAGATAAATTTTCGTTGAATTTGACCCATGTTTAAAAAGTCTTTTTGACGAATATAAGGTTAACTAGCACTGAATTTTATACGTACTGATTTCATCGATTGGACCCCCCCCCCTTTCCCTCATTGATGGGTCCGCCTCTGAACCTTGCAGTCATTGGCTAATTGATGAAATAAAACGAGCTTTATTTATTTCACTTGACCGACTTGCTCCAGGGCTGTGTATATTTGAAACAGCGTAAATTAGCAGTTCGGGGGGGGGGGGGCATTCTAGATTTTGACAGTCTATGAATATTAATGAGCTTGTCTTAGGGAATTAGAAGAAAGGAGGTCAACATTTGACAGCTTGAATTAATGAGCAAACTAGATAAAGTAACATCTCACGAAAGTCCAAGATTGTTAAAACGGCTCTATTTTATGTCACGGTACAAATTAATGTTCATATTAAAAATATCACCATTTGAAATGATCATATAACAAATTCAAACGATTGATATTGGCTTGCCTATTCATTTCATATTTATTCATTTCACATTCGTGTTATTTCAATTCCTATTTAAATGGTGAATTTGAATAAGTGATATGGCTTATTCAAATAGGCGATATCACCGTTTTAGTTTTAATAGGCGATTTTACTCATTTAAATATATGTTAAATGAGCGCACGGCCCAGAGAAAATGAGTTTAGACTGAGGAAATCAATTTCCATATTCATTCAATATTTCTTTATAATACAAATCAACATACCAAGTAGGGCTATTCTAAAGATAAGTGCACCCTGTCTCATAATGTTAAGATCTCTCATAAATATATATGAACTTCTTTACGCTCAGTATAAGTTTCTCCTGATGTCTTTTCTGGTCTGTTCGGAGCCAATGATATCCCTTTCCGCCCTATATTCTGTATAATTTACATGCATGTAAACATACGTTATTTAAAACTTGATGCATTTGTATTTTAATGTAATAAATTTATGTAATTATATTAAATTTGACCAACCTAGCCGACTTTAATTCGTTGTTATGAATTAAAATTTAGACAAAAAGAGATTTATTTTCCGAATGAAACGAGGGAGTAAAAAGGGTTCGACAATTTTCATATTAAACAAAATAGATTGAAATATAAACATATTCAAGTATAATCATCTCTTCCCCCCCCCCCCTTTATCCTTCGTAACTTTTGTGCGATGCTTCCTTTGGAGTGGGATAAATATAAGATCATAGTTCATCCACTGTCGGGAAACTATTTACACTAATCAGACCACACATTTCACAAAATCTGATCGTTTAGCTTTTTCTTACTTTTTTGTCTGCCCTTTAATCATAGCCAAATTTTTTTTTACTATACAGACACGTAGCATCAATTTTGAACGTGTGGGGAGGGGGCAATCTTGAACACCCCCCCCCCTAAAAAAGAGAAAAGTTGAATTCCTAACCCACGTGAAGGGGGGGGGGGTCGTGTGTGGTATTTTGATCAATATGTTTATTTTCCCTATAATTTTAAACAATGTCCAACAAAAGGAACCCCCTCCAGATGTTTTGATCAAATGAAAGGTCAAGGTCTAACATAAAAGTAAAGGTATCTTCCATTTATCTAATCGTTGACTTCGTCAGAGATTAAAACTTGGTATCCATGTTTATCTTCTAATACACGATTCGTTGAGATTCCCATTCCTATAGAAAGATGGTAGAGACCTTGAAAGAAAAAATACATGTACATATTCTAGCAGATTTTATTATGGTACCTTCATGTACTCAACAGCTGATACCTGGATGGACCAATGAAAAAATAGTCCTTATTACATTTAGTCTACAGCAGTGAACAGAAAACAGTAGATCAATATCACAGTTCAACAATCAACACATAGAAAAAAAATAATAAGAACAGTGTATTGCTGAAGCTTAATCACCAACCAAAACACAAGGTCATTTAGCCAGCATGACCTTGAACTTAAATATAACATGATAGACGTTTATATATTACATACATCTATACTGTTTGAAAGCTGCGAAACAACTACCTTCTTAAAATTTTTGGCAAGCAAAATTATTCTGAATTTCTTATTGCAATGCACCTGTATCAATTTTTTTCTTCACCTTAATCAAACCATTTTCATATCAGTTACTGGACAGAGAAAGCAAAGTACAATTGGATATCTTAAGCAAATGAGTAAACCAGGAAAACTGTCCTCAAAGAAAATTACTTGCATATACAAGTACTTGTACCATGGTAGCATATTAGAATCAAGCAATGGTCTGGTGCAGGCTGATTCCATAAAGAAGGATCGATATCATCCCTTCTGTGTTATTGCATGACAAAGTATGCTTACAACACAACTAAATTACAGAAAAAATCCAAACAATAAATGCCACATTTAAAAACAAAAAATAAATACAAGCATGCATTTTGGGAAAACATAAAATTAGCACCTATTATGCACAGTTTGTACAAAGAAGACGCTGAAGCTGATTTCCTTCCAGAACTTGATTTATGGGAGATTCTGGTTTCATGTTGTAAAATTGAATGCTCTAAAAACAGATTAAAAGTCTTGCTTTTTTGTTGTGCCTGAAAATCTGACATTATGTAGTCACATTATCCTACTGGATGTATACATTAGTATTCTACATCATGAGTATATGAAAATAGAGAAAAAAAATAAATAATGTAAAAAGTAAAGGATAATTGTAAGCTCATAAATGTAATAAAATAGGGGAAAAAGGTAACATCAAAATTCTGGTGTACCCTGAAGAAATGATAACAATAATATTACGAATAATGATAATATCACAATTCTATCGGAACAACCTAGAGTTAAACAAAAATAAAAACAACTGATTAGCTGCTACACAGCATCCACTTTCTTCTTTGAGCTGAATGGTTCGTTTGTTGCAAGCTTTCTCTGTTTCCTGGGCCACGTGAAGGTGTCATAACCTCCAGTACTGACCTTCAGGGCTTCTGTCGACGCTTTCACTACAGAGGAAGGCGAACTTTCCTTTGAGAATGCTGGATGACAGATATTGGCAACTTGTACGTTTTTCACAGATGAATTATGTGCAGGATATGATTCCAAAGAATCAGCCATTTCATCGTCATTAAAACTCATATTGGAAAAGCCAGTTTCTGTGTAATCCTTTGGACTTTTTCTGCCTTTTGACTTTGACTTGGACATTTCATTCTCAAACTCATCCTCGGATGTATCGTCCTTGTTGATTAGATGATCATCAAGCTGAGGACTGTGAGAGGTGAAAGGCTCCTCGCTCCTCTCAATAGTCAACTCCTCCAACTGCTGATAAAGTTTTTCTCCAGAAGTTCGGGAGGGAAGGGGCCTACTTGATTTGGAAGAACTAAGAGAGGAGACTGAGCCAAAGGAATGAGATTTGGGTATGCTAGGTTTGGTTGGAGTGAAATTTGCTGAGATTTCCTGCACAGCTTTTGCTGGCTCTGTTGGTGGTATCTCCATATCCATGATGTTAATGGCTTCTTTTGATGTTTTGTTTTTCTTTAACTTCCCCTTGAATGGAACAGACTTGAATGGGTCATCAGTGTTTAACGTCTGATACTGAACGGAGGAACATCGGCTGGCATTGGAATGACAGGACTTTGTATACAATGGATCTGCTATAAATAATATATCTGAAGACAATTTTTCCTGAACTGGGGACATCCCTACAGATGCTGAACCAGAAATCTTATTTGAGGTTGATTTCCTTGGAAGAGTTGCATATGGAATGCTTGCAGTCACATCACTTTTCTTATCCACTTTACTAATGTCTTCATTCATTTGTAACAGAGGACTTGACCCTCCTCCCATGGAATGGTGTGTCTTTGACTTCGGTAGAAAAGTGGGACGAAACGGAGCTTTAGCAAAGGGATCACCATCACCAGTGGAAGATTTCATCAAAACAGTATTGCTTGTGGAAGATTTTTTCTTTGGAAACCTTTTCCTGAAAGGAGCAGCAGTAAATGGGTCATTTTTTTCATTGACATTGGAAGGGGACATGGCAGGACTAAGTCCAATTTGAGGGGACACCGTGCTGTTGCTACTCTCTCCATGACTGTCATCACTGTCATGTTCGTGAGAAAACCCTATCTCCACACTGCCATGAAAGTGAGGGGGTCTGAAGTCATCTTCCAGCTCATCATCATCCAGAAGTGGCCGCACCCCATACTCGTGTCCCATTATTCTGTCCGTTGAGAGCTGAGCCTGCCCCGGGGCTGAGGTCACATTGCTGGGGCTGGGATCGTTTTCTGTACTCCACTCACCCTCCTTCCGTTTTGATGTCACGGGTACAGGGCGACTTCCATACTCATCATCCAGCTCCTGGTAGCTGAAGTCTTTCTTCATGTTCTGAACTTGGTTGATTGGGTGATCATCCTCAGCATATGAGGAACTAGACTCATGCTCTTTTTGCTTTGTTTCTCCCATTTCTCTCACTGCGGGCGGTCTGTCATCTTTTTCTTCATCGGTATCTACAAACTTCTGGTAACGAGATCCAAGACTCCTAGCTGCCTTCATCAGGGTTGTGGTGAAAAACTGGCTGCTGGCATTGTCAGTCTGATCCTTCTCCTCCGATCTCTTTGGAGGATCATCCTCATCTGTAAAAGGTTTACAATAATTAGTTATGATATTTTATGATATATAATGAATAATAAAAGTGAAACAAATGTTCTCTTCGAAAATTAATGTTATAAGCAATTCAATTCCGTTAGAAATTGTTCTGTACTTGAAGGCAAGAATTATTCATGAAAACCATGTCTTCTCATGCAAGCGTTATACATGTGTTGGCATGCACCATACCTCAAATTGTGCAGTGCTAGAAAGGTTATTTCCTCTGACATTACATACTTCACCCACCTCCATTTTCATCCATTTTAATAATCCAAACCTCAGCAAGGCCATATATCAAATTCTTTTTATTTAAAGACTAAATATATTTTTTTTTAATTAATATTTTTCAAGGTTTCCAAAGGACTTGGATGCCAATTTTATATTTTTATTAGTAATTTATGAGCTTGGGATAGGAGGATAAGAAAAATCTAACAACTGGCACAAACTCAAGAGCTACAGATGAATTTCAGCATACAACGGGTTTAATCTTTCCAACCCCACAACAAAATGTTTCCTGTGATCTATTGCTAGTTGTAACAACCAAGTGCCTTTAGTGCAATGTGCCTGTCAGCAGTTTTGAAATCAAAAGGAAAATGTTGTATTTGTTTAAATCCTGATTTATTGTAAACAAATCCATATTCAATATAAAAACACATTTTGTGTATATGCACATATTGATTGCACTGATTAACACATCAAATTCACCACATACAACTGTTGTTCACCTTGTTTCAAAACTGCTGACAAAATTAAACATTAAATAACTTCTAACTTGTATTTCTTTTCATTATTATTACGTTCCAAACAAAATATGCATTGTTCTCCCTCTTAATATAAGCTTTTTGAAACCAGATATAAATTCCTTACTATTTTAACAAAAATTCAATTTTGAAACAAGGTTGTCACACATATTCCAATCCTGGTAAAGTAAATCTGTAAAAGTGTGAACTACCATCTGTATGTTGTATGCAAAAAACAGTGAACCGATGATACATACAATGTCTAAAATAGCAGCTCCACATAATAAAATTCTCATGGGTTTTCATAAAATCTGGTTTCAAGGCTTAAAAAGGTTCAAAAAATCAATACAAAATTGTACACTGCATAACAAGATTAATAGCTATTCTACAATGTGACCAGATCAGATCATTTTAAATCAATCACAAGCTCATTAAAATCCACAAAAACATGCTTGACTAGAATTTGATAAAAGTCTTGTTTGAAAAGTCATATGTAAAAGTGATGATACAATGAAATAATTGTCTCGAAAAGAAAAAGTAAAATGTAATAATGTAACAATGATTTAAAGATTAGGGATGGAAGTACATGTAGCACAGCACTGTAATGTGACAAAGAGAACACAAAATAATTGTACGGTCGTCATGGTGATTGCCTAGAACATGGCGACAGTAAGGATGATGGCCGATGTAAGAGACAGGCATGGCTGAACGTGTATCATAAAACAATCATCCAACCTATGGCAAGCTTCATCAATAGTATCACAAGAGACTTGCATCTGTAGAGCAAGTTTATAACAATCCTATCAAATGCTTACATATATCACATATTGAGCTCTCTTCTACTTGTACCGGTAGTTCCCAATTCTACACAATCAATACCCCAAATAAATCTACTACACACATACTTAGTGAAAACACATTAGCTTCTTCTTGAATAATTTGATATGAAAACTCATGTGTAAATGAAGGGTCTCTCTTTTTTATAGCCTCTTATTCTTCTTTCTAAATCTTGCATAACATACACCTACATATACACAGATATTTGAACATCTTTGACTGAATATGCAGATACAGAGTGGAACGTCTACAGGAAATCTTTGGTCTGTGACTTGCACCAGTGAAGATTAAATGTTTTATGGCTCCTCAACAAGAGGAGCACAACATACACCCTGAGGTCTCCAGGAGGGCAGTGAATACCTTCTCTTATGTCTGTGTTCTGTAAGAGTTCAAAACAAGTACTGATGATACCAGATGCAACCAGAGAGAAACAAAGTCTCTGATCACAACCCAACGACTGAGACCAGACCCAAACTGTCCCATTATGCCTACAACTAGAGAAGCTGATTGGTTGTGATGCATGCTGGGAATCCTACATGTGACCTTTACCTCCGTAACCCGAGCGGGAGCTGTTGGCACTTCGATGATCACTGTCAGAGCTGCTGCTGTGCCTGACGTGACCTGCAGTACAAAAGGAGCACAGAATCATGCACTGCATGCAGATCAACACAACGACATCCTATCGCATTCACAAAGACTTCCTAATGCATTCACGACGACGTCCTAACGCATTCAGAGAAGCACACGCAGAGAGAAAGCAGAGCAAAAGTCATGGGAAGTTTGAAGAATACACAAGTTTTTGTTATAGAAAACTATATTGAAAGCAGAGAAACTTGTACAAGTACATGTGTCCAACAGAAAACTTTTTCTTCCTTGTTTGAATTAGTTAAGCATGATTAAAAGATACTACAATGTAATTATTCTAAGTTTGTATTATCTATTAGGATCTCTGCTTATTCAGTATTAATATCACTATAAATGCTAAAGTAGCATATATTCTATGTTAAACAAACATATCCATTGCCAAATACTGTATTATCTAAAGCTATCATGCAACTATAATAAATATTAAAAGGGGGTATATATCCATCGGGAAACAGGAGATAAGGTTTAACTTAAGAAACCAAACCAATTTTGTGCAACTTGCAACAAATGGTATAAAATAAAGGGACTTAACCATACAAGAACAATTATAACAGGTATTTTAGCATACCAATGGATACAAACAAAATCAATAACACAAATAAAATACAATATTAAAACCCCTTAAAGCCAATGATATAAGAACAAAACTTGTCTAATAACAGAGGTGGATTTCAAATATAAAGTGTAAGTTAAGCATTGTACCTGGTTTTTTAAAGGGTGCTTTTTCAAAGGGATCAGATGAATCTGATCCAGACATGACTAGGTCCTCTCTACTCTTGACATTTGATATACCTAGAATGAAGGCATTGTTCCAGATAAAAGAAATAAACATCATAACTTAAACACAAACATAACCAGCTTGGTTTACAAATCAGTCTCATATAATAATTGATTCATAATGAAATTTCACTGGGTGTTCCTTCTGATTACAAATACCACCCCTTACTGCTGTTGGATCCCCGCCTTAATTTGTCAAACTCCTTCCCAAATAACTCCTCCTCTGTATCCGGGCCAAAGTTGTCGTCGAATGGATTCCACTCCGCAATATCTGCTGACACGGCTCTTGTAATCCCAGGAGACCTAAAGTTTTAAATCATCTACTCATGTATTTACTATTATAATAGTAATACAAGTAACTGCATTTAAGGTAGCTCACTACATCAAGGCTTATACTTTCTATGACACTATGTCACTAGATGGCGATCTAAATGTTTAGTTAAATTGTTTGTATCTATTGATTTGGTTGAATATCATTATAGCTCATTAGTTAAAGTATTGGAATTGTGAACCGTGGATAATTTGAGTCTGCCTGGGGCTTTTGTTCATATTCACTGAATCATTTTTTGGAATTGCAAATTTTTTAGCCCATTTGACTTATATACTTCTTATTAATTATGCTATCTTTCATAATCAAGTAATTTTCTGCTGATTTGAGAAACTTTTCAAGATGTAGTGAGTCACCTTAAAGGTCAAACATTTTTACCGGGGGGGTAAATCTCAGGTGAGGGTGGGGCTTAATTTCTAGAGGTGTGAAAGCCTCCGTGGCTTGAAATCTACCTGCGGTCGTGAGCGCTGCTAATCACTATACACAGGAAGCAAATTAATACACAAGATATAAATAATTAGTCAGAATTGGTTTTAGTTTGAATAGCTTATTGTTCTAATGACCAAACGAAGCGATTTTATACATACGGAAATGTTACGTGTCGTCCGAATTTTCTCTAAGAGCACGTGTGTAAAGCACAATTGAAAAAATTCAGTAAACTAATTTTGTGTTAGAATATAACTCAGTACATTGTGTTTAGCACTTGACATTGTTTAAGAAGTTAATTTTAACAAATATAATGAAAACCATACGATCAGTAGGAATGTGGAATGTAAAGGCAGCCATTATACGACGACAGTTATTGGAGTTCGTTTTCCATGGAGTGACGTTTTCGTGCAACAAGTTCCAATTGAGTGTATTACCAGTAAATACAGCTTTAATAGCTCATAAGTTTGTTTTAAAAAAGAAAATTTTATATGTTTTGGGCTGCTCATTCATCTTCGTGGAATCAGGGACGTATATACTATATATATACAGTGGAGCCTCAGTTATCCGGACGCTTTCGTTCCTAAGTCCAATCGTCCGGATAGGTGAAGCGTCCGGATATCTGAAATGTGTCTATTGCTGTCATTAATGATAATGTATTTGTATACAATGGCCCCCAGTGTTGATACTGGGTCGGGTTTTTTTTTTTGCCATTCCTACTGTCCGTTGATATGAACATCTTTAAATATAAAGAACCCCGCTTTATATTATTATTTTGTCATGAAATATTAACCAGACTATAATGATAACCGAATCTAGCTAAATTATTTGTGTCCAAGTGTGCCCAGGCCTTTACACGTATGTAATGTTTCCATCTATCTATTTCTAGAAATGCCAATTTCCTCAATTGATTTATTTTTGAAATTATTTCTATTCTTATAATAAAGTAAATTTTATTGATAAAATTAACGTTTACTAGTTTGAAAATTGCACGATCCTCCAATGCACTTCCGATGAGTTGACATGCTTTTACTTTGTTTTCTTCCTATACTTCCGGTTTTGACTTAATCTAACAAGGCATTCATGAGACAATTCGTTTTAAAATACGATTTGAATAGGTAGATAAAACACAAAGCCTTGTAAAACTTTCCAATTTTCTTGATTAATAAGCATATTTTTTATTCGAAATACAGGGATGTTTAAAAAAGCGATGGCACTTGACAGGTGCACAGGTTAAGATATCCAAGCCACGTGCTGTGAAGCGTGACTAATCCTGTCTGGCCAGCACTGTCGGTAAATTTGAAAGTGATTTAGGAAGGCAGTGTTTATACAAGCTACTCATAGGGGTCTAGCACGTAAAAAAAGGTGTGAAACTCAATTGACAGGCGTAATCTTTTGTATTGAACGGGGTATCATCAAATTTTACCGTCCGGTTAAATGAAGCAAGATTAGTAGTAAATCAGTGTTTTGTGGTAAAAACTGACCGTCCGGATCCGGAATGCGGAATTCCGGATAAATGAGACAAAATAACGTATAAAAAATCCGTTCCCAAATAAAATCGTCCGCAAACTGAAGCGTCCGGTTATCTGGCGTCCGGATATCTGAGGCCCCACTGTATATACATCCCTGGTGGAATTTATTAGGTTATATACATTCAACATGATTCAAATATAAATTTCATATTTTCATTCAATTTCTGAATAATTATTTTTCATAAACAATGTTAATACCAGTAATGTTAAAAATTCAACTTTTATTTCCCCCTTTGAATACGTGACGGAAGATATTAAAGATAGCGTTGTAAATTGCCAGTAAACAAAAATTCCACGAACCTGGACAGATCACACTCGGACGATCACGTCAATCAAACTGGGTGCTATTGTTTCAAACTTGATTGACAAGCGGCATCGTTTTGAAGTTTGTACAGGTAAAAAAGGGGGCGTTTGTAAAATGTTCGGCCTTTAAGCCCGAAATCCTTGTATATGGGTCCTGTGCCAGTCTGACAAACATTTTTTCATTGCATAACTTAAGTTTATAAATTCAAACTCATTTCTCCTGCAGAGCTGATTATAAATGGCGTACCTGGGTGGAGAGTGTATTGGGGTAGTGGAGGCAGATTTGCACTTTCCCAGGTGCTGGGGGGCAGGTAGGAAGCTCCTGTCGGAATGATATGCCCTGAAAAATAACAAGATCTGTTGTAACAACAGTTTATTGGGGCTTTTATTTCACAATATTTACATTTTCCAGTGTCTGTGGCTGTGATAAAACTACAAATCAAATTTGTAACATATAGTCCAATACATTTTATCAATAAAGCAAATGACAGTGTGGGGACCAAGCAGGGTTTGCATAATTACCGGGGCAAATATTATATATATAATACTGGTAAATATTTAGGTATGCATTGATATAAAAAAATGAATTTAAGACAGTTGAATTCTAAACAGATAATTGCCACATTTGGAGATATATTTTGCATTTCAGGGCATAGTTTTACAAAAGAACTTATTGGTTTAAACCAAATGTGAATAGCTCATCATAGTCAATGCATAAAAATTTCAGGGAACCATTTGTTTCCCTACTATTTTCCCTCTTTCAATCTCTTTGAGTACAGTACATGATCATTTTACTAATACATGTACTGAAATATTGATTGTATCAAAATAAGCCTAGTTTTAATTTTGTCACATGTTCTTCAGTAAATCAATGCCATTGACAATAGAGTTACATAAGAAGGTGGGATTCCTAAAAAATAAGGGACTATCCTATGTGACGTACTTGAATGCACTTCCTTTGCCTCCCATTGAGAGGTGCGTGAGGTAGGCGGTATCACTAACGTTACGTTTGTGGGTTCTATGATGTTTTGGGGACGATGGAGGAGTGATAGAGATCAGAGGTTGTGAATCCATCTGCAAAAAAATCTTTAAAACATCAATATATTGAGCAGCAATTTGACAATCTAAATTTTATTAATTAAATCTGCCAGTTTGCTACTTAAAAAATATTCAACAAGTTGCTGATTTAATGGGAGATTGAGGGTGCAGGAACAAACATGTTCGTAATACCTGAAGCTGAACATTGAATTTTTGGACAAAGCAAAGTTTTTGGATTGAATTGGCAATATTTCATTCTTTATTTGCTAACAAAATCAATGTTGCCCTCAACTCGATTAAAACTTTTATAAATTAATAGAAGCTGTACCTACATCATCATATTTAACCACCAAAACTGTTAACTTACATTTTCCTTCGTTTCACTTCTAGGTTTGGAATGTGGCACAGCAGGTTTTTTAAACACCTCTGGTTTACTTGAGTTATTGTTCTTTACATTTGTAGAGTCATGTAGCTGTAAATAATGTTGTTCCATGTTCTGTTTCTGGACTTCTGGGCGAGGACTAGATTGTGGGGGATACACCGGCGGCTGTCTGGGCTGACCCTGGGGTACAGGAGCCTGCTGGGACAGGCCCTGAGGGGGCAGGGTTTGTGTCACGGGAGGAGCCAGGGCTGGATTCTGTTGCTGATAATACAACTGTTGCTGTTGTGCATAGTTCATTTGAGAGTATACCACACCGTGTTGCTGTGAATTATAGTTTGTTTGTGAATGGGGACCAGTAGTAGTGTTGTACTGTCCAGGAGCAATAGTTCCTGGGAAGTGGTTCGGAGCAGGGGCTTGGTACACATTCTGTTGGTGCCCAGGGTAATACTGGGGCACATGACCTCCGGCTGGAACAGATGGTGTTGGCTGTTGCTGGGGGGTCTGTTGTACTCGAGCAGGGTTCTGATAAGGTGGCTGGGCCGGGGGATTCTGGTAAGATGGCTGGGGTGGAACAGCACCTCTCACTGGTTTAGATTCTGAGACACAATATTCAATATGATGTTTATGGCTTATTTCAAAATCTTTATTTTTATATCTTTATCTTTATCAAAAAGTTTATAAAAAACAGATTGGTTATAATGCTCATTCATGTATGTTGTAGGCATTACACTAAATATAAAAGTGCTTGCCTATACTTTTTTTAGAAATGAAATGTGTAAAATAATCCTCACCTGCTACGTTTTGTTGAACCACAGGATTTGGGTTGACAGGTGTTGGTCGTTTCCTTGGTACAACAGATGTCTGTATAGGTAAGCCCAAAGAATTAACCTGCGGTACAGCCTGACCTTTAGGTCGTGACCTTGGAGTCACAGTTGTGCTCTCAATAGGTTGAACAGAAACATTTCTGCAAACAAAAGATGAGTTGACACAATCTATAAAAGTGTCTCTACTGGAGGAGTGAAGGTATTATCAAGGTAACTAAGACATATGAGCTTACTTTGTGGCTGAGGTCTTCACTTGTCTGGATTCAGCCTCAGTGAGTGGGACAGGCAATCTACTCAGATCTGGCAAGGGTACAGCCTGAAACACAGAATGAGCACTGATGATCACCTTCATCAATCTGGTCTTACATATTAAGTCCCTAAAACTTAATCAAGCTATATGCACGATCAATTTTACATAGGACTTACCAGTAATACAAAGCACAGATTTACATGTATGACAATCTAATTCATGAAAACTTACATCATTATACTTAAATTCAAATCATATACAGCATTCAGTACATTACATTCCTCCTGTTTATACATAGCCCCCCCCCCTTTTTTTTACAAGTATAAATAAATAAACACAATACTATGAATTTAGAAGGTACAGAGCCTGAAGCTGGTGACAGATGTAAAAATTACACAGACTAAGACACTGAATGAACTTACACTCATGTTGGGGATCGGACAGTCCCTGTGACACATACTGAAGGCTAGCCAAGACACCTGGTAAATGTCAGGGCGCTTGTCGGGGTCAACCTCCAGCATATAACCTGAAACATTCAAATACAGTTACACTTATATTATTTTAACAAAGAAGAGACATGAAAAATTGTTGTATTAACTTTGTCACTAGAAGAACAATTACAGTATTTTCAACAAATAAATCATATACCGGGTAACCAAAACTATATACCATGGAATCATCAATATTCATGGGCATCAATTTTTGTAGATTTTATGAAAATCAGTTTCAAGGATACATAAATTCATTGACAATAATCTTATCAACTCAATGTGTTATTAGAAAATGCACTTCGATTTTGTAGATCAACTCAACAATGAAACCATGAAAAATTGGTATTCAGTGAATACTAATAAAAATACAGTAGGCTCTTTGAGTAACTTTTAATACAGAAAAGCTTTGATTACATACCAATGAGAGTATGCATCATCTTTGAGAACCTGGAACCATCTGGAATGGTGAAGTTTCCACTTTGTACTGCCAATGTACTCTCCCCAAAGGGTAAAGTGAAAAAGCATAACCGGTACAGTAAGCAACCCAGGGCCTGTAACATAAGGAGAAATACAGGTCCCATTATGATGAATGAATTCTCTGGGATAAACTCATTCTTTCAAAACATAAGGCCTAAAAAAATGGTTTGTTTCCGCTTTCCCAACCGTCTCCCTTTTTTACTGCCTACTCAAAACTTTTTTTTAAGGATTTTTGATGGAAAATTGTTGATTTCTGTTTTTATCCGATTTGGAAAAAAAAATACTCAAAATTTTGGTCACAAAAATGCTTGTAGCATTTACTCTTTTCAAATCAGTGTAACTCAAATGTTATGTTTCAAAATGGCTGTATGTTTCCATGTGTTGTAGATATTAATAATGTTCTCATTGTTGGCAGCAGAAGTATTTGATATATATTATCTTTTTTGTGTTTTCCTTAGCCCAGCTTAATAGTCAGGAAAGATATTAAAAATATTTCTCATTTTATACCATTCAGCAGTGTCAGTATCTAACCGGCAAGATGGATACTGCTCAATACATACTGCAATATTAAAGGAAAACAATTATTTGAAAAAAAATTTAAAAAATTCCGACCGACCATAATTTTTTTCAGCATGAAAGCGGAAACAAACCATTATTTTTTTTTAGGCTTAAGAAAATGCTGACAAACCCAGATATCAGCTTTTGTTGTGATCGGCTTTCCTCCATATAAATCTACCATTTCTGGAGATCGGTAAGAAACTGTGGTGTACCTACAATCATTCAAGATGAACAAATCAATCTCTATTCTTCACACAGTTTATACATGTAATTGCATGGGGTAATCATGATTTATATATATTTCCAAAATCAAAAGCTTATTTCATTAAGTTCATGGTAAAGAGATTTGACCAATGAAAAATGTTCAATAAAACATTTGTTTTTATCACAGGACAATAACAGCTTACTTTCTTATTTCCTCCTCAATTTGCTGAACATTTTGTTGACCTGGTAATAATACTTTGGCTGTAGCACTCCCAAAATCACACAATACATAATGGCCATCCTCAGAGACCAATATATTTTCCACCTAGAAATAGATACTCAATATGTTAATTTATTTTTGCTAATAACTGTCTTTTAATAGCATCAATAGAGATAATATCAGGTAATAAGGGGTAAATAACTCTGATTGCATAATAAAACACAAAATATTGGAGGCATCCTGCAGACTTTCCGAAAACCACAAAATTCCATCAGTCATTCGAACTGATGACTCCATGTGTTCTATCAGTCTGAATAAATCAGTTACTAAGAGTAGCTGTTGTTAAGTGTTGCATTATTACCATATAAGCTTTAAAGAGTTTTTAATAAATAAATAACTCCAAAATATGTAATCTAGAATTTATTTCAAGAGTGTTGTTTCTATTCCCAACTCTCTTACAATGAAATATCTTTTATTCTGTCCTCATTCTCGCTTTCACTCTGCTACATGTCATATATACAGATGATATGTCTATCGTTATCATGGTTATAGTGTTCATGTAAGTGCCACAAACTAATGATGTTCAGCTGTTTTCTGGAATGGATAATTTCTATTGATTTTAAAAGAATAGATGATCTTTCATGATCAGATAAAATAGAAAATCTAAAATTAATGGAACCAGAAGTGAAAGTTGATTTACTAAAATTGAAATGGCTGTGTTTGACCAACCTCTATACATACAGAACAAGTCATGTCATTAACTTCACTATATTTCAACAATTCCCTGTTTTTCTGCCACTCTGGTTTAAATTTGCGGTCACAACTTTATTTACACTTTGCTTTATTCTCAATCGTAGCATAGCTTTTTATCTAACGCCAGGCTTTGAGCCTGGTAAAGTTAATTTGGCAATGACAAGATGCTTTGTCAGTGTAAGATAAGCACTTAGAAGAAATGTTAATTAAACGCACCCTTAAAGCGTTTTTGAGATTACGACTAAAAGACAAAATTGCTGTATACACCAAAAATTTTCTGATACTTACCAGTCGCACAGACCGGTAAAATATCTAATTTTATCTGGCATTTCAATTTTCTATCGGTTATGCCTTTAGGACAGATAGTTTTCGGAAATTCTGGTATATTTGTCTGATTCTAAAGTTGAAATGACTATCACCAACAAAGGTATTGAATATAATTGTAAGGCTAATATTAAGACCACCAACCTTTAAATCTCTATGTATTATTGGGGTTTGACAGTGGTGTAACCTGGCTACTGCCTCACATACATCACAGAAAATCTTCAGCACTTCTTTCTCAGAGAAGCCAGAGGTAATTTTTTCATTCATCTGCTGTATCACATTATCTTTAAAATAAAAGATACAGTTAATTAGTCATATCAGTAAAATCTATCATCTAGGACAACAAAAAATGTAAAAAGTGAATGAATTTTTGAAATCAAAAATTTCATGTATTTCACTCATAGTTTATTGAATAAAATCAATAGATACATATAAAAATCTTTATATGCAAAATGTAATTCTGGATTGAACTCACCTCTACAATATTGCATCAATAACATAACCTCATAAACTTTATTTGGGGCCATTGAAATGCTGGAGTCCACATAACGTATGATATTCTTGTGTCCACTGAGGGTTTTCTGTAAAGAAAATAAAGAAGTAATGTATCTATATGTCCCATCAATCAAAGTTACATTCATTAACATTGCTGGTATATACTTACTGCAATATGTATTTCTCGTTTACACACGGTAAGATCATGATCATTGTTCACAAATAATCTTTTAAGTGCATAGTGGTTTCCATTCTGTGCTTTGACTAGGAAAACAATGGCAAAACCCCCTGGAATTTAAAGATACATATGGTAAAAATGAAATGCAAAAGATTTTATTTATAATTATAAATACACTGCTTTGACTATAATTATCTAAATCATCAGCAAATATCAATCAATCAAGCAATAAAATAAACAGAATATTGTCATGAGACAAGACACGCCCCCTTCATTTGTAAATCCCGTTAATTCCGACAAGACTTATAACTTACCTTCTGCTAAAACATCCTCAACTGTAACTGTAAACCTTCCAATTGTAAAAACTTTGCCTATGTGGGGGTTTTGGGTCCCCGTTGATTCAATTTTAAATGGAAACAGCTTCTTCATTTTCTTAAATTTTGGTCATCTCATTTTCGAAGAGAAAAAACACATTCCCAAAGTTTCAATGTTACAAGACAACCAGTTCTACAATAAAGAATGAAACTAAGATACTCTTGTGTCATAAATTTAAAACTGTTATATAGACTGTTACATAGTACATCGATGATTCACTTTGTCACCCTTCGCACCTGCCACCAAAATATGGTGGAATTCTCGTTGTTAGTTGTGTCACGTGATATAACGATCAATTAGATTTAGAAAAACATCATTTTGCACCCATTATTTGCGTTACTTGGGTCTATAGACTCAATTTTTTGTGTCTACTGAGGCAAAATTTGGTATAAAAATACTCACGAAAACTTCTAACGTTTTATCTAGGATGACCTTTCAAATCAAACTCTCACGAGATTTCAATATTTAGCATCATGGCGGACAAAGCGGGAGATGGACCAGTTGAGGCACAAATACAGATGGGAGACACGGAAAATAGGTCTGTGATATATACCAGTTTTTGTTAATCTTCACTAAATTTAAGAAAAATTGAAATTTTCTTTTATTTTTATAGGAATATTTTGTATTTTTCTCAAAATAGGCATTGTTTACATCAAAGAGTAACTTTCATTTTCTATTTTCATTTTAACTCATATGATTTACAGTGCGACTGTTAGGGCAAGAGCAGCATGTGATTAAATTTACTTAGGTACATATGTATCATTATAATAATTTTTTAAAGAAATAAACATGGTTTTTCAAATGGATGCAAAAACAACATAAAATACAATTTTTTTTACTTTTTTAAAAGTTATTTTTC
This sequence comes from Magallana ariakensis, assembly GCA_020458035.1. Classification (NCBI taxonomy): domain Eukaryota; kingdom Metazoa; phylum Mollusca; class Bivalvia; order Ostreida; family Ostreidae; genus Magallana; species Magallana ariakensis. The sequence continues at coordinate 54,781,069 of CM035817.1, read as the reverse complement.
TATATTTTTACACTCCAGGATATAAGCAATACCACAAGTTTTTATTAATATATGTGGAGAACTTTGTTATTCCCATCGTTCTTTTTTGATACTATGTCATAGATGATTAAGATTTTGACAAGGTCATTGTCTTTTAAATGCAGAGTCCCCTTTTAAAAAGTGATTGTAAAGTTAGAGTTCACTTTGGCATTTTTGGTTTTATAGTGTCTTCTGGTAAGAACTCCCCTGAGAATCGTGTCACGAATATCCAGAATTTGCGAAATCACCAGAATGCTCTCAAAACCTAAATCTTTCAAATGTAAGCATTCACTAGCTGCAGGTCTGTAGCTCTCGGTCTGAAAAAAATTGGATGGACGACCTGGGAGCTACAGTGCCACCCATTGAAAAAAGTGTGTATTTATTGCGCACAAAAACGTGTGCTAGTTTTGGACTGATTAACCTTATTTATACACAAATTCTGTGGAAACATGCAGTACCATTGAATTCTTCATGCAATTTACTATTGCTATCGTCCCTTTACCTGCCTCTGATAGTCTATTAAACACCATCACCAGCCCTGTAAAGTGAAGTGGTGCAGTTTGTTTTCATTTAAAAATGGCGATCTTGATGTAAATTTAACATACTTGATTTTCCGAGGTCGGTAGTGTGTTCTGGAGTAAGTCTGAGGCAAGTAAAGAGACGATATCAGTAGTAATTTAATTGCATAAATAATTTAACGGTACTAATTGTTTTCACAGAATTTGCGTATAAATAAGGTTAATCAGTCCAAAACTTGCGCATGTTTTTATGGCAATAAATACACAATTTTTTCAATGGGTGACACTGTAGCTCCCAGGTCATTCAGCCGAGTTATTTCAGACTGGGAGCTACAGACCTGCAGCTAAGCATTCACATAAATGCAGGTTACAAAATATACCTATCTAACTGTAAAGAAATGCCCTCATTTGTTAGCTTTTGCAAGATATGAGAGGAATTTCAGTGATTCTGACAGCTTATGGTTATTCGATTTTCTATCTTTACAGATAACATTATTTCCCCTAATTTAAAGTGGTTGTGATGTCAGAGTTCACATTGGTTTAGTGTTATCTGGCATTTTAAAAAAAATCCCCTGGAAATTAGCTACAATTAGTATGTTGTTTCATTTACTTTAAAAGCATGACATTCTTAAAATTATGTATTTTTTCTGGTTCTCAAAAGTTTTATCTCCCTTAATATTTACACAATATATATAATAAACGTATTGTGTGTAACAAATTTGATTCTCGTGAGAACGTGAGATGGAAACCATATGCAATTTACGTGAAATTGTAGGCCCAAATTTATTGATGCCAAAAAAATTTATCGGATCACTGTGCAAACCATTATAACATCACTCCATTGTATTTTGATTAAGAATGTACTTGAGATATAACATATCAGTGAATTTTGTATCAGCAGTATATTTACAGCCGAAAAAGTTCCATAGAATCAATGTGCAGATGGTCTGAATTTTCTCTTTGCACACGCCTTGTCGGTAGAGCTCGCTTCATGCAGGCAAGCTGTGCTCGCTATTTATTTGGAACACTGATAAAGTACTGTAAACGTATTACATTTGGCTGTGTATTCTATTTAGCGTTTTTGGCGTAAAACGGCATCCGCTAAATGAAGTCCATCGCCAAATGTAAAATATATAAGTAGATAAATAGGTACTTTCAGAAATGCGCTAAATCAAATCCACGCTAACTAAATGAAAAATCATATTCCGCCAAATATTGTACAAGCTAAATATAGTACATTTACAGTAATAATAATATTTTATAAGATGTCTAGCTTATTTTAAATAGACAAAACTCTCTCATACTCTCTCTCTCTCTCTCTCTCTCTCTCTCTCTCTCTCTCTCACTCTCTCATGGGGGACATTAAGTTTGTTGTATTTTTAGCTCACCGAGACGAAGTCGGGGGGAGCTTATGCTATACCCTCGGCGTCGGCGTCGGCGTCCGGACCTGGTTAAAGTTTTTGTTGCAGGTCCTGTATCTAAGTTATTACTTGTCCTATCTTCACTAAACTTGCATGGATGATGCATCTTGACCTACTTATGGACTTGAAAGACTTGGATGCTGAATCAGGACCATGAGTTTCAGATGCTGGAGGAGATTAAGGTTTTTGGAGTAGGTTAAAGTTTTTGGTGCAGGTGCCCTTTGATAGCAATTTCTAAGTTACTACTGGTCCTAACTTTACCAAACTTGCATTGATGGTGCATCTTATGATACTGATGCACCAGACATGCTTTAATGCTGAATCTGAGCCATAGGCTTCAGATGCTGGATGAGGTTAAGGTTTTTAGAGCTGGTTAAAGTTTTTGGAGCAGGTGCCCTTTGATGATTATATCTTAGTTATTACTGGTTCTAACTTCACTAAACTTGCATAGATGGTGCATCTTATGATACTGATGCACCTGGCAGGCTTGAATGCTGAATCTGAGCCATAGGTTTCGGATGCTGAAGGAGGTTAAGGTTTTAAGAGCTTGTTAAAGTTTTTGGAGCAGGTGCCCTCTGATGATTATATCTTAGTTATTACTGGTCCTAACTTCACCAAACTTACATGGATGGTGCGTCTTATAATACTGATGCACCTGACAGGCATGAATGCTGAATCTGAGCCATAGGTTTCAGATGCTGGATGAGGTTAAGGTTTTTAGAGCTGGTTAAAGTTTTTGGAGCAGGTGCCCTTTGATGATTATATCTTAGTTATTACTGGTCCTAACTTCACCAAACTTACATGGATGGTGCGTCTTATAATACTGATGCACCTGACAGGCATGAATGCTGAATCTGAGCCATAGGTTTCAGGTCCTGAAGGAGGTTAAGGTTTTAAGAGCTTGTTAAAGTTTTTGGAGCAGGTGCCCTCTGATGATTATATCTTAATTATTACTGGTCCTAACTTTATAAAACTTGCATGGATGGTGTGTCTTATGATACTGATGCCTCTGACAGGCAGGAATGCTGAATCTGAGCCATAGGTTTTGGATGCTGGAAAAGGTTAAGGTTTTTAGAGCTGGTTAAAGTTTTTGGAGCAGGTGCCCTTTGATGAATATATCTTAGTTATTACTGGTCCTAACTTCACTAAACTTACATGGATGGTGCGTCTTATAATACTGATGCACCAGACAGGCTTGAATGCTGAACCTGAGCCAAAGGTTTCGGATGCTGGATTAGGTTAATTTTTTTGGAACAGGTCACATGTTTAATAAATATTAGTACTATTTCAAACTTGCATAGTTGATTGAACTAAAATATAAATGAATCGCAGAGGTAGCTTCAGATGCAGAGCTTCCTGATCTCCATTATCAAGGATGCTAAAAAATATATCTTAGTTATTACTGGTCCTAACTTTACTAAACTTGCATGGATGGTGCGTCTTATGATACTGATGCACCTGACAGGCATGAATGCTGAATTTGACCCATAGGTTTCGGATGCTGGAGGGAGGTTAAGGTTTTATGAGCTGGTGTTTTTGGAGCAGGTGCTCTCTGATGATTATATCTTAGTTATTACTGGTCCTAACTTCACCAAACTTGCATGGATGATGCATCTTATGATACTGAATGCTGAATCTGAGCCGTAGGTTTTGGATGCTGGATGAGATTTGTTTTTTTGGAACAGGTCACATATATTATAGATAATAGCTTGCATAGTTGATTTAACTATAATATTAATGAACCGCAGAGGTAGCTTCAGATGCAGATCTCCATTATCAAGGATGCTAAAAAAATTCTCCTATCTCAAACCTGCTTGATAGATGTGTTCGTTGTTAAATGATATAATATGATTCCTATGATATAGTATTGTATGATATGATACACTATTGTTTTATATGATACAGTATTATATCATATATTATATTGTAAAAAAGTTATATGATACATTATGATATTGTATCAATTTTTTTGTACATTATGATATGAAATTGTATCATGATATTGTTATGTAAAGTATTGTTTATTATGATAAAATATTGTATAATATGATATTGTATAATATACTATTTTATCACATGCTATTGTATCATATGATATGATATTGTATAATATATATCGTTTCATGATATGATATTGTGTAATATGATATTGGTTTATATAATATATTATTATATCACATGAAAATGTATTATATGATATTGTATAATGTGATATTGTATCGTATAATACAATATAGTATAATATGATATTGTATGATATAATATAGTACTATATCACATGACATTGTATCAATTGATATGATACAATGTTGTATCTAATTTTATTGTATCATATGATACAATATTCTATTATGTATCAAATATGATACAATATCATACAATACAATATCATACTATAATATTATACAATATCATATCATATGTTACAATATTGTGATGTATTTTGTGATATGATATTAGTATCATATATTATTATATTGTATCATATAATATCTATATCATAATATATTATGATATTGTATTATGTGATCAAATACAATATGTATAACAAGATACAATGTCATATCATATGTTACAATATCATTTTCATCATTATTTATTACAGTATTTTATTGTATTATATGATATATATTGTAGGTATCATAGGATGCAATATCTTATTTTATATTATTTTATTGATAAACATTGTATCATATTATACCCTATGAAATGAACATATGATTATTATACAATTTTTTAACATATGATATTGTTATAGGATATTGTGTCAAAACAGTATCCATGTATATCCAAGATCATTATTAACTATGATTTTCAAATAATATGATAAAGGTGGTCACATAAAGGTGATTCCACATAAAGGTGATGCCTCGTCTCGGTGAGCTTTGTAATCTGTGGTTACCTATGTTTACCTTTTGTAGTAGAGCTGAATCAGAAGCAACCAACAAAGAAGATGGTGAAAGTAAGTCTAGAATTAAACCAAATATATACAAAAGTATTAAACAATATGAATAAAGTGTTTTTAAATATATATAACTACTCATGAACCGATGTCCATCCTGCATCCGTAATATAATATCTATCCAGGAAACCAATATTTTCTGAATCTCTTCTTCTATAGGTGAAATGGCTGAGGAAGCCATGTCTGTGGATGACGAAGGCTCAGAATGTTACTGGTGAGTCAGAGTGTTGTTTCAGATCTCGGAGTGCTGTATAGGACTCAGAATTTTGTATCAGATCTCAAAATGTTCTGTTAAGTCAAAATGCTGTGTCAGGTCTCAGAATGTTCTGGTAAGTCAGAGTGTTGTGCCAGGTCTCAAAATGTTACTGGTAAGTCAGAGTATCGTGTCAGATCTCAGAATGTTACTGGTAAGTCAGAGGGTTGTGTCAGATCTCAGAATGTTACTGGTAAGTCAGAGTGTTTTGTCAGATCTCGGAATGTTACTGGTAAGTCAGAGTATCGTGTCAGATCTCAGAATGTTACTGGTAAGTCAGAGGGTTGTGTCAGATCTCAGAATGTTACTGGTAAGTCAGAGGGTTGTGTCAGATCTCAGAATGTTACTGGTAAGTCGGATTGTTACTGTTGATAAAAGTGGAATTTTGAAAAATTGAAAACTTCTTTTTTCAGACAAATTTAAATAGAAGTTTAAATAAGCATTTAATTCATTTTTCAGTGGAAAAGGTAGAAATCTAGGGACAGTAGAAATTCAGTGTGGATTCTGTTTTCGGTGGTTCCATCAAGATTGTATTGGCTGTTATCTAGGGTATGTGATATCACTGTGTTTTATTGTCATGTTATATTGTAATCTTGGGTATGTTTAAGCAGTTTGCAATGTTTAACGGCATGATAAATTCACTGTCATTTAGGGTATGTTATAACACTATTAAATAATAAAGTCATGTTCAATTAAATGTTATATAGGGTATGTTATAACAATATGCAGTATTTAAGTCAGGTTATCTGTAAATTCAATGCAATAATGGTGTATTATAGTATTATGCAATATCTTAGCTGCAGGTCTGTAGCTCACGGTCTGAAAAATTTGGATCGACGACCTGGGAGCTACAGTGCCTCCCATAGTAAAAAAACTGCAATTTATGGCGCACAAAAAAATGCGCTAATGTTGGTGTTATCTAGGGAATGTTATAACGCTATTCAACATTAAAATCATGTACATGTATAATTTACTGTTATTTAGCATTATAGTAAAGGTAAAGTCCTGGTCAAATTTATAATCATAAGCAGATTAATGTGTATAATTTCAAACAACACTAGATGTTCAAGACATATGATGATGATTATGATGATGACAACAATTATGACGATGATGATGATGATGACGTCAATGATGATGATGTTTTTACAACTGACCTAGTGATTATATTTTGTGAATGATTTATTACAGGACAGTCATTCCTTTCATGACAAATTATCAGTTTGCCTGTAGAGGGTGCAGCCCCAATGGTTTAGAAAATTTCACCAAGAAAGTATCAAGTAAGTTTCTGTAAATTAGAATATGTTGAAGAGTTTTGTTTTTGTTCATGTATAATGACCAATTGATAATGTGCTAGACGGTGCCCTACGGGGTTATCATAACAAACATACACACAAACCCCTATCCTAAATGTACAATAATTGAATTCTGTTCAGATGTGCCAACCGTACCATATATTTATCTTTGCAACAATAATCAATTAAATAATACACAGAATATTGTAACTGCAAGTGTTTTGCATTTCTACTGATCATTCACAAGGCTTTGAATGTTTAAGTCCATGGGCCTCTTGTGGGGTTTTTTGTTGTTGTTGTTGTTTTGTTTTGAACTTCTCTTTGTTAAACATTTACCAGTATTAACTTTTGAAAAATATCACACAAAGGGTAGTATATGAAAAATTATCTCATTTCTGTTGTTCAGGTTTTCCTCAGATCTGTTACACTGCCATAGCCAACCTCAGTTACCACGCTGATCCAACCTCAGAAAATCCACAGATGTTCTCTAGAGATGGGGTGTGTTACAGTCATTGATGCTTTTCAGAAATAAGATTTACTTGCTCAAGTTTAATTTTGTGGTTCATTAATGATAAATAATGATTAAAGGACTGGAGTAAATCCAGTGTACAGTTTGTTGATGGTACTGTAGGATCATTTCAGATTTCTGTGTTGAATCATGACTGATCCCGTGAAGAAACAATGAGTTATGATAGATTTGTTGTGTGGGATCTCTATGTTGAAAGAAGACTTATCCCATATAGAAACATAGTTATCATGAGAGATTGTTATGTGGGATTGTGACTGATTCTTATGTTATCATGGATGATGCCTACTTAGAATCATTACGTATCGCATTGTAGGAACAAGACTGATTACTCTTTGGAATTTTCATTTATTGCTTAATGAGATTATGGCTGATCATTATATGGGAACATGGTTGTTTCCTACATGTATGTAAAATCATGACTGCTAGAGGTGTAGAATGGTAGCTGATCCCTTTGTAGGATAACGATTTGTGCTGTTTGCTTACAGGAGATCATTCCGTTCATTGATAAACAATGGGAGAATCTGACCACCCAGACCAGAAGAACCAAGCAAACATGGCACGCCACTGTCGCTAAAACCTTGGTATATACTCAATTTTATTCTGACACACAGCAAGAAACTTCGAAGTCAAAAATGTTATTTGGAAAATTTATCCAACATAGATGTACCAATATTTGTTTTTTCATTACATGCATATTTTCTTGATTATTTGTGTGTAATTATTTGGTAAAGGGATCACTAATTCTGCTTTCAGTCCAAAGAAACAGAAATGTTCACGTACAAAGAAGAAAATCTTGGAGATCCTCATTTTGGGTTGACCCTCTTTGTAAGGAAATTTATACAAATTTTGTCTTTTTTGATCAAAACCTTGAATGGCTAATTCAGCTTTATATACATTTAGACTTTCATCATCTTTAATTTACTGAACAATTTCAGGATCTGTACAAAGTTGGTCCCTACAGTGAAATCTTGAAACAAAGTGGAGGTGTGCCCTCTGTTGGCAAAAGTGGAGGTTTTGTGGACAGTGGTTAGTAAATTCTAATTTACATGTACCTCCTTTATTTTACCAAACACCATGTCTATTTCAATAAACAAATGGTTGGAAACAGCACTCAAAGATTAGATATTATAAGTAATATTTGATGCACTTGCTATGCAATATTTTAGACATAGTTTGTTAGATTATGTTCATGTTAACTACCACCTTAAAAATGTATTGCATGGTTTCTGAATGATTGACAGGAAAGGGCAGAGGGTACAAAAGGAAGGCCCCCGACTCAGTACAGCTCCCTGGAGTCAAACAAAAGAGAGGGTATGTACTCAGTGCTTGTGGATCAAGAATCCTATTGTTATATATCAACAAGTCTGATTATCTAAGTGTACAGTATGGTATTTATGTCTGATTATCTAAGTGTACAGTATGGTATTTATGTCTGATTATCTAAGTGTACAGTATGGTATTTAAGTCTGATTATCTAAGTGTACAGTATGGTATTTAAGTCTGATTATCTAAGTGTACAGTAAGGTATTTATGTCTGATTATCTAAGTGTACAGTATGGTATTTAAGTCTGATTATCTAAGTGTACAGTATGGTATTTATGTCTGATTATCTAAGTGTACAGTGTGGTATTTAAGTCTGATTATCTAAGTGTACAGTATGGTATTTAAGTCTGATTATCTAAGTGTACAGTGTGGTATTTAAGTCTGATTATCTAAGTGTACAGTATGGTAATTATGTCTGATTATCTAAGAGTACAGTGTGGTATTTAAGTCTGATTATCTAAGTGTACAGTATGGTATTTATGTCTGATTATCTAAGTGTACAGTATGGTATTTAAGTCTGATTATCTAAGTGTACAGTATGGTATTTATGTCTGATTATCTTAGTGTACAGTATGGTATTTATGTCTGATTATCTAAGTGTACAGTATGGTATTTAAGTCTGATTATCTAAGTGTACAGTATGGTATTTAAGTCTGATTATCTAAGTGTACAGTATGGTATTTAAGAAGACAACAACTAATTATGTCATTGTCTTTGTTAGTGATCTTGGACCCACCACCAAACTAGCCCCACATGGCTATCCATTGGAACATCCATTTAACAAAGATGGATACCGATATATTCTGGCAGAAGCAGACCCTCATGCCCCAAACAGACAGGCTTTTGATGAGAGTCTAGACTGGGCAGGAAAGCCTATCCCTGGCTATCTGTATAGAACCTTCTTAGGAACAGATGTACTGTTTGCACTGAATGACAGAGGTAGAGTGATGAGAAAGATGTACATGTATAGTATTAATCAACTGAATGACAGAGGTAGAGTGATGGGAAAGATGTACATGTATAGTATTAATCTACTAACTGAATGAGAGAAAGAGAGAGAGAGAGAGAGAGAGAGAGAGAGAGAGAGAGAGAGAGAGAAATAGAGAGAGAGAGATGTATACATAAGAATTTATTCGGTACTGGACACCTCCTTGAAAGACAACTCGTCAAATGCGACAATTCACAGAATGACAACTCATGGATGGCGACAACTTATCGACATACTCTAAAATAAAAATCTAAGTTAAGACATGACTGAGGGAGGTAATGATTTCATCTTTATTCCGTCTCAAAGGAATAAAAAAAGGACATAAAATGGTTTTGTATACCTATACAATCATGTAAACCGTCGGGGAACGATCAAAGAAAGCAACTATTTAAATTACCTTGAGGGGCTTGCCCACAATATTAAGTACTTATATAAATGTTTATGTGAATAAAAATAAAAATCTGTTAATAATTATTATGTTTTATTTTTCACTTTCGATGAGTGTCGATGTGTTGTCATATCCATGAGTTGTCTGTACCATGACTTGCCCTCTCTATGAGCTGTCCATTCTTTGAGTTGTCGCATCGATGAATTTTTTTGACGAGTTGTCTTTCGATGAGATGTCATAGACCTGTATTTATTTACTAACTTAATGACAGGGTTTTCAGAGTATTTATGTACGGTAGTAACTTCAAAGATTATGAATGCTTTATGTCAGAATTAATGTACTGGTGTTTGAGTTTGAATTTGAATGTTTCCAGCTCCACAGTTGAAGATTTCTAATGACAGGCTGAGTGTGACGGGGGAGAAGGGCTACAGCATGGTCCGAGCCACTCATGGTAAGTACAAGCTCTGCTACATGTACTTGGCTTCTGCTGTGGTTAAAATTCTTTTCTCATTAGTTGACATCTTCTCATTGAGTCCGTACTGTATTGGTATATTTTTTTTCAGGGGTGAGGAGGGGAGCCTGGTATTTTGAGGTCCTTATTGAGGAGATGCCACAGGATTCTGCCACAAGAATAGGATGGTCACAGTCGCTAGGTAATTCATCACACCATGCTACACTATCAGTATATTTGATTACAATCAGAGTTGCTTCCCTTATGCAGTTTTAAATTGAATCGCAACTCTCAGTTGACTAGTGTCTTACCTGTGTTTACCTCACTGAAATTTCAGGTAACTTACAAGCCCCCTGTGGTTATGACAAGTTTAGTTACTCCTTTCGTTCACGGTTGGGAACAAGATTTCACCAGAGCCGAGGAAAGCACTACTGCGATGGGGGATACTCGGAGGGGGATGTCCTAGGGTTCTTCATTCATCTACCGGAACCTGACAACCCAGGAAAACTCCTCCCAAACACATTCAAAGACCGGGTAAGTGCACCAGATATTCACTGATTCAATTCTCAGCTTCTCTTACTGACTGCTGCTATTAGTGGTGAACCATTCGTAGCACTCAGTGGTTTGTTCTCTGTACAGAAACCACAAACTTGGCAGTTAACAAGTACATGTACTCTATACTTACCGATACTCAACAGATAACCTGATTTTTAAAATAATTTCTGAATTGGGATATTACAATTTCATGTGGTTTTACAACATATTTTAAGGCATTTGTGAGTATGTTATTTATTATCCCCTCGCGCAACTTGTTGCGAAGGGGATATAGCATCGCTGCTGTGCATGTGTGTGTATGTATGTGTGTCCATTTTAGCCTTTTAAGCAAAATTCAAAGAAAACCCTCGCATGTATGTTCATCAAACTTCGTACACTTCATAAGCATGGTTAAAGGACAAACCCTATTCATTTTCAATGAATTCTGTTAAACGTTTTTTAAAATATCGTGAAACTTACAACACTTAGAAATTTTATGTTCGACTTCCGGTTCGTGAAAGTAAACATATCAAATCAACAACTTGATTTTTTTTTTGGATGAAGGCCTTGTAAAGGTAAGAAGCAAACGTTTCTGAGAAATGGGGAGTTAGAAGAATGTCCAAAGTGAAAACTGAAGCAAGCAGGAGATTAAGTTCACTCTAATTTAATCAAAACAAGCAGCTGTCTTAGCCGAATGTCGGGCTATATTTAACGAAAAACATGTTCATAATTCAGAAGAGACTTTGACGAATATCGTCAACATGATTAATCGGGAATTCATTTCATGTAAATCGTTCAATGTATAAATGTAGATACGTTACTCTTTTTAAAATATTGGGGTTAAAATTACGACATGTTAACTCGAATTTCCACATAGAGCAGACTAATAAATCGCCAGTCTGAGATCTTTGCTACGTTTCATTTTCAATGTCAACATGATTAACTGGGAATTCATTTTATGTAAATCGGTAAATGTAAAAATGTAGATACGTTACCCTATTTAAAATATCAGGGTTAAAATTACAATATGTTAACTCGAATTTTTCCCATAGAGCAGACTATAAATCGCCAGTCTGAGATCTTAGATACGTTTCATTTTCTATATGAATCTTTTTTTGCCTACACTAACTGTCTAAATGCGTAATGTATGTCACAGTTGTCACTGAATAAAGAGAATTTATAAAACTACTAAAGTTTAACACGTTTGTAGTGTGTTTTCGCTATTAATGGGAGGAATTGTACAACCATGTAAATTCACCCACCCCCATGAATACACCCCATGCAGAGCGTGCACGGGGATAGGAATAAACGAATATTTAATTCAAAGTGGTTTTTAACAAGTTAACGTTAAATATTTGGTCTCTTCAATTACATGTTAATCACTAATAATGCATTCCCCGGACAATATTTTTATTTCGCGATGGGATGCTCCGCTTTGCGGTGCCCTTGTTTAAATTACTCTACAAATTTGACCTGAACAATGAAAGTGGAATTTGTACTAGGAGAAAATGTAATTATGAATAGTGAGGAAAAACACATGTACATAATATTTAATGAGATATATATTTGTATCATGTCTTGAAAAACTGATGAAGATAGTATTTTGGTATACAATTACTTCATTGACAAGTTTGGGGGACTAAATTCAATCTTTAAAGATAAGAATGGTGTTGTTAGAGGCCATTTCCTTTTATTTTTTTAATATTGATATTTGAACTGAAATAAGATTGGTTTAAGATCATTCAGTTGTTGTATTCTATATAATGTTAAGTAGTAACAAGTTTGTAAGGCCAACATAGAGAGTGGTTCATGTCTCCCAACTAACCCTATCTTTAATACTTGGTACATGAACTGACTTTACAATTTTATGGTTGATTGGACATTTTAGCTTCATTGAAATATGGAATGCACGGATTGAGGTCAGACCTCATAATTGTTCTAGTAACATCCTTTTATGGAAGAATTGTCTCTCTCTAAATCATACTAAATCATACTGATAGACAATAACATTGATTAACATTCCTTTAATAATCTTCGAGATGCAATGAGAGATGTATGTATAAACAGTTAAATGCCCCATGCAGGTTTTGTATTTTTTCTGTTATGTTTGCTACTTACATACCTCTGTTAATCATTAATGATACATGTAGCATGTTATTTTTTAATTGAAATGTATGGAGACATTTCAATGTATTTTATGTACAATTTAACGATCCCTTTGTAGACATAGCCAGTCCATAGAGAAAAGCCTGTCATTTATTTTAAAACAATTTATTGTAGTAAAATATTAGTAACATCTGTTTGCTCAAAAATTGAAAGCATAAAAAGCTAAGCAGTGATAATCAGATAAGTGTGTGATTGTTGCATAATCAGTTAATAATTACTGTGTTATTGCACATTTGTTTGAGCCATATTAAAACCTACATCATTCTACAAGAGCATTCACACCATTTACAGATTAAAGCATATATTGCCTAGTCATCATAAGCCAAGTGAAGTTGTTCACACCACATACACTCAAAGTCCCAAACTAGCACCTGTCACAATTCAAAACATTTTACAAGTACTCAGTTCCTTTCACTGCAGTCACATCTTTCAATCAACATAAAGACCTTTCTCTCCATCACTAACATTGATATAATCAGGATGGGAAATGTAACTGAGGATTTTATACAACACTGTTGGTGAATTGTCCTGGCCATGAGTTTGGAAGACATTTCCTGGTGAGGAGAGCAGAGGAAGTGACACGGTCAGGTAGCTGATGCAGAGAAATACACGTCTATATTGTGTTATATCAGAGATTCTGTCAGTGGTGATATGGTGCGGGTACCGTTCAAGGGCAGACAATCAGAGTCTATCACAGATCTGTATTCAGCGACCGACGGTTGTGCTGTTTGTCATCATTTCCCTGAAAGTGTTAAAAAAAAAACCGAAGTATTTTTTAAAATATTTCAAAGGAAGGAAGCTTGAAATTTGATAAAAAAAAATAAATAACATTAAAACAAATGACCTACATCTTGCTGTGCTTTTAATCTTTCGTTCAGAGCTGGAAATAAAAAATTGGACATATTCCGTTAGTGTCATTTCCTTACCAACCAGTTGCATCCATAGAAATATTTGCATAGAAAAAGAGGAGATTTTGCTAACCTTTCATTAGTTTATCATCCTCAAGGAACCCAGGGGAGGATTTAACCTTGTCAGCACGGCTCCTAGTATCTGTTTCAAATTATTCAGATTTTCAGAGTACTTGTACATATTCCAAATAATTGAAAATTAATCTCTTACCCCAAACATACTTTATCTTATCATTAACCAGCTATATAAATGTTAATCTTTAGCAAAGGAAGTTGTCGATGGAAGAAAAATATGAAAATATGAAAATAAGATCAGTTGATAACAAATCAAATCAATCAATCAAAGACAGCCTCACCTAGACTGGAGGGAGTAGTGGGGGCAGGTGCGGACTTTTTCACTGTGGGGTCTATTTGGGCGAATATATTCCCTCCCAATGGAGAGGCAGCACTAGGCTGTGAGTCAGGATCTCTGCTATTCCCAGTGGTCGATTTTTCTTCAGGAGTTTTACTACCAGACCGGTCTGGTGTTTTTGAACGTTCTTTGATGGGAGTTTTGGAACCTGCCTTATCTGGAGTTTTGGAACCTGCTTTATCTGGAGTTTTGGAACCTGCTTTATCTGGAGTTTTGGATCCAGATTTATCTGGAGTTTTGGATCCTGATGAATCTGGAGTTTTTGAACCTGTGCCGTTTGGAGTCTTTGAACCATTTTTATCAAATGTCTTGGAACCTGGCTTTTCAGAGACAGTTTTTGGAGCACTTTTTTCTGAGGAATTTTTAGAGTCTAGTTTTTCAGGAGTCTTTGAGCGAGATCGTTCTTTGGGCACTAGAATCTTTTTTTTATTTTGATCTGGCTCTTGTTCTGTCTTGTCTGAATTGTTCACAGCATCTTCCTTCTTTTGGTGTCTTTTGTCATTCGGAGTAAGAAGTGGCTCAGATTCTGTATCTTCACTGATCTGTTTGACGTAAATATTTTTATGATACATGTAATACATATAGGTATTTGATATGTAATAACTAAATAATTTACTTCCTTTTTTCAACACACTTATAGATTATTAAAAATCACATGGAGATGATCATTGTTCACATTATAAAGGAGGAAAAGGCTACTTGAAAAATATGAGACTTTGATGTCGATACATTGCCTTTCAAGAATATTACATCATCATTTATATCACCGTAATTATCTTTTCTTTTTCTTTTTGATTTATCATGATGTCATGTATTTTAAAGTCAACGATTTTAAGGAGTCATAAGGACAGTCTTTGCCCATTGAGTTCGGGTTTTTTTTTCCATTCAATACAATTGCTGATGATGACATGTATAAGACATACATTTGTGTTCAGAACAGCTGATATACTCATTAGAAACATACACTATCTGCTGACAAGACAGTTGAAAAGGAAGAAGGAAACTTATAATAAGAAATAAACATGTATTATGATGAAAAAAATTTAGGAAAGGAAGAAATACTGGGAAAATACTTCATGCAAATACAATGAGCTTTTTAAAGTATTATGTCACTTTTTATATTGTATCAGATATGTGGTAAAAGTGACTTTGTGTGGATTCTCTTCGTCACATCCTTGCTAATAAATCATCAGGGTTAAAGTCCAACTCAGAATACTGATTGAAGATCAACATTTTAACAAATTAAACAATACAGTCTAAATACATGTATAATATCTACCTAACTGTTTTACAGAAATACCCTCAACATTAACTGAATGTTTAAGAAGAGGTTGATTATAAAATCACACAGCTGTGTGGATGGGTAGTTGACTATGTCGGGATGTTTCACCTTATCATAAGTGGCTACTACAGTGAACACAGCTGCTGTGTAAGCTGGCTGCCCTTACAGAGATGCCTAGTAGTGTTTATCTTGTGAAATCTTAGAGCTAAGTACTTGTAACCCCCTTCCCTTTTAAATTAAAACCCATTGAATAGGTCTGTATGTACTGGTGGTGCTACTGAATACAATAAATTCTTAGAGAAAGTGAAACTGCTGGTATTCACTCTAATAGAAAGAAATGTATAACAATTCATCTGCTCATTTAAAATACATGTATCGTTTTTAAAAATATACTGTGGAATCATTTAAATTTGTAGGGGTCAGTTTTCGTGGATTGTGGGTTTTTTGCTTATTCATGGGGATGTAATTTCGTGGATGTTTCAGTAAAATAACTAATCTTTCAAAGTTTGTTTTCATTAAGGATGTGAATTTGTGGGGGAGGGCTACCCACAAACACCATGAAAATTGAGCCACCACGAATTCTAATGATTCCACAGTACTTGGTTTTTTAATAAAATTAATGTATACATTTTTTAATGTATGTAACTGCTCACAAAGTAAAATATCAGTTTGTCCTGAAGCATTATGTATTCGGGAACATATGGGGAGATATGTTAAGATTTGGCATTATTTATTCTTCAGAGGAACTTGTATATATAAAAGAATGACTATAGAATATATGTAATGACTTCCCTGACAAAAAGAAACTGGAATCAGCATGATACATGTATATAAAGGAAAAAGCCAGAGGTAGACAGAACAGAGATCAAATGACCGAAAAAAGTCAAATAAAGTCTGGGTTTATGGAGGCCATAACGAATATATAACAGTTTCAACATAAAGTTCATTCACTGGTATAAATTGTCTCGATAACCATAAGAGAAAGCGGTAACCACATATATAATCAACAATAAATCATGCCCAGCTCGGTCTTCCTGTAACATGCCTCATATGTTGAGTACGTATATATAACACTTACTATGTCCAAATCGTCAAACTGACAAAAGAAAACCATGCCTTCTACAGAGCATCTGAATTAATTTCTCATCTCTGCTCTCTAATTTTATTCTAATTTTATCATAATTTCTGTGTGAAAAGCTTAATTTTTTGTTTTAGTTTACCATACACAGGTATAAGAAAGGTACAGAAACCTTCAAATGAAATTTGTCACGTTCTTTATGACAGGAGTTCTATTTTAAATCAGCTCTATATTTAGAAATCATTCCTTAAACCTGCACTGTGTCAACTTACAAGATTTGCCGTGGACTGCTGGGCATTTTTCCGCCTGAATGCTGCAGAAGAGCGGTTTCTGTTTTTGGGTGGAGGGGCTTTCCGATACTGAAAGTGAAACCACTCAATTTAGAACCACATCATGTAAGCATATGATTTAAAATCCCACTTGAATGATAAGCAATGGACATACTGATCTTAGAGAATGATAAGCAATGGACGTACTGATCTCAGAACTGCAGTTTCTCTTTTGATGGCTCCAAACTCAGAGTCATCCTCATCTTCATCAGCAATCACAACATCAGGGTTGTCCGGCTGTTTGTAGCTTCTGAGAAAAATTCACAAGGATATTTACGATGGAGAGAGAACACATGCTTTAAACAAAATTCTGAAAATTGTAAATTATTCAACAGAATTAGATTTAAAAGACATCTTTATTAAAAAGTTATCCATACAAGGATTCAGTATAAAGGAGAATCACTGATACTGGTATATATTATCTTTCAAAAACACCTGATCAGTGATACAGTTTTACCAATCACAGTGGCAGAATTGAATCGGTAATGAGTGATTTACCCTGAGTCAGAGACAGCGTCGGGGGACGGAGTGAAGGTTATCTTGGGCCTCAGTGTCACCTCAGCCTCTTCCTTCTCCTCACTCTGAGGCTCCTTTGGTTTTGGAAATCGTGGTCCTTGGCCCTATTTTAACAACATTTGAGGTTTAGAAAACAATCAATAACATTAAGGCTGTCTCTTTATTACCCAAATTAATAGTGTCAGATTTCTAGACAAGACTGTAATGCAGGAATGGGGATTGGAAATATTGTATTTTAATATCTCTTGAGTTTGACCGAATTGATTGGTCACCATGCACAGTGATGCAGAATTCACTGCAAATTTTGTAAACGAATATCCTTGTGTGTTGAGCTGTGTTGCCTAAGGGATGACAAGCGAGTTTCATCACTCTAGCCTAACAACATCAGACATCGGTCTCTGGAGAAATTACAACAGGGACACATGTTTATGACAGAACACAGGAAATGGTGACTAAACCACTGGCGTAAAAATGTCCGTCTGAAATACCTTTGGCATCCCCATGATAGGAAGGCCCTTGGCTTCAAATGCCTTGAATGCCTCACTCTGGGGTCGTTTCTTTGGGGTGGGGCCAGGCCGGAGTGGGGCCTCTTTAGATTCATCCTTCTTCTCAAAGGCTTTTAATTTATCTTTAAATGATACTTTTACATCTGTATTTTCCTTTGAATCTTCCCTGCAAATAGAACATGGATTACATTATCAGTCTATGTTAGGACTGCATAGGTGTTGGAAATTCCAACATGTTACTATGAGTAAACATGAGTCATCTCTCAAAAATATATCAATTGTATAAACTCTGATAGCTAAAGTGCACTCAATGTCAATGGGGTTTTAAATCAGATTAACTGAACCTTAGAAAAATATACAGAGAGAGAGAAAGAGAGAGAGAGAGAGAAAGAGAGAGAGAGAGAGATGGGAAGGGAAGGGGAGGGGAGGGGTAGAAAGATACTAATGGCATAAAGTCAGTGATTTGTGGGTAGAGGGTGGGGGTCAGAAGTTACTGTAAATGAATGCCAGGGGGGAAGAAAGAGGTTAAATCTATCACCTCACTTACTCTGAACTATTTGTCTCAGAAGTGTCAGAAAAGCGCTCAGATTCCAGAGACGAGGCTTCCATTGTATGTGTTTTATCACCTACAGTAGGTATGCAGTAAGGGGTTTGATTAGTATTGGCAGGCCAAGTTCTTGGCCAGTGGTCATAAGGAGTTCATTAACTATAGACACAGATAGGGCAATGTGTGAGGAAGCTAATAAACCACTTGTAAACAAATTGAGCTCAGTCTGCATAGTAATCTACTAGCATCTGGGGAGAAAGAAAGAGGGGGAGGGGCTAACTATTTCAGTATTCGAAATTGAGGGTGCATTGGTATTACTATGTTAGAACCAAAACAAAGCAATATACCACAAAAAGTTTCTTTCCTTATGTTAATTTACTTAGCAGTAACCAAACTGCAAAGTCAGCAGGATTTAATGAATACTACCTTAATAATGTAAATATTGAGCTGAACCAGGAAACAATGTAAAGCCTTCTCAGTTGTTGTCACTGATGTGTCAGATGATTTGTAATTGAAGATATGCACTTTTTATAAAATGGCTTGAAGAATCTCACTTATTTCTGAATTTACATGATTATTTTGATGTAAATGAATCATATATTCTTTTGAAACCCTATCCATTTTCAAACAAGTGCTTTAGTTAGAAATTAAAGTATTCACAGATTGAGTTTTCTGTTTCATTGTACATATGACACCTCTCATGTTCAAATATTCAGCTTGAGTAATTTCCTTGTTTATAAAGCATTTGAATGTTGGACATGTTCCAGACCAGCGACTATCATTATAACACTTTTTTTTTCTCTGGGAAAATAAATGAACTCTTTAATGAACATCAGGTGTGGTTGCTATTACATGTACTGAGATTAACATTGGTGCAATCTGTTTAGTATCACAGAATGAAATAACGAACTAACCTACTGCATCATTGTATCTACTTTGTATACTTTTTATAAAATAAATTATGACTGTGTTTTATAATTTGATAGGGTGGTTAATTCTTGAGTAAGGAGTAAGGGTACCCCCCCCCCCCCTCAAAAAAAAAAAATAAAAAAAATTTAAATTATGAAAAATGAGCCTGAGCCCCCCCCCCCCTTCCACCTTATGTACTACAATGAATAATGACTGTTTCATCATTTGATGATCGATGTTCCCGTTCCCACTTAAGGATTCCAAAGTACTGGTAGTATATGTGTTGTGTTTTGGAGAGTATAGTTTGAGTTCAGTTAGTTGTATTTGGTCTGCTATACATTAAGTTACTAGGCTGTGTTTGGTTTCTGTTCTGTGTAGGAAGCCTCAGTGTTTTTGATGGGACAGAGAAATGGTTCCCTTGGCTAGGATCAATAGCAGAAGAGGTGGTTAATAGGAAGTTATGATACCTAGCCATTCATCATTACTTGACAGGTGAAAATCAATTTGTGGCCAATGTGACAAGCTTATTGTTCCAACACCACCCCCAGGGGCCTGCAGTATAGTACTTCACGGCCCGCAGTAGTCACTATTCATTATATACCTACTCATTACACTGCAGTTAAAACTTTTATAGACTTTTCTGTTCTCTATATACAACAAGCGAAAGTATAACTTCATTACGCGATACTCTGTTACCTTTTTCCCCCAATCTTTACAGTGTTACATGGTGAGTGTAGGGTTTCTTGACAGCTGACAGCTCCACATGCTCTATCCATCAACTCTGCAATCCATACCCAGTGTCACTTATTCATCTACCATACATACTTAGCCTTATGTATCATATCTTACTAACTTACCCTGGTTTTTTCTCCACATTGTTTTGTTTGATGGCTTCCTCCTTGCCGGATTTTTCGTTGTTCTTGTTTTGATCATCAGCCGGTTGTTTCTCTTCGTTGTTGTCGATTTCTGGAGAAGAATTTCGTTTCCTCCGGCGACAACAACACTGGAAAACTGCTACAAGGACTGACATACTGAACAGTGCTACTAAGGTGCTAGCTACAGTCAACACCATGGTAGACCACGAAGCATCTCCCTCGGCAACATCCGCTTGCTGAAGTGCTTCTCTCCGGGATAACGAAATAGACTCGGGTTTGCCAGATTTCTTTGCACTATATTCAAAAATCACACCAGCTTTCTTCCATTCACTTCCTTTTGTAGAATCTGTCTGGAATTTTTTTGGTTTAATTTTGGAATATTCAATTACCTTTAAAACCGAATCACTGGAAGGGTTAGGTTCTGTGTGCAAATCTGAATGGGCAACTTCCTGAATCAGGTTAAGAGTATTATTTTTACCGGCTTCAATGGTTTCAATGAGTTGATTGTGATGTGAATCAGGCATGAGAAATTCCTCCTTTCTAGGCTCACTAGGGGGTCGTGTAGGAAAGCTCCATGTCAAATCACAGCACACACACAGCACACAGAATATCCATACCCCCATCATACACATCTCACAACACAGCATATACACCAATACACAAGATTTTACCAATAGAGAAACTCAACATTACTCCTGATAGCTAAGGAAGAAACAGTGTGCACTGACATAAACATTTCCTCAGGCTAAAAGGTCATTGGAGTGTGTATGTAGTCTCTCTCCGGTAATCCTGCATTTAGTCTGCAGAAATTCTCTTCATAATTAACACAATGTTGTCTTAACTGTAACGCTTCACAATAAACATCCATTCAAGCTGCTATTTAAAATCCTGTTTGTTTGTCAATACAGGGAAATGGCTAGGTTCATCCAATGACCTGGGAAGGCATACACTGATTTTAAAATCAATAAATCTGCAACCTCCCTGCACAGGGCAGAACAGTGCTGGAGTGAGTAATGGGACTGATCCTTGACAAAACCGCTCACTGAAGCTGCACAGAGTGCTTCACCAACAGGTGCTTCATTACACTAGCATGCTAGCCCAGCACAAACAATGCACGCTCTCTGATGAATTCATATTCCTGTGAGGGTGAAAAACACCAAAATATGTACACAAGAGATAAGGCTGGTTCTTGTACCGTTAATACCTAAGATCAAAGGAATGTGACAGAGGGGGCCCAATGAATGGTGACTCATTTCCTTCAATACCCTATACACTGCATAATGTCACTATCTCCTGTCTACACTTGCTTTACCAGCATAATTTAATTGTGTAAGGCTATGTAATAAATTGATCTGTATCCTAATTGAGCAATTCAGGGCTTTTAGGGACATACTCTAACCATTCATTACTTTTTCTACATTTTGTCAAATAGTAGTACGTGTATAAACATTTTAGCCATTTATTTCTACCATACAAGGCCTGTTCACCTGTCATATTTATTTTTATACTTATCACATAGATAATCAGATTTTGTAAAGCTTGGCTTAAAAAATCATAATATTAAATTGAAAACAAAGCACATTTTATTATTAACGGGACTGTTACCTTATATTTTAAAAAAAATATGTCAATTATTGTGGAAGAAAAACTTGTTACCTTGAGACTGGTAGGCAAGTGCTGCTTGTGATTGTACGAGGAAATACTTCAGGCCAGGAGGAAGGAGACGATCTGTAATACTACAGGTTTTAAGTCGCTCGTTATGATAATGCCATTACTGCTGACAACTGAATCGCTTACAAATATTAAGTTTTGTTATTATCAGAGTTAAAAAGAAGAAAGAGAAAACAGGTGTCATGTACATAGACATTGTATTATGAGAAGATCAAGGGAAAAAAATTAACCAGGAATTTACAAAATAACTCTAGGATTGTTTTTAGACCTGATTCCTCTGTTGCTTATAGTTATTGAAATTTTAGGAATGCAATGCCATTTCAAAAAACACATAAATGTGCCCTGTGCTTGTGAACTCAAGAGAATTACTTATCTGTAATTCTTTTCTAAAAGCTCTGAAGCAAATGTTTGCAGGGGAAAAAGTGTGTTGACGGTGATCGAACAATCCTATTTCCATTCGTTTGAAAACTCAAATTCTTTTGAATTATGGGTATAAATTATAATACACTTAGAGTCTATCGATAGAGTTAATATAAGTTTTTTTTTCATGCTTGGATCCAGAGGAAGATCAGAGTGGACCAGTCTCCTCCTTAAAATTAAAAAATTAAACCTTATTAAATTTTACAGATTTACGGAAAATAGGCCTTGGGTCCCCTTTTCAAAGAAAACTCCTAAAAAAAAAATAATTCTTGATCAGTGCCTGGTGTCCATTTTGTTATTATGTCCTATGTCTGAGCAGGTGATCTACTGGTATATTGTAATAACCGGCTGCATATCATCAATCATTATCAACTTTATTTCCCCCATTAAGGAAGTGAACACAAATTGTCTTTCTCTTTGCAGTATTTGATTCTAAGAAATGAACTTTACTGAGAACAAATATAATTCATAGTAACTGAAAAAAGGAAGTTAACTTCAAGAGCATATTTTTGTTCATTTAATTCACCTATTCTTATGCAAAGGATAAGAGAGAGAGAGAGAGAGAGAGAGAGAGAGAGAGAGAGAGAGAGAGAGGTGTTAAATACAGTGTTCCTTACAAGGACAGGGATTAAGCATGACAATAGTCATGGTAGTTTAAGAACTAAGCTGTGTATGTTAGGATACTGGTGCTGGGTATATGGTATTTGTATCAAGTCAATTCCCCAAACCCACACTTCATTCGTGTGTTTTTCCTACCACCATGCAAAACTCTTTTCGCTTTTACAAAGAGATGTGGTATGTTTAATCCTGTTCACTCATCTACAATCTTTGTTTTATTATTCAGCCATTAGTAAAATTCAAGAGTCACCTTTACTATGAAGAGAAGGACCATGTTGCTGAAACAGAGAAGTCCCTGAAACCACTGATTGGATCTCAGGTAAATTAGTACGGTATATCTATTACAACCATTAATTTGATCTCAGGTAACTCAGGTAACTAAGAATCCCTGAAACCTTTAATTTGATTTCAGGTTAACTAATATATAAGTAAACTAGAATCCCTAAAACCACTAATTAGAACTCATGTAAACTGAAATCCCTCATACCACTGATTGGATTTCAGGTAAAATAGAATCCCTGAAACCATTGATTGGGTCTCAGGTAAACTAGAATCTCTGATTCATTGATTGGATCTCAGGTAAACTAGAATACCTGAATTAATTGATTGGATCTCAGGTAAACTAGAATCTTGAATTGATTGGATCTCTGGTAAACAATAAATCCATAACCATTAATTGAAACCCCAATCTTTGAATCCTTAATTAAATGGATCTAAGTCATTAATTAGATTTAGGGTAAACTAGATTCCTAGATTCATTGATTTATAGATTTGTATGAAACAAAATTCCTAAGTCGAAACAAAAGTCATTTACCGTATAATACGCCATATAATATGATGTATTGGACCTCAGGTAAACTAGAATTCTAAAATCCTTAATTAGGTCTTGGTTAAACAAGAAACTCTTTACCGAGATTAGTCCTTAAATTACAAATTAACTTGAATCCCTGAAGGATGATTAATTCTGCAGTAAATGCACATTTCCTAGATTTCTTCAATCAATGATAGGAATTAGAATTCAAATTGCAACCAACGATAGGATCAATGCATCCATAGTGTGCATCTTAGGTTTACAAACAAAATGAAATCCCTAAAATTAAATAAAGGATCTTGAAATCACTTATAGGATCTTATAGATTTACATACAGTAACCCTAACCCAAATTTATATCTTAAGTTACTAAAAAATTGATTCCTTCAAACCACTGATAAACATTATGCTAATCCCTGAATCCACTAGGATTATGCAAAATACTTGCCCTGCATTAGGACTTTTCGAGGAGTCCCAAATGGTTGGTGATAATGTAGAATTGCAAGAGAACTTTTGAGGTTGACTAGAAATTAGAGCGACCTGAATTTATAATTTGATTGTTTGCTTGACCCTGCATGTAAAATAATACCGCTGTTAGTAATTTTTAGTCATTATTTACCTGAATTGTTACATGTTTATGGTAACTTTGCTAAACATAAAAAATGTCCTGATGGTTTATGAATTTTACAGATGATTATGTACAAAAATGGATCATCACAGGGAATAGCCTATGAAGATGTCTTTGAAGGAGTTTACTATCCAGCAGTTTCCTTGTACAAAAATGCCAAGGTTGGCTTCAATAAGGGCATCTGCACTCTACATTTTCAATGTTTATAATAAATAATAATGTAATATACAGGTTCCATTCATTCTATCATGTCATTTATTTATATTACCATATTAAGCTGTTGCTCACAGTGTCACATCAGTTTCAAGAGAGAGAAGATATAGGTTGTAGGTTTTACAATAACAGATTCTTTACTTTAAATATGTATAAATATAGGAAAATGTGCACCATATAGAAGTATGTTGTATGTTAATGTACACTTGTTATGAGTACAGCTGATTCTTGCTTCTACAGGTGACCATGAACTTTGGGCCAGACTTTAAGTGTCCTCCCCAGGGCCTCAAGGACTTCAGACCGGTGAGTTAAGTTTGTTGTTGAAGTGAAAGAAATCAACATTCAGAGAAATCAGTCATTTAATTTATTGTTTCCATTAAAAACTACCCTGTTTTTGTTTTTAGATCAGCTGAGCTGAAAGTTCAAGTGAGCTTTTCTGATCACTTTTTGTCCGGCGTCCGTTCGTCTGTCTGTCCGTAAACTTTTTACATTTTTGATTTCTTCTCCAGAACCACTGGGCCAATTTCAACCAAACTTGGCACAAAACATCTTTAGGTGAAGGGGATTCAAATTTGTTAAAATGAAGGGCCACGCTCTCTTTCAAAGGGAGATAATTAAAAATCATTGAAAATATATCAGTACTTTTAAAAAATCTTCTCAAAAACCATTTGGCAAGAAAAGCTGAAAATTGTGTAGAAGCATCCTCAGGTAGGGAAGATTCAAGTTTGTTCAAATCATGATCCCCAGGGGTAGGGTGGGGCTACAATGGGGAGGAGGGCAAATTTTTACTTTGGAATATATAGAGAAAAAATTTTATTCTCAGAAACTGATCGGCTAGAAAAGCTTTTACCCATGTGGAAGAATCCTCAGGTAGAGTTGATTCAAATTTGTTAAAATCATGATCCCCAAGGTAGGTTGGGGCAACAATGGGAGAGGGGGGGGGTCAGATTTTTACATAGGAATACATGTATATAGAGAAAAATCTTTAAAAATCTTATTCTCAGAAACTGATCGGCTAGAAAAGCTAAAACTGGTGTGAAAGCATCCTCAGTTAGGGTAGGTTCTAGTTTGATTAAATCATGATCCATCCCCAGAGGTAGGGTTAGGCCACAGTGGGGGGGGGGGGGGGTCAATTTTTCCCATTGAAATATATAGAGAAAATCTTCTGCTCAAAAACTGATCCAGCAGAAAAGCTGTAGCTTGTGTGGAAGCAGGTAGGGAAGATTCAAGTTTGTTTAAATCATGATCCCCGGAGTAAGGTGGGGCCACAATGGGGGAGGGGGTCAAATTTTTACATAGGAATAGGGTGAGTTAACCATGCATCGGACACATACCTTGGATTGGACATCTTTGGTTAATCAAAGTACTGAAGTACTGACGGGAGTTGATTTTATCGACTATTATTTATTTTAAAATCAACGATATGTTAGGTTATTTTGCATGACAAGTACCGGTAGTTTCCTAGACCCCGTTTCCTATATGTATTTGAATTATACACATTTTTTATAATATGAATTCTTCAACAGGAATTTCGTGAAAACCCCATATAAATCATATGTAATATTCAAATAATTAATTCCATCAAACTAATAGTTTGATGGAATTAATTATTTGCTTGAAATATTTCGATTACTGATACATAGTTTAACTATGTATCAGTAATCGAAATATTTCTGAGAAATTGTATGGATCCAAGCACTATAGAACTCTAGTCTCACTCAATCAGATGCTCGTCTGTCTCCATTAATCTCCGACAAGCAAAAGAGACTCTCTGCTTGTCGGAGATTAACGAAGACAGCCGAGCGTCTGGTTGAACAAAACTATATTGAACTCGGGGGTAGGAATACATACAATGTACGAATATAAAAAAATATCTATATTGTTCGTACCATTTAAAATCTTACTATTTACAAGGTATCTATAAATAAGTGTCCTTGAAAAACTATGATTTAGAATACATTACATCGAATTTATCGATTATTTTCAAGAACTAAATGTTGTAAACGGTGTTAATTTGTGCTTAGGTCTAAACACTGTTTCACTTTCGGTTTGCCTGAGTAACTGCATAGGAGAGTTGATTAAAATCAACTCCCAAAAATATACAAATAAATGTGCATGTGCGCATGTGTTGTTTCGTATATCACTGTATTAGAAGTTAGAACTAATGAACTTTATCATTATTAAGAATTTGACAGTCACATTGTCAAATAAATAGCACTATAGGCATCGTAAAATGACGTCAAATACGCCATCATTGAAAATTTAGTTACGAAGATTTTACACAAAAGCATTATTTGAATGTTGTGCATTTATTTGTGAATAAGTTAAAATGCACCTTCTACCTAAAATAATTAGGAAGAAGTAAGTTTTGAAACAAAATTTGATTAAATTAATGTCAAGGTCATTTTTGCTCCATATATTCATTTCACCATTGATCGGACACAAATTAACCATGCATTGGACAGTTTCGATGCATGATTTTTTCTAATAACTAACATGTTAGGTGCCCATGCCTTTTGATATACTTAAAATGCACAGTAAAATGAAAATTTAAAGAATAGTTCATACAAACATTTTCCTCAGACCACTTAAAATTTGAGTTTTATGGAGACTGCCTTTTTAATCCAAAGTTCCTGTAGGTGCTGGCACGATAAAGAGCCATCATGATAAATATTCCTTTAAACTGAAGCGCTAGTCTAAATTCCTGCCAGGATTCGAGGATTTTCATTAAAAGAAATCTGAATAGCAATTGAATAAATTTATTTTTCCAAACCTCTGTATTTTAAAAATTCGCATTAAAACCAGAAAATTTTGTTATTTTTAATCTCTATTGTATAGCTGTCCGATGCTTGGTAAATATTGTCCGATCCGTGGTGAAATAGTTCAACACTTCATTAATTTGCTTTATTTTCTACATTTAATAATTTCACTACTTTTTTTCTCCAATAATATAACAAGGGGAAAACCCGTAACTTTTAAAACAAGTTTTATTTATATTTGGACTATAATTGATGCATTAATTATCAAAGAGAAAAATCCAAGGCTGTCTGATGCATGGTGAAATCACCCTATATAGAGAAAAATCTTTAAAAATCATCTTCTAAAACACAATTTGCTTAGAAAAGCTGTAACTTTAGTCAGTACAGATAGTGTAGATTAAAATTTGTCAAAATCTTAATCTCTAGGAGAAGGGTTGGGTCACAATGCGGGGGGGGGGGGGGGGGTTCTAATTTTAAAATGGAAAACATTTAAATTATTCACAAAAATTCTAATGTTATTATTATGTATGATTTTATATGCAAGCATTTTGACAAATTGTTGATTCTTTAAAATTGTTTAGACACTGACCCCTGGAAATTCTTTGGCCTCATAAGGGGTCCAAAATTTGATGTAGGTTTATAATCCATGTATAAACAGTTGTTTAAGATCTTCTCGAGAGCTGCAATGCTCAATATGTGATATGACTGTAATATCATCCTGTTACAAAAGGGCTCAATGATAAACATAAGAATATGCAGGGGAATTTTTTTTATACAGGATCTTTTATATGACATTATCCAGATATTTTGTATATGACTCCATAAAGCTGATTTTATTATGTTTATTGTTGCTCAGGTGAGCAATGTGGCCCATGGGCCTCTTGTTTTTATAATTATTATTCATTTATCCTAATACCAAAACAAATGTTAATTGTAACCAATATAATCTACTCCTTCCCTTTTGAGAAAAAACCCCAAAACTTTCAATCTGATTAAAATCAGCTGTTCTGATACGCTACCGCTCTCGAACATCTGAAACAACCCGCTTAGAGGTCACGTCCGAACGACCTTTCGATAAGCCAATCAAATTGTGGCTAGCAAAACTCTGCCAGCAGATAATTTCCCATAAATATGTGCGGTTATATTTACCTTGCTGTTACTTTACCCGATAGTCTTTAAGTGACGGGGATTCTCATTGGTCAAAACGGTCACGACCTTATATTTAAATATTTAGATTGTCGGGTCGTTCGGACGTGACCTCTAAGCGGGTTGTTTCAGATGTTCGAGAGCGGTAGCGTATCAGAACGGCTGATTTTAATCAGATTGCAAAACTTTTAATTGCACGCAAATCAAGTTACAGTTCCTACCAATTTTATGAATTCAGTTTAATGTTAAAGTAGAATTTTTTTTCATCAATTTAAAGGTTAAATTAAGGCCAGTAAATATCTTTGTGAATTTATATTTTTAGATGTCAGATGCTGCATCCCAAACAATGGTGGAATATGCTCTAGCAGATATTATTTACCATGTGGAAAATGAAGGGAAATTGCCAGAGTTTTAAGAATGTTTTTCGAACAATAGCCAGTGCCACTGTGTAGACAGAAACGTTCAATAGAGCGTTGTCTGAACAAGTGTCCCCCATAGCTCCTGTCCATGTTTGCCTCGCTCTGGGCCTGAGTATCTACTGTATGTGCCGATGGATCCTGTTGTAGTGAGGCTTAATCATAGAAACAGTAAATTGTTTACAGAAAAGTAGATAAATAATACTGTCATTCGTCATAATTTAATGTAAAATAAAATGAATAAAACATACAAGTGTTTTTTGAATTTTATTTACCAATAACAAAGGCTACAATAGTGAAAAAGATAAATAATGAAGTATTTTACCAATAACAAAGGCTACAATAGTGAAAAAGATAAATAATGGAGTATTTTTGAAATACAAATGACAGTGGACTAGAGGAGATGGTGAGATTGTGTCTATGATTCTATAACAGGAAGATTGTCATTGGGATCCTCTGTATACTTTCTTCAACTCATTAATTAATGCTGTCAATATAGGATTACCCCCATGTTCTTCTAGAAGCTCAAAAATACTACAAAGAAAACAACAAAATTTGCACGTGATTAAGAGAAAAGAGTGTAAGGGCCAAAACTCTCTTTTATGAAGTCATAACTTGGGTGGCATACCTGTTTTCCAATTGTATTAAGATTTCTTTAGTGTATTCAAAAGAGCCTAGCCGGTGTAGACACTCTACACAGTACTTCTTGACATCATTGTCTGTAGTTCGCTGTCTCAATATATCTTAATCCATGTTAAGGATCTTTAAAACCTCCTGCCAAACTACCTGTTATGTTTATTAATTAAACTTTATATAAGAAGATTATAAATGTACAGTATTCCCATTTTGGTCTAAGACAAGAGCTTTGTCAGTCATAAATCAAGAAACGAAAACTAATAATCATAGTGATTTTTATAGATACACAGTATATTAATTAATTCACTGGAGGAAGTTGCACAGCAATTTCTCAATTATTTGTTTGATACTCTCCTAAGATCTTTTTAAGTTTGAACAGCTCAGTGGCAGATAATCAATCATCCGACCTGATGACAATTGTGACAGAGTTATAATTTAATTTTTTTTTTAAATAAAGAGACAGTGTAAACAGAGGGTTTTTTGGTTTCGTGTTATTCTAAACCAATCAAGGTTGTGTAAGATTTTTCTCTCCAAATACTGTAAATTCCTAATGTTACGAAAGAACTTAATTCCGCTATTTAGTATCAATCCGTGAGAATATAAAATCGCAAGCACCAATTTTTTTAATATAATTTCCTATAGTTCAAAACTGTGTGAAAAATAAAAGAGAGATATTTATTCCTGGCATTTACATGTAATTAGGAATCTACAGTACAGTTGTGGCAAAAG
Organism: Magallana ariakensis; assembly: GCA_020458035.1. Lineage (NCBI taxonomy): Eukaryota > Metazoa > Mollusca > Bivalvia > Ostreida > Ostreidae > Magallana > Magallana ariakensis. Next base: position 54,750,815 of record CM035817.1, on the reverse strand, counting down.
AGAAGTAACCTGCAGTTTTCAATCGGTCTCATTTTAAATTTGTTCACTGTCAATTAGGGTGGATAGAGCAAAAATAAGATGGGGGTCAAAGTTTCCGTGTAAACAAACCATGCATTTTCTTTAGTTAAATTAAATTTTCTTGTTAAAATTTTCCTATAAATAGTATCTTGTTGAGATAAGAGTCAAAAGTATCTTGTTCAGGTAACTGTTTTTTTAGGTTGTCAAGGATACTTATGACCTGGGTGTCGTCCTTACTGCTTCTGATGGCGTGGATGATGGGAAAGGAAAACTTTCCCTCCGTCAGGTCCTCGCAGTAACTCTTGTTGGCTTCATACTGAAATTATCAACATCAGGATAAGAAACAAGAGGCCCAGGGGCCACATCGCTCACCTTAGCAACAATAGCCTTAACTCTGATCAAATTAGCATTACAGTATCAAAATCAAAATATCTTGACAACTAAGTACAGTAGATCTTGCTCAAAAAATTTAAAACATCTGCCGATTTTTATCCACATATTTTTATGGTAAATACATAACCCTTTTGTTGTACCTGTAAGAAGATTTTTCTCTATTCCTATATACCCCCCCCTCCCACTTTGTGGCCCCACTTTTCTCTAGGGAATCATGGTTTGATCAAACTTTAATCTGCACAACCCGTGCTTTCACACAAGTAACTACTTTTTGGACTGAAAACTTTCCCAGAATATTTATAAAGATTTTCTCAATATATTCCTATGTAAAAATTCATCCCCCCATTGTGGCCCCGCCCTACCCCCGGGGACCATGATGTAAACAAACTTGGATCTACACTATCTGAGGATGCCTCCACAAAAGTTTGATCTTTTCTGGCATAATAGTTTTTAAGGAGAATATTTTTAAAGATTTTCTCTATATATTCCTATGTAAAAATTCATCCCCCCATTGTGGCCCCGCCCTACCCCCGGGGACCATGATGTAAACAAACTTGAATCTACACTATCTGAGGATGCCTCCACAAAAGTTTGATCTTTTCTGGCCTAATAGTTTTTAAGGAGAATATTTTTAAAGATTTTCTCTATATATTCCTATGTAAAAATTCATCCCCCATGGTGGCCCCACCCTAACCCCCAAGGACCATTATTTAAACAAACTTGAATCTATACTATAGACTGAGGATGCTTCCACTTAAATTTGAGCTTTTCTGGCCTAATAGTTTTTTAGAAGAAGATTTTTAAAGATTTTCTCTATATATACCTATGTAAAAATTCATCCCCCATTGTGACCCCACCCTACCCCCGGGGACCATGATTTAAACAAACTTGAATCTACACTATCTGAGGATGCTTCCACTTAAATTTGAGCTTTTCTGGCCTAATAGTTTTTGAGAAGAAGATTTTTAAAGATTTTCTCTATATATTCCTTTGTAAAAATTCATCCCCCATTGTGACCCCACCCTACCCCCCGGGGACCATGATTTAAACAAACTTGAATCTACACTATCTGAGGATGCTTCCACTTAAATTTGAGCTTTTCTGGCCTAATAGTTTTTGAGAAGAATATTTTTAAAGATTTTCTCTATATATTCCTTTGTAAAAATTCATCCCCCCCATTGTGGCCCCACCCTACCCCCGGGGACCATGATTTAAACAAACTTGAATCTACACTACCTGAGGATGCTTCCATACAAGTTACAGAATTTCTGGCCTAATAGTTTTTGAGAAGAAGATTTTTGAAAAATACCTACAAATTTTAAATAATTCTAAATTATCTCCCCTTTAAAGAGGGTGTGGCCCTTCATTTAACAAACTTGAATCCCCTTTACCCAGTGATGCTTTGTGCCAAGTTTGGTTGAAATCTGCCCAGTGGTTCTGGAGAAGAAGATGAAAATGTGAAAAGTTTACAACGACAACAACGCCGACGCCAACGCCAACGACTACAGACGACGGACAAATTTTGATCAGAAAAGCTCACTTGAGCTTTCAGCTCAGGTGAGCTAAAAAGACTGGAATGAATTTTTAAGACATGCTTCTTGACATGTTATACATGTTCTAAAGTACAAAGACACTTACCTCTTTAGAGTACAAATTAGCATAATCATCTCGTATTTGGAAATACAAGCCTAGAGCATTTAATAGTGGAACAAAATCTCTGGAAAAAAAAAATCATTATTGCTAAATAAGCTTAGGAATTGGAAGTAATATATGTTAAACACCTTATTCCAGCTACTGAATTTTCTTACTTTTTACAGTCACTGAAGAGTTGCATTAATCCAACAGCTAAACCAAACAGTCCTCCAGTTTCTGTAAAACAAATGTATTAAAAACTGGTGATACCGGTATCACAGGCTAGGATTACTAAAATACATTTCATTGGATTTTAAGTTACATGGCCGTGGTCTTATTGCAAGAACTAATAACTATATGTAAAGTTATTGTGGTATACCCACAACCTTCCTGTGACCTTGACCCATGACTGATCTATGACCTTACTTTTTATAACCATAGCCTTGTACTCCTCCTCTGTGGGACATACCACTGCATCCCTCCAGTAGATGTCCATACCTTGCCCACGATGTAGTTCCAACAGCTGAGCTATAAGAGAAAGTCTTTGTTCTGAACAACTCTGCATCCATGCACAGATCTAGAGGGGGACCCCCCTCCTGCAAAATTCAAATTTCTTTAAACTACATTACAAAATTACCAAAAATATGCCTCGGACCCCCCCCGGCAAACTCAAATAACCATCGGACCCCCCTTTGAAAAATTTTCTGGATCCGCGCATGATGGCATCTGTTAGTTATACCGATACTTAGCCATAGGCTGCTATTGGGATACATCTTTTATCAAACTTGTGCAGGAACTATTGTCTAAAGGCTTGCATCAGGGAAATAGTTTACGTCAGGGGTTGGGGAAAAGAGCTCTTGCACTCACAGTCAGTGAATGAGAGTTTATTATACAAATGTATATTTATTTTTTATTATCTAATGATTTTCAGTGTTGAAAAATCAACAACCAGTCAAATTACAATACGAGGTAAATCAAATGACATTAAGATTTGCATATCAATTTTTCTGAGGGGTGGATTGCACATATTACCGGTACACCCCAAGATAGCTTTGCTATATATACCGTAAACACATTTACACCATAAGAATAGTCATTTTACCTCTTAAACTTAAAAAAGGAAATATTTTAACAGAGGTACCAGTATACCATATTTTAAATATATAATGTGAATACTGTTACATCTACATGTACCAGTATTTATTATACCAGTACCACATTGCCTTGATCTAAATTATTCCATATTTCATTATTAAAATTGTCAAAATTGCTTGCAAAGCTTTGGATTAACTCTGATTTTTTATCAATACAATGTGTATGCATTGCACATGCAAGTAATATTTTTTATTGAGCCAGCGAGAATTCTAACATACCGGTAAACAGTTGACTAGTTTAGTTAGAACTAAAAAGGTTAAAATAGACAATGTTTAGGAAACAACTTTCAAAGACAACCCCTAACATACTTAGCTAATACTAGAATTGAATCACACTGCAAGAAACTGTAAATAAATTCCGGACTGGCATAAAGCATGAATACCTGTAAACACCTTTGTGCTCTCTGGATGGTCCAACTGGAGAACTTTTTCTAAACCCAGGAAGTAAACATAATTGGCAGAATTAATAGTTTGTGGAACTCCATATATATTGTGGGCAACTGTGAAAAAAGAAATAACACTGCTATATACATTATATATCATATCATTTTTTTGTCAAAGAGGTGTAAAAACATTGCATAAACTATACACATTAGTTTCAGAACTTGGTGTTACCTGGTATACCTCTTCTTAAATTTGAATTATCCTCAATGTCATCAATTCTGCAAATATTAAAAGAATGCTTGGCCTTATCATGTAATAAGCTTAATTGTTCAATGTCTTTATCAGTTAAAACAAGGAACCCATTCTAGTAACATTTCTCAAGTGATTTTTGGTATCCCTCAACTGAATTTTTTTTTAAAGCCAGAACTCCCATTGCATTCTCAGCATTGCTCAGCGGTGCCGTGATTAAAAACAAATTAAAATCTTTATCATGTATAAAAGTATTTCTATGTATTTATAAGTTTCAAGCCAAATGCTTAAGGGTCCTCCACACACCTTGGGAGAGTTCTGCATACAAGTCCATTCTTCTAAATTACTTAAAGATATGGACTTTTAGCATGTGTTCGACTTGAGAATGACCAAAAAAAAAAATTCAATTTGGGGTGAAAAATCAACTTTTTAAATTTTACCGCTGTTCATGAAAATAAAAGTCCCTGCCGATTCGAACTCGGGACCTGCGGGTTGGTAGACCGAAGCAATACCCATTGCGCCACAGAGATAGACAACAAATTTTGGCGATATAAACTACTTTACAATGCGCTAAAATCGCCATGTTGTGACGTACTGTCATAAAAAGTAGAAGTCACGGGGTGTCGAGGATCCTTAAGAAGAAATCTTTTTTTTAATGAATTTTCCTAGTATATTCAAATGTCAAACTTTGAATCCCTCTGACAATTGCATCCTTCAATTGGCTTCATTACAGATATTTGTCCAAGAGTCGCAACAAAACGGTAAAGTATAAATACAATATCAGGGTGCTTGCGTAGCATATTACCAATGCATGTATATTCAGGAATCTGGTAAAAGCTGCGCTAACTTTGTATGAGTATATAATGCAACATATTCAAAAAACATTTCCTGACAGAAGAGCATGCTCTCTTGCTGGTTTTATTGTTGTCTTCCCTTTGAAAGGGTGTGGCCCTTCGAATAATTTTGATTCCCCTTTAACCTCACATTTTGTTTTAAGCCAAGTTTGATTGAGATTGACCCATAGGTTCTACCAAAATGTGTCGAGTTTACAGACAGACACACAGGTGAATGGATGCCAGTCAAATGACAAGTGAATACAAAAGATGACACAAGCTTACAGCTGATGTAAGCCAAAAACATAGCAGACATTAAGATTGAGAATAAAATGAACTTGCTTTTTTTTTATTCCGTTTAATATTTTCTAGTCCACTGACAAGAATACCAAACTTGTAAAACTATAATAATTGTAGAAAACAGTATATTATCAGCAATGTTTACATAAACTACCTTAATTTAAATTAAATCATGATTTACACACAAAATACCTACAATAAACTTGCATTATGCAGCATCTGAGTAACCTCCCCTATCAGTTTCAACTTTTCCTCGGGTATTTGAAGCCAGCAATTGAAAGCCTTTTATGGGAAAAAAAGAGAAAATTGTATTACTAAAATAAGCATATCAATATCTGAAAACTTGTAATCTAAAATAGAACAAGAGAAAAGCTGTCCATGTGACAGCAAACCAGGTTTTCTTTTGTGTGAACCATAATCAACCCTGAATAGATAAACACTACATATCCAGAGAAATTGGGTATACTATATGCAATTGCAATAGTTTGCCAACAAATAACTAGGAAGTTCAACAGGTGGTATTTTTTTTCATAATTTATCAAAAATCAAAATCCAAGGAATATGTACATCTCTGATAAATGTACAATTGATCTGCAAAACAACAACTTCCTCTCTGTAAAACTGCAGGAGGAGTTATCTGTACAATAGGGGTTCCTTTTGGCAGCTGCCAGCCACCGACCCGCCATTTTCACAATTTCAATAACCGGATTTTTCCTTTCGAAAACCCGAATAAAATCATGACTGCATACATTGTTTTTACCCAAACTACCAATTTAATGTAGCTCGCGGGTTTACTGCTTGTGAGAAAACCTACCCTGGAAATTTGTCTGCATAATCCATAGGTTTCAGAGTTTTATTTCTAAAATTTATTTGAGATTCATCTGCGTGGTAATAATGTTATCATGTATTAAACACTGTGTTGCTGATAAAATCAAGCAACGCCATTTCAATGAAATATACCTATAGTAAAATGCATATCTTGGTCGGGAAACGCATTTCAAAACTATGGTCAAAACTTTTAAACGATTAAGACGAACTTCATTTTACTCAACACAATAACAAAAGAGATAATTTTGAATAAATTCATAAAAAATAATCAATATGTGTGCTCGGCCATTCTTTGGCAAAACAACTTTAAAGAATTAAAAGATTTCACAAAACCTTATATTTTCATTATGACGTTAGCCCGATGTCATCATTTTCTTACGTCTGAGAACCAAATAATGAAAATGTGTTGATTGGCAAGACTAGCTGATTAACACATGTTAGAACATGTAAATATTAATTACCCGGTAGACATTATTATGAATGTTTTCGAATGCACAAATGCAATTAATTTAAGGATGTGAAGAAAAGAAAAATGGCTATTTTTCTTTCCATGAAACTCTGAGTCAATCAATGCAAACATAATTACCATACAACTATTGACATAATAAGTCTGTAATCGTATATGATAATTAGCTTAAGGTGGGTCGCGGGTTTACCCCATAAAAAATCTCACGAGAAAACATACCCTGAAAATTTGTCAAATCGTTCTTCAGGATTTACAGTTCATTATATAAAATTTGTATCAAATTTGCCTACGCTATTTTAGTGCAATACTGTTTTAAACTAAGTATCGTTTGTGGTGCTGGTTTGACGCATTCCTAATGAATATATAGGAAAATGAGCACATTTCTCTTTTTTTTCAAGATGTAGTTATTTTAAGAAATTGTAAATAACTTTCAAACAATTTAGACGGATTTATCAACTGTTTCTGTGCATAAATAAAAAGTGATTTACAAATTATTTATGTAAAAAAAAGTATATGTGTTCTCGCTAGATTTTTTGCTATTTTATTTTGTGTTTTGATTATTCTACCGAAAATTGTCGTATTTCCGTATCTGACGTCATGAGTACAACGTTTTGAACATTTTCCACTTATTTAGTGATAGCAATCACTTAATAATTAAAATTAAGACTGCTTAAGCTAAAAATTTTCCAGATTCAAAGTTCAAAGGATGACGCAGATTTTTTTTTACATTAAAATTGCCCACAAAACTACAGAAATGAGAAGACATTTTATATACATGCAGATCGTATATATACACGTTTGTACAAATGTAACATTGTTTACTGTTAAAGTGATAGTTTTCCTAATGAAACGCTTTTCACAATAAATTCTCTTGAGCACATACAATGTATATTTCTATAAAAGTGATGTGATTTTTATGAGAATATGAAAGAAATAAAACATACTTTTTATGAAATCGAAGTTATAAATATGGGGAAGGATAAGCCTCCATTGAACCTCCAGTTTTTACGAGCTCGTATAAAACTATGATTCTTGTAATATAACGGCAATTTAAAATTGTATAGAAATAGATCTGTTCAGTCGATATTTGAAATATTTATGAAGTAAGCTTAATTTTATCCTATTTTTTTTATTCAGATGATGCAGAACATATTTTAATATTTAAAATCAAGAGGAAGAGGGGGTACCAAATTTGTAGACGTCTGCAAGATTATCAGGTTCCCTCTTTCCATATCTGCTTGGTCGGAATATTATTTAATGAAAATAATCTTGAATCTAAAAAAAAACAACAAAAAACGGATGATATTCATACATATAAGCGTTGGGTTTTTATTTACTTATCAAGATCTTCATAACTAATTTACAAAATAGGTTTCTCCGACTGTCCTCATCTTTATTTTTTGGTCATAATAGTTACATGACGCAATAACCTATTAATTAAACGCTTGTAGTGTTTGTCTTTGTTAATGAATTTTTGGCAAAGCGGAAGACCGAACTATTTCATTTTACAGACTCACTCTCTCTCTCTCTTTCTCTCTCTCTCTCCTGAGACTTTGTCACTGGCATTTTAATTAGTTTTTATGTACATATCAATTTCACATTGACTGAAAATTTACGCTCCGATTCTTCCTGATTAACGTCTTAATTATGATGTATTGATTTCTTTCTGTATTTCCTACTTGTGATTCGTACATGAAGAATAAATATGAATTACTACTTGTATTAACGCCATAGTTATTATACTTATATAATTATGATAGCATTATTATCACACCGAGCATTTGGCGTTAGAGAGAGAGAGTGAAGCGGGAAATCTTGGGATGTCTCCGTTATGACGTCATAAACGAATGTGCACAAAACGGCCACTTGAGTTGTCTAAATTGCGTACAGAATTTGATGATGAAAGCAAACCCGCGACCTACCTTAAGCCAAAAGATTTTAATATTTAGATCGGTAGTTGAAAATACAGAGGTTATAATTGTACAAGAAGCTACGTTAATGCATACGGATCAATTTCTTTTGTAGTCTAAACATGATTTTAAATATAGGAGTTCCAACGCACACTCATACCTTATAGAACAAAATGTGACAATGTATGTTAAGTCTTTAAATTTTTAGCACTTGATAATTATAAATGTTTGTATAAACTGCATTTAAGCTTTTTGAAATATTTCCTTTTATGTTTCTGAAGATCATTTGTCATTAAAAAAATGTATGAGTTTGCTATGACAGTCAATTCTTTACGTCGAATCCTATTGTGACGTCAGCAAACCCGCGAGCTACGTTAACAATTAAGGATGACTGCACTTAACGCTGTGTTTTGGGCCCTTTTTCGGTCACTACTGTTATGTTTAATCCTCGCTCAATTTTACTTCATCATTTGTTATAGAGTTTGGTCAATTTCCAACAGAAAGTTATTGTCATAATGGTTAATGCTCTGCAAATATCTTGAATTAAGACTTGTCTGCCCTTGATTGAAGATAATTTAAGACACATAAATATGAATGGAGGGTTGATCTAATATTGTAACGAGTGGTCTAAAATTGGATTAGCAGTACATAATTGATAACTCTCTCTTTCTCTCTCTCTCTCTCTCTCTCTCTCTCTCTCTCTCTCTCTCCATGTTTCCATTTTTAAAGGTTTCAAAACAAAATATACATGTATAACATATAATATCGGCCAGTATAAGAAGCTATTGATGATCATAAACCAGTAGCTGATGTCAACAATTTGCGTGTTCGAAAAGAATGAACAAATAGATTAACCAGTAGCACACAGAACCAGTAATCTCTTAAAGATATCTCAGAGATATGTAGAAATGGAATGAATTGAAATATGCATGGGCAAATAATATCGCCTAACAGTATGCATGCTATCCAACACATCACCTGACGGGTCTTGTATTCACAAAGTTTCCTGGGGTTAGAAATCACAAAATTGTGCTGGCTATGTAATAAGTCTGTAAAAAAGTAGGCGTCCTCATTATCCTATGGAGATTCAAGAAAATGTAATGACCCCTACCTATGAAAACGACTTCGTTCTTTGTAAATATGAACTTTATATTAATGTAATTACATCACGTTGCAGTTAAGACAATGGCAATTCCTACAATTTAAAAAAAGAAATATGCCCATTTTTTATATTTGTGGCAATTTTTAATCCTTAAGTGCAGTCATCCTTTATTTAAAAAAAGGGATTGATTTATATCACGAGAATGAACCATTGATGAATACATGTAGTTTGATTTGTCAAAGTTTCATCTTGCTAATTTTCTCTTCACTGTTCCATACTTACTGATCTCATTATTGTTGTTAAATATACATGTACAACTAATAATTCATCAAAAATTAACTAAGTTCATGTATGTAAGCTTTTTTAAAAATGATTCTTTTGTTTCATTTTACCAATAAACAAGTTTAATTGATACAGTTAGAGCAGATTAGTTTGAATGGAGCCTCTTTAGAAGGACTTACTGCCGCTAGCTTGGTCCTGACTTTCTTCCCTGGTATCTGGCATATGTAGTTGTAGGGCTCCAGTAGCACCTGTTGAACATGAGCTATAACACATGAACATGTACATTGCTTGTGAACTCTGTAATTTAATTTAAAGTTTCATCGATATCACCATGCTTTAAAACCACTGATGATTGTCACAAAGTCTTAATTACATAATACGTGTAAATTGTTAAAAAAATGCTTTGTAAATTTTCAACTATAAAATATAATTGTGATTTTTTTTACAGGTATGCTGAATGTACCAACTACTCCTGTGCTATGCTCTACTGTTTCTGTTATTTGCAGTCAGATATGTATTTCATATGCAATATAGGCAATTGAATTGCTTTACAACAAAATATATATTTGTGTTACTATTGAAAGTTCTGCAATGTCACACAAACATTTTTCCTTCACTGATTGAAGAGGACAGATTTTGTGTGATGTTAACACATGATCAGAATAAGAGAAACAATGTCAAACTACATGTACGTACATGATAAAGAGATTCAAAACAGAGAAATATAAAGGTTTATCAATCACATACAGAAAAGCTGAAATCTAGAATAACACCCTGTCTTTGAAGGAGGTAAAATGTCCTTTTTCTCATGCTATTTTGTACCCAATTGTTAAAACTTTAATTTTCTGAACTTTTCACAAGTCATTGACATACATACTTTTTCATTGACATCTTGTTTTTGGCTCATCATGCTGTGACTTTGAGGCTCTATAGATCGGCAATGCACCTGTGTAGATAATGGTTCCTTTATCATAAATAACATTTAAAAAAGTAAAGTCGGACACCATTTTTACCTTTATTTTAACCTGTAAAAAGAACTCTTTTAAGTGTACAGTCCTTCACCACTGCGCGCATGTACAGAGTTCGACAATACTCGGTCAACCGAGGGATGAATAGCTGCAGAACTGTAGCTCCATGGAAAATTTGGGTTGACAGACCGTGGAGCTACAGGTCCACCCATATAAAAAATTGTATATTTATTGCGCACAAATTAACCTAATTAAGGAATATATTCTGTGAAAATCTCAATACTAAAAAATTCCTGAGACATTATACTAAACATGTCATTACTTAACTTGCCTCTGAATATCTTTTTTAAAACACTCTCATCGGTCCAGTAAAGTGAAATGGTGTTGTTTGTTTACAGGCAAAAATGGCAACTCTTGATCCTGATGTGAATTTAGCATACTTCAATTTCCGAGGTGGGTTAGGCTGCTAAGAAAAATTTAACGTTTTGGGCAAGTAAAGAAGTGAAGCAGTAGTAAATTTTCTCAGGAATTTTTTGGTATGAAAATATTTACATATGTTCCAAAATTAGTTTAATAAGTCCAAAACCGCGCGCAACTTTTTGTGCGCAATAAATATACAGTTTTTTATATGGGTGGACCTGTAGCTCCACGGTCCGTCAACCCGATTTTCCGTGGAGCTACAGTTCTGCAGCTAAGGGATGAACTATATTGGAAGAAGAAGAAAAACATCCTCAATTTGGTCAAATATTACAAATGTAACATTATATATTTTACAAATAGTAGATACCTTTTCACTTTATTCATATTTCACAAATTGATAAAAATAATTACATCCCTATGGCATGTACGCAGGAATATAACAAATACATTTTAAAATAATATGGAATATGGTAAGTAATAAAATATGGAACAAAAGAAATCTATTTTAGGTTTCCTAACTAAAACTATGATAAAGCACTTCTGCATCAAATAATCAAGCAATCCCCTGTTTCTTTGTTTCTTTATTTCTTTTTCAAAAGTCTATCTCGATTACTTACTGTACTACGTCGGTTGTAAAGTAAATACTTACAGATTAACGGTTAATCACCTGGATCTCTTGTAATATGAAAAATTGTGCCGAATTACTGCAACGAATTCTATATAGCAATGATAATACATGCATCTGACTAATAGTTGCTTCCGGCTTTAAATGACCACGTGATGGCTATATTTAGAATTCTAAAAATAATTCTCTCTCTCTCTCTCTCTCTCTCTCTCTCTCTCTCTCTCTCTCTCAATGTGCATGGTAAAGGTACTTAATAAGTATGATTAATTTGTTTTTTTTTATTTTTTTCAAAAATAACAAAATGCGGTAAAATATTCCCTGAGCTGAAGTATCAACTTTGTGATCATAAATAATAACGATTTTCAAGACCTTGAAAACACACCTCAAAACTAGTACTGTAAATAGACTGCATTCATTTATTTATCCAAAGTCTCTGTTTTAATAAAAAAAAAAATAAATAAAATAAAGAACACTCTCAAAAACTTTTTTTTTCGACCGTATTACTGATCTTTATCAGTAATCCAAGACCAGCAAAACAGTCAAAATATTTAATGTTTGAAAGTGATTTCTTTCTTTCTTTTTTTCGTCATTCATTCATTTAATTTAGTGTCCCCCTTTCTGTTGTGTACATGTAACAAAATGTCCATGTCAGTAATGTAAATTGTATCTAATTATGTTTGCAGGCTGTCATGTCGAGGGTATAAAGTATGATTGATTCAGAAAAAGATAATATTTCTGTTTTTATATCCATGAATTTACTTATTAACCAAATGACCACTTCTTTTCTTTACATGTCAAATTCAGGAAAAATGTAAAATTGGACCCTTTTTCCAAAAAACTGCGACTCTTCAAATTCAATATTAAATTTGCATGAAATATTACGTTTATATAGGAAGTCATTCCCAGCAAGCACAAACTGTAAAATATTTCAGTAGTTTTATTTTGCCACTTCATACATTGCGTCACCGCAGTTAACTGTTATACAAATGTATTGACAGCTATAGTTTAGTTTAAACAATATATTTTATTTCAAAATATAGAATCGTACAGCAGGCATGGCCTATTTTGTCCTCTCCTAACTAGTTGTCAAATTGTAATTTCTTCATTTACACCCACTCAATAGATTCTGAATTATATGACATAGTTGTCTTTTCATAATGAACTGTAACAGAATATGTGGAGGAAGTAACAGCTTCAGTTTCAGCTTTCAGTTTATTTTCACTCAACACCATTTAATGGTACATGAGGTACATGAAGAAAAAATAACATATTTACATATATATAATATAGTTCTAAAGGTCAAGAAAGTAAATGGGGTGAACAAACAGTTTGATTAATTTTTTAAATAAAGAAACACAATTTTCGTAATGTAGTATAGTTATTTGAAGACGTGTCCGAAAATATCAGACTGCGCATGCTGAAATATGTAGGCCTGCACGCAAGCATGGATGAAAAATAAATAAAATGTACTTTGAAATATATATATATATATATATATATATATATATATATATATATATATATATATATATATATATATATATATATATATATATATATATATTTTCATTTATTATCAATGCATATGAATAAAAATATAGTTACTAGTATGTCACTGTCTAAGGATATGCTAGCATGCATGTAAATTATTATAAAATCTACCAATTGATAAATTGACTTTAAATATTATATATAATTCATTAATTTAACAATAATATATTCATGAAAGTTGCGTTAGCGCGACGGCGTGTTGTGTGTTAGCGCGACGGCGCGTTGTGCAAAGTTGCGTTAGCGCGACGGAGTGTTGTGTGTTAGCGCGATGTCTCGTTTATCTGAACGCGATGTCGCGCTAACGCAAATGGCCCTATCCGGACACCATAATGATCACACTATACATTTGAAAGTTCGCATTTGTCTAAAATATCTTTTATAGAGTATAGCCACGGATTTAGTATTTGTCCCTTATCAAACAGTATACGTACATACATATATGTAATTTTGCCTAACTTGTTTTCACTACTATTGATAATGTTGGCCCAAAATGAAATCATTCTAGTAAAAATTGTTGGCCCAAAATGAAATCATTCTAGTAAAAATTGTTATATACAGAGGAAATCGTCCAGTTTCACCATATACCATGTAACTAGGTGTACAACAGAAACATAAGACAGACATCTGGATTCTGGATTTTGACACATTTTTACTAATGTTTCTGTACACAATGTTACTACTTTTTCTTTAACAATGTTATCACTTGTTATCACTGTTTCTGTACACATTTTGACTACTGTTTCTGTACGTGCACCTTGATGTGCCGAACTTCGTATTCATTACGTCAGTCTTCCCTCAGTCCACGCGTGGTGCCCAGTGTCCTTCTGTCTTTTAGTTCGTTTTCAATTGAAGGCACATGCATGTATTTTTATCAAAATTATTAGTCAAAATATTTCTGACATTGATCTTCTCTTTGACCTCGACTTAACTATGATACAGTTTGAATTTAGTTCACTTTCGAATTCATAGGCGGGACATGTAATGTCAGTGCGTAAGATGTGTTTGTAAATTGTAATATTGCGCTAGCACGGCGGCGTTCAGGAGCCCCCCCCCCCCCACACAACCCCAAACAAACAAACAAAAAAAAACCCCCCAAAAACCAGCATCTTTAGCAGATGCTTTTTTAAAAAAGACTTTTGTAGAGTCTTAATAAATTGCTAACACTGTAGACATGGTCCATTTTTAAATCATAGGTTTCTTTATTGATATATCAAAGGAATTTTAACATGTTCTTTTTAATACAACACCCCCTCCCCCCCCAAAAAAACCCAACCCCAAACAAACTTAATTTAATGAATACTGTATATTTCATAAAATTCTTTTTGATTCAAGTTTAATGATCTTACATGTACATATACCCGTTGTCATTAATATAATCTTGAGTCTTTCAATATGAACTTATTACTTGTATTTGGGCAAATTTTGATCTCAAGATTGTGATGCTTGATACTTTTACTGAATCGGTCAGGTATAAAATACCAAATGCGAGCAGACATAATTAGTTGTAGCTCAACGCCGTTTAATTAATTTTAATTATCCGTAACAACTAATGATTCAGGTGCATGCGTAAAATAATAAGACATATCTGAATATTATTATTATTATAGTTTATTCACCAATCAAGTGCCCTCAGGGGGGGGGGGCATATACATAAAACAATATCATGGTTATAACAAATAATGAATGAAAAAATAGCATAGAATGTCCAGATTTACATTACAAACAACCATGTGCAAAATGATTCATCAATACAGTGAAATATATGTGTAAGATATACACATTTAGCTATGTAAGATCATTTATGAACAATGTACATGTAGCTATACAGAAACAAGGTGTCCTGAAAACAGAGAGTACCAAGGGACGGTGCCTGCACAGTCAATCAGACTGGCCTACTTGTACTCAAAGTGTTCAAGCCAGTATGCTTATACGTTACATAACAACACCCCTCCCCCCTCCTCTTTAAAATAGACACACTGTACATTATATATATATCTATAAATATAAAAATTATACTCCTGGCACTTTTATGAATCATTTCACCGAGTTGTACAAGTAATTGTATGTCTTCATTCGTCATAAGTCAGATTAATTTTTGGTCATTGTCCATGTATTGAAATTTTTACAAGAGTCATTAGCTAGATTGTACAGAGTATCTCTTAATGCCTTATTATGATGACATGAGAATAAAAAGTGTTTTTCATCATCCACTGATTTGACATTACACTGTACATCTACTACAGTATCTTTCTTGTCGAGGAATGCCTTGATAACGTCCTCTTTCAATATTAAGTCTATGAGCGGAAATGCGAAAACGTGTTAAACTTCTCCTCTGCTCAAAATTTTTAAGTAATCTAAGGTAATACTCTTGGCCAAAATTTTGCTTAAAAGTGCTGTAGCAACTTAGATTTTTGTCAGCATGTACAATGAGATGAGAATTCCATTCTTTAATATAGTATTTAAATAGACAGTCTCTGAGTGCTCTTTTGAATTTTTTTACTGTTACTGACAGTAAATTTTTAGTGCCACCAATGCTGTTAGTTAAAAATTGAATTGATCCATACCAGGAGGGAATTTTCTGCTCAAACAACTGTTTAGATTCACAATAAGCATTATATAAAAGTGGAAAGGATTGACTATGATTCTCAAGTCTGTACCAATAACTTAACATAACAATTAACCAAAGTGTAAGGGAAATATGCATGTACATGCCAATGAAGTACAGGTATGATTTTTAGAAGAAGTAGGACTGTCTATCTTCAAAACAATTTGTTTAATGCTATCATATAGATGATTTCATTCTGAAGTAGGATTGATTTTTAACCGCTTTTCTATAACGTGCATGTATATTCATGGGAACGAAGAAAACTAACTAGAGGTATATACTTATTTTAAACTTCATTTATTTTAAAAACATACCCGAACGACTTCGAAAAAAGCGATATAGCCTTTTCTATAAATATTAATTCCGAGATTTTGTTTAGCCCATTGAATGGCAAAAAACAAGAATCGCGTTAAAAAAATATAAAATTCATTCTAAAACGTATTTCTTCTTTGACAAGTGCGCGCTAGCGAAAAGGTCTTGAACTACACCACGTGGAAATTTTTCTCCAATGAATGAAATGACATTTCACAAATGCGCAGTAATCATGCGCGTTAGCAAAATATTGACAACAACAATGCCGTCAGAAAGCCCAGCGGTCCCAGCGCAAACAGAAAAACCGCAACATTACCTGTAAGTTTTCTTGTATTTAATCGATTTCTATGTATGGTTTTAGACTGAAATTAAAATTTTGTATTTGTTCTTTTTCAGTTATTTGAAAGAATTCAGAACACAGCAGTGCCCGTTATTTCTACAGCACAAATGCACTCAACATAGACCGTTTACTTGCTTTCACTGGCATTTTATGAATCAGAGACGAAGAAGGCCGATTCGAAAACGTGACGGAACTTTCAATTACAGCCCTGATGTGTATTGTACCAAGTATGACGATACAAATGGGCTCTGTCCTGACGGAGATGAGTGAGTAAAGTTACGGCCGCCATTCAAATTTTGGTGGGAAATGCTGTATTTGCTAAAAGAAAGTTCATTTTCTCATGTTATTCTAAAGATTTGTATAATGACAGTCGTATGTATAGTTAGATGTGCATATAAAACGCTATAAGAGCAGTGCTCTTTGCAGTTTTGGCAGGGAAATATTCATTTTTTCAAAGCGAAACAATCTGACATATTGTAAACATTGTCCGCCATTTTGTAGAAAATTGCGGAGTTGCAGAAATGCGTCTTTTCATCACTGTTCATATCATGACAAGTCTTTAGAGTCGATATTATATATTTCCTTTGCCTTTGTAATTCTTTTTTATCCACTTTCTGCCATAAAATATGTCAGAACAAAAAACTTTTCATTGTGTTGACCGATTGTTTACCAGTCTATTTTTAAATTTACACAAGATATAAATAAAACCAACTCCACTTTAATCCGGAATGTCCCGTCTTGGAAGATTGGTTTTCTGGATTGTTTTGTTCACAAATGTTTTAATATGCAATGTAATAGGTGATAACTTTATTTCTATAATGTTTTGATTTCAGTCAGCTGTTTTCATAGTCATGCGTGTTAGAAAAATAGGGTTAGTGGGTCAGTGATATAACCTTGAACTTTGTATAAACAAGAAACAACAACAAACGTATTTAGAATTGATTGATTGATTTAAAAACTATAAGGCCATTCTGTATGCTAGTTTTCAGTATTTTTTTCCTTGGAAAAAGCTTTCAAGAATGTGAAGACATGCATCAAGTTTATTGGCAGATTTATGAGAGCTTCTCAGCATTTTATGACAAATAGTTCGTGCATATTTGGGATTTGTATGTTTTAGTTTTTACATCTGTTTCAAATCCCTAGTTTATTGATAAAATGTTCAGAACTCCTCTTTTCATGGTACATAGATTAAACTGATTTTATCATATTGACTGTATTGGACTGTGTCAGGAAGTGCTTTTATGTATATTTATTTGTTAATGCAAAAAAAAAATCCAGTATGTCTGTGTGATAAGACTGTGACAGTTGACACAAGCTGACATGTCGTGCATGAAATTCACATTAGAGACTACAAAAACTGATCTTAAATACATGGAATGTTTGTTATGTTAAAGTTTGTCCAGGATATATTAGAAGTAAAAAAAACTCAAAATGCAATGAATTGGTGTTTCATAAGATCCCAAAATAAGTCTAAAGTTTATGCTGTGTATATGTTAAAAATGACAAGTACCTGTTTTATTAAATGCTATGTAAAGTCATCATGCTTTAATATTTTTGTATTGGTAGTTGATATATCTAGTTGAGAACAACTGACCTTCAACTAATAAGAATATTTGTAGGTGTCCCTTCCTTCACAGAACTGCAGGAGACACAGAGAGGCGGTATCATTTGAGATATTACAAAACAGGAACCTGTGTTTATGAAACAGACTCCAAAGGAAATTGTGTTAAAAATGGCCCACACTGTGCATTTGCCCATGGAGCCCATGATTTGCGACCCCCGATATATGATATCAGAGAGCTTCAGACCATAGAGACGCCCGACTTGAAAGCCTCGTTAGGTTCATCATCAGGAACGCCAAGTAGTTTGGAAAAAGACAAAATCCTAGCAGAAGATCCAAAGTGGAATGGTAAAATAATTTGAAATTTTATTTTAATTTAATTTCAAAGATAATTAGAAATTAAGTTAAATTGGACCAAAATTCTTTTTAAACAGTGGTAATATTGGAAATGCATGGATAAATTTAGTTTATGAAAAAAAGATCTCTGAAACCATGGAAACAGAGACCAAATGAAAGTTAGATACTGATTACATAGCCTGAAGTGTGTTAATTCAGTGAAACAGTTTGCAGTATCCTGTTTTGAGAATTGCAGCCATAAAGTTAATCTTGATCTATGTTGTTATGGTGATAATATTGATTATTTTTTTATGAATGAAGTTTTATAACTTAAAGCATAATTTATATGCTGCTTTGTTTAATGTGTGATAATAGACATAACAGCTTTGTTTAGAAGTGAGTAATTTTACAATTTGATAAGCATAGATTTGTTTGCAACACATGACAGATACCAACTATGTCCTGGCTAATTACAAGACAGAGCCCTGTAAGAGACCGCCTCGGCTTTGTAGACAAGGCTATGCCTGCCCATCTTTTCACAATACAAGGGACAGGAGACGAAGTCCAAAGAAGTGCAAGTACAGGTAAGCCGTCATTAAAAGATTTTGTTTCAGTGGTATTGGTGAAATCCCTTCCAAGCCTGAGGACTTGTAAAGCGAGAGCTTTTTCCCCATTGACACCTCCAAGACATCATAATGTTGGAGTCAGTTATCAGTGTAAGCTGGTACTTGTTTTAAGCTGGGTAGATGAAATCTATAAATATAAAATGCTTTGTCTTCAGGACACACCATCAAGTCCCCATGAGAGAAATTATAATAAGGGACCTTTTAAACTCTGACCTAAAGCCAGTTAATTGAAATTCTCATTTAAAAATAAAATCTCAACTATTGCATTTTCAAATTTTATGCTATAAGAATAAGGAAGTAAACTGATTTAGAAAAGCTTAATACTTAATCATTTTTTTGTAATAAATTTCATAAAATGTAGTGCAAAATGTGTGAAAAAAATTAAATGAGAGTTTTATCTATAGATCTACGCCATGTCCTAATGTAAAACATGGAGACGACTGGGGAGATCCCACACAGTGTGAAAATGGAGACAACTGTGCTTACTGTCACACTAGAACTGAGCAACAGTTTCACCCAGAGGTAAGACTAGAACTAATAAGACACACTAGAACTGAGCAACAGTTTCACCCAGAGGTAGGACATACAGAACTGCACAGCAGCTATTGCGCTAGCTGTTAGGTAAACATTTTTGGAAAGAAAATATTTATTGAATTATTCTTGATTTTATTGTTTACTTTGAAAGAAAGTACATCACAATATGGAGGTGTCCCATAACAAACTAACCTTAATCTGAAGCTGATAAACCTTTTCCTAATATGATTTTATTTTCTGAACGGAATATAATAGAAATGTATTGATGATTGTTTTTATAGATTTACAAATCAACAAAATGTAATGATATGGTGCAGACCGGATATTGTCCAAGGGGTCCATTTTGTGCCTTTGCTCATGTAGAGCGTAAGTTACATTTGCTTTACTGGTCTTATCTGGAAGTATGTGTAAAATAAAAATAAACATTAATAATTAAATTTAGGGGAACATTAAACAATGATATAGATCATTATTGATTCATATAACTTCCTTTAGGTCGTCTTTGGCTGTTGGTTTGATTTTTTTGTTGCTAGGTTATCTTTAATTGGTATTTCGGTACTACTTAGAATGGCCAACAGTGTACATGTGTGTATCTAGATCAAGATCAGCCTTGTGTTAAATTCTTATTGTCCCTCAAATTTTTGGATATGATAATGTGATTTTTAATTTTCATTTTGGAGAAAGAATTTTTGTGATAAACTGATTGTTGAAATGTTATTTTTGAAGCTTGATCAGTTATTTTTTGTGTTGTTTTACAGAAGAAATAACAACGCAGAGGGACATGTTATCTACCAGTGAGAATTCTTTAGCTGCTTTTATGTCAACAGTGTTACCCATAGCTGAGAATCCTCCCACGTTATACACAACTAATGATCACCATTCTATTCAGAAAGGGGTGAGTGCCAGGAAGATTGGAAGCACAAAGCTTGATAAAGCTTCAGCATATGAACTGAAAGTCAAGATAATGACTTGCTGACATTTTTACAGTTTAAACCTATATATAAGAATTAATTACAAAATATTAAATTTTTTATTGTGCTTCACATTCTTCCAACAGTAAATTAAGGTTTAGCAAAAGTTAATACACTGAAGATATCACTCAAATTCCACAGTCTCTTTCTTGCTGAGATATACATGTATATGAATTGCATTCTGTATCAGCTGAAGTGTGACTTTATTTATGTTAATTGTTAAACTATTAATGTGTGCTTGTTAAGACTATTTTGAATAGGATATAGATCTACAAACAAATGGGTAACAAGGGTAACAATGCTTATATAAGAAACCTTGTTTAAGTTGCTATTTTTAAAAAAAAAATTTTAGAGTCAGAATGGTTCCACATCTTCACCAAAATTACCTGATCCTATAGGAAAGGAACGAGCTAACAGTATTCCTGTAAGTGTTGTCAATAAATGCTGGAATAAAGGTTCTTCTTAGCATAGAATACAAAATCATGCTAGATTTTTTCAAATTTTAAAAGTTGGAACGTGTTGAATAATCTTCATTACTTCTTTTATTTTGTTCACCAGAGTAATAACTTAATTGGAAATGTCCACCTCCATGCGAGCAGCCCCCTTCCTGAGCCCATAGGGAAGGGGCGATCCAGTAGTACCTCTAGTAGTATTACATCAGACTCGGGATTCTACCAGCGAGCCCCGGGGTCAGAGAGGGAAGACTCACAAATGGTCAGTGTAAGTAGGAACTTAGATGACACTTCTCATCGTCATCTCATGTTCCTCATGGCCTCACATCTATCTTTGCCCAACTCTTCAAGTCAGAGTCTGTGTTACTGACTGATTTGTTAATTATAAATTACTTGCAACGGAGTACTGGAACACATTGGTTTTTCTGCTGATTTAATGAGAATTTTACTATTTATTTTTCTGCTGATTTAGTAGGAATTTTACAAATAATAAGATGAAGATTTTGTTGCATACAATTCATCATATTACAAGTATGTTTCATTGTTTTGCATTTTTTAGATTTGGTTTATTCTTAGAGAATCAGAATATATGTTTTCTTAAAGTTTTATAAAGGATTTGAAATTACAAGTTCTCTGCATAAGATTAAATGCTCTGGCCGTGACTTTTCATTAACATCCATTATCTGTTCATTTATACCTTTCACCTGTATCTCCTTTATCAAACCAACCAGATTTCTTGTCATTCATTGTTTGATTCTTGCTTGATTCATCATTGACCAAATACTTGTATAATGTTTGATTCTTGCTTGATTCATCATTGACCAAATACTTGTATAACCTCTTCATAC
Source organism: Magallana ariakensis (assembly GCA_020458035.1). Taxonomy (NCBI): domain Eukaryota; kingdom Metazoa; phylum Mollusca; class Bivalvia; order Ostreida; family Ostreidae; genus Magallana; species Magallana ariakensis. Next base: position 54,729,115 of record CM035817.1, on the reverse strand, counting down.
CCTCACCATTTTCATGTTTTAAATTTATCTACTTAACATATTTCAAATGTTCTATGGTAATTTTACTCCAATTTTACTTTTTCTATGCATTGTTTATTTCACACATTTCAAAAGGTAGATTGTTGTTTTTCTTAGATGAAGTTGCGTCAGCAGTTACAATCCATCGACAGTGATCAAACAATAGATTTTGTGGAGAAATCCAAGCGTAAACAGAATCTGCTGATGTTACACAGCTTGACGTTTTCCACAAGTACGACCCCAAGTCCAGTGGCCAATCAACAGCCCTCGGTGTCCACTATGTCGCCACTGGCCCCAGCTTTCTACCCCCCGGGTGATACCGTAGGATCTGTAGTAGGTAAGGTCACCAAATACACAAATACTTATGATTGCTTTGATGGTTAACAAAATTCATATATGCAGTCACTTAGAGTTTAGGATAATGAATATTTCAAACCTTGGTAAGATACATTAAAAATAGTATTGTTTTAAAATGCCAGGTGCATTGCTCATATTGACTGACTCGTGTAATAAACTTTAAAGTTGTCAATTAGCAACTAACTAATGGTTCACTCTGAGGGTTATTCATATCAATAAGGACTTTAGATATTCGTGTGAATACATTTACACGTGCAAGCCTGTGATATTCATGTTAAAGCTGACATGAATTCATAAAAGTAATTGGTCACCATAGGAGTTTTGATTGCTCCTCAACTGCTTTTGGGACAATGGCCAGTTGCTTTCTGATTGAGGTACTTTGGATGCACAGACTTCTAAATACATGAACTACACTTTGTAGTAATATGCCTGAAACAAGGAAATAAAAGCCACAATAAAAAATTAAAAGAGGGTACATGTATATTCTTTGAAAGAAATTCCAAAGTATCCGCATTGCATGGATATTGCTGTGTTGCTTCCCGTGCACATCGAACACTTGTGTCATTCATACAGAGTGCATAACATCTACATCATATTGTAGACCCTGGCCGCACGACATCCAACCATAGTAAATCCAAGAAAGTAAAAATGTGTTGTCCTTTTTATCAGTTTCCAAAAAAAACCCACCACAATTTACTACAGTTGCGATAATATATCAGTATGACACGGGAAAACATTCTACAATGATCAAGAATTTTCGAAACATTTGTACCTGGGTTTCAGTCTTTGTTTCTTTTTTCATTCCTTACCAGTGCAGTGGTTGTTACGTTGTTTCTTCTCTCATTCCTTACCAGTGCAGTGGTTGTTACGTTTTGTTTCTTCTTTCATTCCTTACCAGTGCAGTGGTTACATTTTGTTTCTTCTTTCATTCCTTACCAGTGCAGTGGTTGTTACATTTTGTTTCTTCTTTCATTCCTTACCAGTTCAGTGGTTGTTACATTTGTTTCAAAATGTGTCTACAAATCTTTCCGGCCAATAAAACATGTTTGGGTGAATGAAATGTTGACAAGCGGGAAAGTAAAATAGTTCTCTTGTCCTTATTTAAGGGGTGTGAAGCGATAAGTGTAACAATAGAAATTGAAAACTAATACATGTATGGCAGTAGTCGGAGATAAAAGGGAAATAATGTGTATATATGAACTCATGTTAGCTTTAAAATACATTAAAATTCATTACTTGGTCTTTGATATCCAATTGGCACTTACTCTTTTTGTGTTTTTTGTAGGACATGCATTAGATGACTTAAATCTAGATGATATAGATATTAACAGTATAGATAGGGAACTTGATAAAGATGAAGTTAATTCCCTTAGTAGTTCTTTAAGTGCAGGGATCCCAACATCAGGTATTTATGTAGTTACACTCAAGTTTTATTCAAGAGCTTCTTTTTACTTGTTCTGCATAGAACATAATTATCCTTATGAAGTGAAATTCAAACTTGTGATTGTTTCATTGTTTTACAGCTACATTCTCATTTCACATTTACGTATTATATCGTGTTCCAACTACTGTAAATTTTACAGATGAGAATTTTTGGTAATGTAACCATATTGATGAACTTATGCTTACTGCAGGTTTTGGTGCCCAGTCCATACCTATAGGGATCCCCGGGGGCATACAGAGGGGCAGCATTGGAAGTCTCTCTCAGTCTCCTCCCTCGCCATTTGGGAGCTTCTCCCACTCTCTATTGACAGGAAATCAAAAGCATGAATCAGGAGAACAGGTTATCTTGAGATAGATTTATCAGTAATTCATATAAGAAATATGGTGATTAAAAAATGCGGAAAGTTATTTATGTTAACTTTATTTGATTTTTTCCCTTTTTTCTTTAATTTTTGCAACCAAATCCCTTGTGTTTTATGCAAATTTGCTTTTCAAATGAACAGTCATGAAATGATTTATGTGTAATGAAAAACAATTCTGTATTTGTATATTGTTTTACATGCTATAGAGATAAATGAATGGAATGTTTTGTTTTGTAGAATTTATCTCTATTGGGTTATCATAACCACAACAAATTCAGTGAAATGAATTCCATGTCTCCCCGGAGTGGTCCTGGGGGGCCACACTCTCCACTGTATTCCTCCTCAAATCTGTCCAATAGTTCTCAAGGAGCAGATATGCAAAAGTTGCGCGAGGAGTTTCAGCACTACAAGACTCGACAAGAACACTGGGAGCAGGCATATTCCCAGGCCAAAAGTGTGGGTATCTTTCTCATGTTGCTTTCCAAATCTTATTCTTGTTACACATATAATTAAAAAAAATCTGGTGGGAATTATGTATTTATTATATTATTATTATATCTTATGGTAAACAAATTTCAGGCATGCGAAGCTTGGAAAAGAGAAGCTGAGGAATCGCTGAGAAAGGCAAAATCAGCTGAAGAGGAGAAAGCTCAGGCATTCAAACAGAGAGATGAAGTAGGTTTTCTCTAAAACAAACAAAGATTTAAGCAGGGCAGGGGCTGAAGTTATCAAAAAGGGTTTTAAAAAATTTTTTAGAGGAGGGTGTTAATTGCTATATCAAAAAAGGGGGCTTTAATTTAAGCATAGGCAAAAGATTTTAACTGTAATAGAAAAAAAATGAATATTTACCATTTCTGTATATATAAAAGTTCCACTTTAACAAAAGTATACATTACAATAACTTTAATAATACAGATAAATTAATTTCATTTATTTGGACATGTAATCTGTTTGCAGGCACTAGGTAGAATATCAAAGATGCAACTAGATCTGGAAAAATTTGGAGGTGGATCAAACAGTGTGAGATTACTGCATCAGGTGAATGAAATAGAAACCATACCCATTCCTCAGCTAAGACAGATACAGCAACAACTTCGAATGGATATAGACAAATTAGAAAAGGTACGTTTATAAAAGTAGATATTGTAAAAATTATTTCTGTTCCAATTGATAAAACTTGCACTTTACAGATACTGATTGATTTATTCATAGATAATTGTATTTCACTGTGAAAATTAAATTAGATTTATTGCTGTATTTACAGGTAATAGTTTATCAGCAGAATATGAAGTGCATTATGTGTCAGGATCGTAAACGGACCGTGACGTGCTCTCCGTGTAATCACCGGGTCTTATGCGACACATGTGTCAGTAAGTCGACAGAGTGTCCCATGTGTCATGTACAACGGACCAATTACCGCCTGTAATGGTGGAAACATATAGGATTTTCAAATTATTTTAGTATCTTGGAGTGCTATTGACACTATTGTTAGGCAAGTTTTTATTACTGTATCTAGAAGTCTACCCTACGTTTGAAAATTTGGAATATGATACATCTTTCCTGTGCATGAATTTGGCTGGTACAGCTTTTGATAGAAAGGTTGTTTAGATATTATTTGTTCAGAAGATTTCTCACATTTTTGTGTTTATTTCACATTCTTAAATAAAAACTAACGTGATTTTTTTTCAATATCATACAAGCAAAAACACATTGCACTAATCCTGTAAAATTATAGTTTAAAAATTACAATAAGCAATAGTGAGGATGTTTATTTTATTATGAGTGGAAGGTGAGAGCTTTATGAAAACTTGTACATGTATATATATGTTATTGGTTTGTGTTATTGTAAAAAGCAATTACTGTGTCTGTGATTTAGTAATGATCAACTCATGAACATTTTTAAGAGTATTTTTGTCTGTGGACATGAACGTATTTGAATTGTGTTTATTTTATTTCTTAGTTTGGTTTCAATTTACCTGGAGATCAGTATAGTGCTATAAGATTAACAAGGATTTTTTCATTCATTCCAAATAAACTTTTGTCCATTTTTGTAATACTTATACTGTATACATGTATTTTCATGATGGTGAAAATGCAATGCAAATTTGTAATCTCATTTCTGTTTTCATCATTTCAATAACATTAGGTAGGGATCTGCTGTTAAAATAAAAGTATATTCTGCTAAAAGAGATTGCTGACTACTGGATGTGTAGATATAAGAAGACAGTTCAGTTGCATTAAAGCACCAACAGTACCATAATTTGATTTCATACTTTAACCTCGTGTAAAGTCCATACTGTTGCTGAAATTTTTATGATTTAATTTATTGTCTTATCAAATAGGTATTATAGATGATAATTTTCCTAGCCATTGTTACAAATAAACATTTACATCACATCATCATATGGATACTCTCACAGTTTTTTTGTTAGTTATTGTAAAAAATTGTTCATGTACATTTGTACATCGTTACAAGAATATAAGCTACTGGATAGCTGATTAGGTTTTATATTGGTTGTGCAGCTTGTGGAATATCTTCAAGTAGGTATGTAATGATGTAAAGATGCGATGAAGAATTAACAATCACCTCACTATTTTACTTGTATTGAAGTCGGATTTCCCCCCAGTTCAGCGCATTACCATAAAATTAACAAAAAATTATGAGAAATTCTTCATGCTCTGATTTTTCTGATCCCCAATTCCTGTGTATGCTGGTTCATACATATCAAAGGGAGGGAGTGATGTCATTTTTACAGGAATTATAAGGACGTATGCAGTATTGAATATCACAAAATAATTTACAAGCCTTTATTTCTATGCAATGACAAGAAACCTTGTTGTCCATTTGACAAGTTCACCCTCATCTGGATTTTTTTCTTTTGTTTGCCTTTTCAAAATCACAAGGGTATTTGATTGTTAGTTATTTCACATAATTCATTAGAACTGGCTGGAATTTATATCAATTGCTTTCTCAAGAAGTGAGCACATGCGCTCGTTTTTGAATTTAAGAATTTTCCTTAATCTGATGAATAAAACATAAAAATAAATGACATATGCATACTTATATTATGCATTGTGAAATCATTAAGAGATTAAGTTTTAGATACAGAAACAAGTGCAAGATGCCCTTAGAATTTAACATTAGTCTCCTGTGAAATCTGAAAGAAAAGTATTGGTTTGTTTAAAAATGCCACAAGTTGACAGCTGGGAAGAATTTTGTTACAAGTTTATGATAAGAAATATTGTGATGTCCAGTGAAATGTACTAACTTTCATTGTGTCCAGATAGTTGAAGAAATGGTACTAGTATGACATTTCAATATTTGACTGCTTTTTTTAATTCAGAATTGTCATACGATATCTTCTTTCTTAAAAAATAATTCTTGTACAACAAAATATAGATTGATAATAAAATTGCATCAACAGCGAAATAAGTGTTGGGTTGTGTATCAATGTATATCATATCTTATTTTAAGAACAAGTTGGTGATCATTGTGATAGAACATTAATGTACTTGAACCATGACCCATTGACTAAGAGTGGGGTCCTAGGAGTAGTGCAAAAGAATATAGAAGCAAACATCTCGAGATCTGTTATGTTACAATAAGGATAAGCCATTTGGATTCGCTATAGTTATAATTCATTATATCCAATTAGTTTATAATACATGTATATTTTAAGGGGAATGAAACTGACTGCTGTAAGCATGAGTTTATCATAATTGTGTTTGCTGTAACCATGATTTACTGTGGCAAAAAACGGAACAATATTTTCAAGTCTTCTATTTATGACCTTGTACTGTATACAGGGAAATATTTGCCCCCATCTTATTTTTGCCCCTTCGCCCTCGTTGTCATAGGGCGAATTTAAGACTGGGCGAATTCTTTGTTGCAAATAATATCTGTGTTAACAACTGCATCTGGACGAATTCAAGACGGGGTGAAACGTTTGCAAGTGTAAAAGGGCGAAAATTACACGGGGGAAATAACCCTGTATACAGTAAGTGATAATGTGAAAACATCCTAATACAAGTATAGAGAAAAGTTCAAACAAATATAGGGTGCAGGATTCAACAGATTTAAATAAGGAAATTTCTTTAAAAAATCTTCATCTCAAAACTACACCAATTCAATATGTGATTATGTGATTTGTCCTGATATACATGTAAAGTAATTCTAAAATGTTCAAATTTGTATAGGACCTTTCATAAATTGACTATTGTTTTAAAGGGGCATGGTCACGATTTTGGTCAAAAATTATTTTTTCGTTTCTAATGTTTACAATGCTTAAGTAAGGCATTTTAAATAGGCAACCAAAGTTTGAGTGTCATTCGTTGAATTATAAGCGAGTTACAGAGCTTATACTTCTTCGCTATGTAAACAAAGCTTTTGTTTACATTTTGAATGTTGAAGTGAAAATTCCAGTTTAAGACCTCTGAAATTAATGTGTTAAACATTGTGAACTGTTTATTTATGCTTAAAATGAATATTAATAAGATAGACAAATCAGCTTGAAAAAGATTTTTACTGTTATATTGAACTTATGTAAACAAAAACAGGGCACGAGCCTTGTTTACATGACAAAGAATTGGGAGCATTGCATCTTCCTTATAACTTAACGACTTTCTCTCAAATTTCATTTGATCATTAGAAATGCATTTCTAAAACAATGTAAACAAGAGGCCCATGGGCCACATCGCTCACCTGAGCAACAATAAACATAATAAAATCAGCTTTATGGAGTCATATACAAAATATCTGAACAATGTCGTATAATAGATTCTGTATTAAAAAAAAAAATTCCCCTGCATAGTCTTATGTTTATCATTGAGCCCCTTTGTAACAGGGTGGTTTTACAGTCATATCACATATTGAGCATTGCAGCTCTCAAGAAGATGATCAGACTTAAACAACTATTTATATATGGATTATAAACCTACATCAAATTTTGAACCCCTTGTGAGGTCCAAGAATTGTCCAGGGGCCAGAGTCTAAACAATTTTAAAGAATTAACAATATGTCAAAATGTTTGCATATAAGTAAAACCATATATAATAACATTTGAGTTTTTGTGAATAATTTAAATGTTTTCCTTTGTAAAATTGGAATCCCCCCCCCTCCATGTGGCCCAACCCTACTCCTGAAGAATATGATTTTGACAAATTTTAATCTACACTATCTGAACTGACTGAAGCTTTTCTAGACAATTTGTGTTTAGAAGATGATTTTTAAAGATTTTTCCCTATATATTCCTATGTAAAAATTTGTCACCCCCCCCCCTAATTGTGGCCCCACCCTACCCCCTGGGATCATGATTTGAACAAACTTTAATCTTCTCTACCTGAGGATGCTTCCACACAAGTTGCAGCTTTTCTGCATGATCGGTTTTTTGAGAAGAAGATTTTTAAAGATTTCTCTCTATATATTCAAATGTGAAAATTCAAACCCCCCCCCCCCTCTAACTGACACCCCACCCTACCCATAAGGATCATAGTTTTATCAAACTTGAATCTACCCTAACCGAGGATGCTTTCACACAAGTTACAGCTTTTCTGGCCGATTGGTTTCTGAGAAGAAGATTTTTAAAGATCTTTCTCTTTATATTCCTATGTAAAAATTCGACCCCCCCCATTGTGGCCCCATCCTACCCCTGGGGATCATGATTTGAACAAACTTGAATCTACACTACCTGAGGATGCTTCCACGCAAGTAATAACATTTCTGGCCAATCAGTTTCTGAGAAGAAGAGTTTTAAAGATTTTTCCTTATATATTCCTATATAAAAACTCGCCCCCCCCCCCACCCCATTGTAGCCCCACCCTACCCCCAGGGATCATGATTTGAACAAACTTGAATCTACACTACCTGAGGATGCTTCCACACAAGTTACAGCTTTTCTGCACGATCGGTTTCTGAGAAGAAGATTTTCTCTATATATTCCTTTGTAAAAATTTGACCCCATTGTGGCCCCACCCTACCCATGGGGATCATGATTTGAACAAACTTGAATTTACACTACCTGAGGATGCTTCCACACAAGTTTCAGCTTTCCTGGCTGATCAGTTTCAGAGAAGAAGATTTTTAAAGATTTACTTTATATATTCCTATGTAAAAATTTGACCCCCCATTATGGCCCCACCCTACCCCTGGGGATCATGATTTGAACAAACTTGAATCTACACTACCTGAGGATGCTTCCACACAAGTTACAGCTTTTCTGCACGATCGGTTTCAGAGAAGATTTTTAAAGATTTACTCTATATATTCCTATGTAAAAATTTGACCCCCATTGTGGCCCCACCCTACCCATGGGGATCATGATTTGAACAAACTTGAATCTACACTACCTGAGGATGCTTCCACACAAGTTTCAGCTTTCCTGGCTGATCAGTTTCAGAGAAGAAGATTTTTAAAGATTTACTCTATATATTCCTATGTAAAAATTTGACCCCCCATTATGGCCCCACCCTACCCCTGGGGATCATGATTTGAACAAACTTGAATCTACACTACCTGAGGATGCTTCCACACAAGTTTCAGCTTTCCTGGCTGATCAGTTTCAGAGAAGAAGATTTTTAAAGATTTACTCTATATTTTCCTATGTAAAAATTCGACCCCCCATTGTGGCCCCACCCTACCCCCGGGGAACATGATTTGAACAAACTTGAATCTACACTACCTGAGGATGCTTCCACACAAGTTTCAGCTTTTCTGGCCAAATGGTTTTTGAGAAGAAGATTTTTGAAAAATTCCAACAAATTTTCAATGATTTTTTATTATCTCCTCTTGAAAGAGGGCGTGGCCCTTCATTTTAACAAACTTATATCCCCTTTACCTAAGGATGCTTTGTGCCAAGTTTGGTTGAAATTGGCCCAGTGGTTCTTGAGAAGAAGTCGAAAATGTAAAAAGTTTACGGACGGACAGACAGACAGACGGACAGACGGACAGACAGACTGACGCCGGACAAAAAGTGATCAGAAAAGCTCACTTGAGCTTTCAGCTCAGGTGAGCTAATAATAAAAACAAAAAAATAGAATTTGACCAAAATTGTGACCATGCCCCTTTAAATGGCCTGTTACCTGGTAAATAGTTTTTTTTAACACTTTTATTTGGTTTTCCAAATGAACAGAGATGAAAGCATTAAATAAAATTTTCATACCCTGAAAAAATATTATCCAAATACATGTATTATTAGGGTAAACTTTTACCATAGAAACAAAATCCCACTAGTCAAAGACCCAAATTTACCTAGAGTTAAAGGAGCATGGTCACAATTTCAGCTGGAAATTTTAAAATTTTTGTCTTTAACCATTTTTAGAGTTTACAATGCTCCACATAATCATTTCTTATGATTAGCCAAAATCTGAATGTCAGTTGTTGAATATTATGCAAGATAGAAAGCTCACAATTTGTTACGTAAATAAGGCTTGTGCCATGTTTTTCTTTACAATTTTGTTGCGTGAGGTATTAAAAATTTTAATCTGCACAATTTGAATGCAACATGGAACAGATTATTAAGTTTCGCACACACATCAATTTTGTGCAATAGTTTATGAGGAGTTGCACTTGCAAACTGTTCATTTCTATATTCAATATATGGCAAACTCTCCCAAGTTTGAAATTCTCGCAAAAACAAGGGAATCAGAATTTTGTCTTAAATGCCTAAAAAGTGTTATGAAATTCCATGCAGCTGTTTAATAGGAGTTCTGCTTACAAAAAAACCAAAAAAGAACATATCCCCTGCATTTTTGTTGTACAAAAATTGAATGTAAATTTGTAATGTTAAGAGGGTCACTAGGTTTTGCACTTGCATCAAATTGTGACATAGGTTAATTTGTTCAAAACCTTGCATTTCCTACTCAGCATTCAATATGTAAACATAAGGTAAACGTGGTCCAATGTTTGCTTACATATCAAAGTATCTTGCTTATAACTTGACAACCAAAAATAATTGTGGTCGACAATTAGAAATACTCAAAATGAAACATGCTTGACATCAAAATTAGGACATTTAAATTCTCAGCTCAAATTAACATCAAGCCCCTTTAATATTTTGTAACTTCAATGGAATACACACGACAAGCTTAATGTCCTGTAAATATGAAGTTAAAGAGAGCTGAAGGTTTACTTTTCTCAAATATATAGTATTCCTGGAAAATTTTACAGCAAGTCTTTGATAATGATAAAAATAACAATAATAAAGAAAGTACTACATTTATTGTTAAAATGAGAATACATGCAAATCTAAAACGTTTAAAGACAACACAATAAGACCCCTTTATAAAACAGCAAAATGTTCCCCCCCATGAATTTTTAAGATGGAAAAGACAGTCAAGAAAGAAAAACATTGAAAATACAAAACTGCTGCACATACAATGACAGATTTTCCCTGACTATTCATGATAATATGATGCTCAGCACTGCCTTCCTGACTGATTTACTTGAACTTACTGAAAATATAGCTAAAGAAATGAATCAAATTTTTTTTTAATCTTTAAATCAAATTATTAAAGATAAAAAGAATGTAATTTTTCAAAGAAAGAGATCACTTTTAGAAAACTAAAACCTTTATATAATCAAAACACAGGATAAAAACTATGAAAATCAAGAATCACATGATAAATTTCACACAATTTTTTTTTCTCACATAAATATCATGCCATAGCTATTAAGTGTCCTGATAATGTCTGCTGCATTTGTGATAAAAATTTGAATGTCCTGATGGAAAAGTAGATGAAGTAACAGAAGAAATGAGATCAAGCACGCTCTCCACGAATCCTTCTGGCCAACTGAATGTCTTTGGGCATGATTGTGACTCTCTTTGCGTGGATAGCGCACAGGTTAGTGTCCTCAAATAATCCAACAAGGTAAGCTTCACTGGCCTCCTGAAATTAGTAATTGGACATGTAGTTTTTGTTTTAATAGTCAAAACCATAATATGAAAAAACCATATCTTTCGTCTAAAAATCTTGATGAAATCTTATGAACTATCAAGTAATGAATATCCACCATATGAAAAATTTTAACATACCTGTAAAGCCCCAATAGCTGCACTTTGGAATCTCAAGTCGGTCTTGAAGTCCTGAGCAATTTCTCTTACAAGACGTTGGAAAGGCAATTTTCTGATGAGCAACTCTGTAGATTTCTGGTACCTTCTGATTTCTCTGAGAGCGACTGTTCCTGGCCTGTACCTATGAGGCTTCTTTACGCCACCAGTGGAGGGAGCACTTTTACGTGCAGCCTTTGTGGCAAGCTGTTTACGAGGAGCTTTTCCTCCTGTACTTTTACGAGCTGTCTGCTTTGTACGTGCCATTCTGTGGATTAGTAAAACATTAATTTTTATTAAACTGTAAACTCGTCTTGATAACGAAAGTAATGCAAGAATATTACGCAACATAAAATTTTATAAAAATCCTTCAAAATATATCATTTACAAATTATATACTGTGTTATGACAAAAAATGATGAAAATTGCCAATTGTATGCTGAAACAACATGGGTTTGCTTTCAAAATATTTTGCACATTGTATTGTTTATTTATAGGTTTCAAAATGGCGGTCAAAACGGACAGTTTATTTTTCACCACACATTTACTAAAACTCCATATATTTAGTTACAAGAACACCAAAAATATGTTCTCTAAAATGTTGTGTAATTAAAACCAGGTTAGTGGTTGAAACTCTGTTCGAAATAAAGTATATTACCTTCAAACTATTCTCCCGCTTCTGTGTACTAAACTTCAACCGATGAATAAATTATTTTACAACGATTTTTTTCAGTATAGTACCTGAAATACGATTGGTTGACTACTCACTAAAAACTTGGTATCGATTGGTTAATAGAAGGACTAATATGATTAGTGAATATTTTTGGATTGCAACTGTTGATTGGCTAAAAAGCAAGATGTATGATTGGACACTTTTGAGAGAGATTTCAATCCACCTTTCTCTCTTCACACGAGAAGTTATAAAAATGGGGGGGGGGGGGGGGTGCCCATAAAGCGGCATTAATACTATGATAATAGCACAGATCTTACATTTTGTAATTATTTTGAACCACAAAACAGTTTTAAAGTTAAAAAAAAATTAACGAGGCCGAGTCTACGTACCCTAGATATTTTTATATGTAATTTTACCTCCAATCTGATTAAAATAAGATCTTTGATCCGCTCTGACAAATTCGAAGTCGCTTTGTGTAGCGACATCGAATTTGTCAGAGCGGATCAAAGATCTTATTTTAATTAGATTGTTTTACCTCTAACGTTATATCAATTATTTTTGGATAAAAAAAAGAAAAAGATACCACCCCTATTTTCTAGGGGGTTCGTCTCAAAAGTTACCTATTTTACTATGGGACCCTACGGGAATTTATTAAAAAAAAAAAACAAACGCTAAATTTTCACATTTCCACATATTTTTTTGTATTTCTGCTTTCCTTTTTCTTTCAAATATATTGTAATAAGTCACAATGACAATGAACTTTATTCTCATAACTGAATAAACAGTGAAGAGAAAATGGCGAAATTTTAAAAAAATTTTTATCTCGTGGTTTGGTCAAGGTATAATTACTATAATATCAAAAACGACCCCCCCCCCCTAAAAAAACATGCTGACATATCAGGCCCGGACGTATATACTAACTATATGTCTCTGGACTATTGGATTATACTGGCATAAAAAAAAATTCTAACGCCAGAACACTTGTATTAATGATAATATGCTTCTCTGAATGCTCTGTCAATAAATTCTTATATTTTAAAAATCCATCGCCGCCTCGAATAAACCATAGGTGCTTGAGGACAGGACCGATCTTGTATTATATATATATATATATATATATATATGATAAGCACAAACATTGCAATAACTCTCAAATTGACATATACCTGCCCATAGTGAATGATATAGATATATATAAAGCACAAGGAAATTCACTTTGTTGGAGCTCCACCTCCGCCCCGGCCGAGGCTTGAACTCACGACCTCCGGAACCCATTCTCCTAGCAGTGAGCGGCCACCGCGCTAACCACTCGGCCATCTAGGCAAGACAAAAATCTTGCTTTCGATGACGAACGGAACCTAACGCGCTGGTCGCGCACAACACAGTCGTTTGAGATACAGGTGGAATACAGTTAAACGACAATTTGAGAGGATCGAAACGATACACATTGCATAGATATACATATATGATAAGCACAAACATTGCAATAACTCTCAAATTGACATATACCTGCCCATAGTGAATGATATAGATATATATAAAGCACAAGGAAATACACTTTGTTGGAGCTCCACCTCCGCCCCGGCCGAGGCTTGAACTCACGACCTCCGGAACCCATTCTCCTAGCAGTGAGCGGCCACCGCGCTAACCACTCGGCCATCTAGGCAAGACAAAAATCTTGCTTTCGATGACGAACGGAACCTAACGCGCTGTGTTGTGCGCGACCAGCGCGTTAGGTTCCGTTCGTCATCGAAAGCAAGATTTTTGTCTTGCCTAGATGGCCGAGTGGTTAGCGCGGTGGCCGCTCACTGCTAGGAGAATGGGTTCCGGAGGTCGTGAGTTCAAGCCTCGGCCGGGGCGGAGGTGGAGCTCCAACAAAGTGAATTTCCTTGTGCTTTATATATATATATATATATATATATATATATATATATATATATATATGTTTGTTTTATGTAATTTTGTGCATTGAATGTATAAATTAGAATAGAAATATGTCATAAAAGGATAATTTAATGAAAAAAGGAGTAAAGCCGTGAGGGTCTAGATACTTGGGGCGGGGTGGCGGTGGGGGTGGGGTCGGTCCTGTCCTCAAGCACCTGTGGAACAAATAAGCGAATCTTGCCATTTTTTCTTTGACTTTATGCATAGTTTAGCTGTGTACCCTATCAAAGTCGGTTGATAATGGTTTTCTCGGGGTTTCAATTTCAACTGGTACCCTCCCAAGCATATATAATTATATAATGTTCAACATAGCTATAAAAAATATGAACCTGACTCCGTCACCCACACACTCTAAAGTTGTGCTAAGGAACAAGAGGCCAACAGGCCTTGACGCTCACCTGAGTACCATATAGCCCTTAGACTGACCTGTCAGAGGGTGTCATTTTTGCATTTTACGATACATATTGGGGGGGGGGGGGGGAGGGGCAGACCTACCACTCAATCTCGACAAGTAAATAGAAAAGAGGAGGGGAAGGGGAGGGGGGGGGGGCAGTTGCCCCGTATTTTAGAATATTTGATCTATAGATCTACATATGATCGATTTTCCATATCATTATACATTTATTGCACGATTGTGAGGGATATGAAGATTTATCCCCCCATGGAAATCACATTTCCCAGAGGGCAATGCCCGAGGGAAATAGGATTGTTCTGTGGGAATTAATAATCATATTTCAAGTCCAGAACGTTCATGCAATAAATTGTTTATTATAGCCAATGGCTGGTGATAATTTAGAATACATCGATTTCAAATCGTTTTTGAAGTCTTGTAAAGCAATAACGTAGTTAATGTTTACCCGTTTCATTCCATGGCAGTTTCCTGATATGAAACGATTCTTTTAATAGAATTTTAAATCATTTAATAACATCGTATGCTCATCCACGGGATTTTCATAAGCATGAAATGAAAATTTGAGGGGGTGGGATATGATGAAAAATACATGCATGATGGTGACAGGGGAATATGAAGTTTTATTGCCCTGGCACGTGATTGTCTAGAACCAAACAGACGTCACGTTATATAGGATAATCATATTGAGGTATAATAAATGTATTTCACCTTGTTTGACAACATTAATAGGAACTCAGAGATGAAATTCCCTTTGCAAGATATTTGAAACAGAAGATTTAGAATTGGATTACCGTAGACAACTGGTACTCCGAGATATCATTTGCAAATTAATATGCTGTTTTTTTTTGTTTTTTGTTTTTTCAGAAATTTCTAACTTGTTACATTCTCATAGTATAAAAGTTACAAAAAATAAGCCTAGGACCCCCTCCCACCCCAACCCCAAATCCTTCAGATTTCCCCTTGTAAAAAATGTCATACCATGGACATGTCAGGTGAGTTGAAAGTCCCAACCACTCTTTCTCTGTGTATTTAAACCTCAATATCTTGTATATCTTACTTCATTCTCAGCCCTCTCAAGTATACAAACTACTGATGGTCTGATATCAACAAATATCAGTGGTTTGTTCAATAAATGACAAGGAATAACAAAAGAAAACGAAAATAAATTGTTTACCCAAACAAGTACATAGATACTAAGAGATTTCAATACATTTCATGATGCTGTAAATACAGAAAGACAGTTATTTGGTAGGTAAATCCAGTCCTTCTAACTTTTTTTCATTCTCTTCAATTTCTTCCCTGATGTCCTTCAGTCGCCGGCGAAACATCAACGAATCCTTTTTTGGTTGACTGACGATCATTTTAGCAATAGTATCCATACAAATAGATTCTTCATTCCTTAGCATCTTCAAGTTAGCTTTGATGTCTCTGTCATTTTCGTCTTTGAAAATTAAGTAGATGTAAACTATAATTACACATAATCCAAAGGAAAGAAATGCATTGCTTTTTGATCGATCTAATTCTTTTGCCAATTTGTCAAAGTCTTCTTTTTTTATACGATGAACTTTAGTTTTCTCCATAAATCCCTTAGATTCTTTTGGAACTTCTTTCAAACTTAAGGCTGGTTCAGTTTTATAATACACACTAGTAGTAAAAATGGATCGCTTACATTCTCTGAAAAAGAGAAAACATCACTGTATTAACGAATAATTTCAAAGCTACGGTATATCTTTAAGGAATATTTAAAGTTGAAATTAAAATTAGATCCTTCAAGGTCCCGTGAAGGATTTAATTTCAATTAAATTGCAGCTAAATAAAACATGAGGCCAATAGGCTTTAACGGTCACCAGAGTAGCATATAACCCATACACACACTTGTCCAGGAGTCTCAAAAATGCATTTAATTAAGTTTCAATCTGGAATAGAAAAATAATAAATTAGTATACATGTTTTATCTAAAACAACCTCCCATCCCCCATCCCAAGGGGCCATACTCCATACCCCAGGGGACATGAAATTTTAAAATTTTAGTAGAGGACTTTCTGGTAAAAATAATAATGAAGTCAGTTTTTCTTACAGATGTGCGATAGTAGAGAAGAAATGTTTAAACATTATATGCATTAACACTATATGGTCATATTGCCCCCACCCCCTTCTTACAGATGTGTGATAGTCGAGAAGAAATTTTTAAACAGTATATGCATTAACACTATATGGTCATATTGCCCCCCCTCCCTGGTCTTGAACCCCTGACCCAGGGGCCATGAATTTCGCAATTAAGGTAGAGGAGTTAGTGGGCATCATAACCATGCATTCATTTTTTGCCCACATGTGTGGGAGTAAAGAAGAAGATTTTCTAAGACTTAATATATTTTCACTATTAATATGGCTATATTGGCCCCGCCCTAGGGCCTAAACCCCTGTCCCAGGGGTCATGAATTTCACAAATTAGGTCAATCTAATTAAAATTAGACTTGTAATGCCGCTCCTCTACGATACGCTATACAAGTCTAATTTTAATTAGATTGCAATTTAGGTAGAAGACTTCATGGACATCATAACCATGCATTTAGTTTTTAACAAATATATAGGGGAGTAGAGAAAAAGATTTTCTAAGATTTAATACATTTTTACTATATGGCTATATTGGCCCCACCCTAGAGCCTGAACCCCTGACCCAGGGGCCATGAATTTCATAATTTTGGTAGAGGGCTTCATGGACATCATAACCATGCATTCAGTTTTTTCCTCACATGTGTGGGAGTAGAGAAGAAGATTTTTGAAAATTTGGCTATTTTTAGCTGTGGCGCCCCGGGGGTGGTAGAGCCATGTTTTTCACAATTTAGATTCCTTTTACCATACAGATTCTTCACACCATATTAAATGGTAACAATTGGCAAGAAGAAGTTAAAAATGTAAAATTGTTAACGCACGACGATGGACGAAAACAGATACTGTATACCGAGAAATATTTGCCCCCGTTTTATTTTCGCCCCTTACGACTTCGTTGATATCAGGTGAATTTAAAACTGGGTGAATTCCAATGTCTCAAACTATCTCTTTTTAAAACAACTGTGTTTGGCCGATTTCAAGACAAGGCGAAACTGTTTTCAAGTGTAAAGGGACGAAAATTACACAGGGCGAAAATAACCTAAAAATACACGATACATGAAACACAATATACCAAAAGGTTTAACATCACAAAAAGACTTTCTTTATAAAACAATTTAGAAGTACATGTACATGTATTCAGTTGAGGAAAGTCTTATAGAAACCAACATCATCTAAATGAATTGCATTTAATGCTTATAGAAATATGCAAGTTTACCTAAAAACACCCAACGCAGTAAGAGGTGGGTGGATCCAACTTTGTACATTTCAAATTAATTTTGTTCTCTCTTTTACAAAATCACACTGTACTGTCTCTATTTAAACAAAAAATATGTGCTCAGCCAAACCGTAACACATTTTATTTTAAATCAAATGAGTGTAAACAATACTGTTATTAATCTGTTGATAACTTGATTAACATGCTTGAATTTTCAGCTATTGAAAATGAAATAATAATAATAAAATACCGGTATTATAATAAAATAAAATATGACTAAAGTGTACCCCAAAATCAATCTGATTAAAATCAGCCATTCTGATACGCTACCGCTCTCAAACATCTGAAACAAGCCGCTTAGAGGTCATGTCCGAACGACCCGACAATCTAAATATTTAAATATAAGGTTGTGACCTTTTTAACAAATGAGAATCCCCGTCTCTTAAAGACTATCGGTTGAAGTAACAGCAAGGTAAATATAACCGCACAGATTTATGGGAAATTATCTGCTGGCAGAGTTTTGCTAGCCACAATTTGATTGGCTTAACGAAAGGTCGTTCGGACGTGACATTTAAGCGGCTTGTTTCAGATGTTCGAGAGGGGTAGCGTATCAGAACGGCTGATTTTAATCAGATTGCACCAAAATTAGTGTCCGATTTTGTTTCAACATTATGCAACATGGAGTTGAAATGCATTATGCACAATACTGTGTGCGGAAAATAGTGAACAATACAGTTCCAAAGTAATGAAATGAAGATTATAGTTCAGACTTCAGCAATGATTCACATAAACAAATATACCATGTTTAACTATAAATTAATCAGGTAAATGAGCTTCACGTAGCTTTAACCCCAGGCCTCTGAATTTCTATCAATAAGCTGTTAAATGTATGGGAAGAGAGAGAGAGAGAGAGAGAGAGAGAGAGAGAGAAAGAGAGAGAAAGAGACCATGTATATGCACACACACCCTATATATCTATATATATAAATACACCATGTATGAAAAGACTGTTTAACCTCCTTGCTGATTTCAGATTAATTCAAGAAAATTGCAGTGCCTGACCTGTATTTATTTAAGGAATAAGGAATCATTCTTTGAGTATTATGAGGTTATAACTTCGGTCGGGGCATGATCAAATCAAATAAAGCCCAAAGGGCTTTATGATAGATTTGATCAAGCCCAAACCGAAATTATCACCTCAAAATATTCAAAGAATGATTCCTTATTACTTATATAATTTTAAGCCAAAGTACGATTAAATATTTGAATATAAATAAGCAAACCTCAATATATATAAATAAGTTATTGGAAAGTATAGTACAAAATCGATACGTAGTGTCCTCACAGGCAAAGACAGTGAAAAATGTAAATATATATAGATAGGGTACAAATCTCTCTTTTGTCATATTCAACGGCTTATTAATAGAAATTCATAGGCCTGTGCTGTACTATAGTGACTAGTGTAGCCGATAACTGGTCCAGTTAGTTGTCACGAAACTGCGAATTATAACGTTACCCCTAAATTTTTCATATATATCCTGAAATATATACAACCTTCCAATATTTCCTCTCAGTGCTAATCTCAAATGACGCAAATTTGATAACAACATTCCCGAAGCCATCATTTAGAAACCTCTGAGTCGTATTGACATTGGCTTGACTTGGTTTATGCAACCACATGTGAGGTTCTATTATTTTTGCATGACCATGTAATTTAGCCCCATGAGAGCATAATACCAGTATATTTTGGGTGTATAAATTCTCTAAGTTTTACCTCTTTAGTTTCAACGATTAATTTAATTTTTCAAAGTCGTGTGTAATGTTTAAAAATATAAGTATCTGTGATAAAAATTAAGCTTTTACAATAATGCATCATAAATCTTCTAATGGTCGAAATGCATCAGAGACGATTTCACCTAACTTTCTTTCGGGACACCTCGCGCTGTTTTAAAAACGAAAGAAGAAATTCGTAAGTCCTCGGGAAGGTATACTCGTACCATAAGAGGCGTTCGCATAACCTCGTGTTTTTATGAAAATTCAATTTTGCCGAATGGAATACTAAGTAAATCGTACGTAGATTGTTTTAAGTATTTAGTTAATTAAAGAAACCCCGAAGAATGAAAATAACAAAAAAGAACCAAAAACAAAACAAGAAAACGAGAGAAAGGAGGTGCATAAGCTGTTCTTCACGAATGTTTTGATAGAAAAAAAAATCGAAGATAAATAGGATCAACATAACAAATATCTTTATATGAAAAAGGCGCTATGATAAGAAATTTATTTGGAATACTAATCTGTAGAAAATATTGCTCTTATGCAAGTACAGATATGGTGAAGGTATTGAACGTTGCAGAGAAAAATGACGCTGCGAAAACTATTGCAAATGTCATGTCAAGAGGGAGTGCTAGAAAGGTATTAATTGCCCATTTAAAGGAAATGATATCCCAAACGGAATAACGATTTACAAAAGCAAAATGTTAAATTTTGGTTTTTTGGGGGTAGGGGGGTAATTTTTGATAAAGACAGAACGACTTCCCAATGCTGCAAATCTGTAACCCAGAAACTTTAGCTCTAGTTGTCATCTATAGTGTCTGTCCCAAGTTATAGATTCCATCAATTTAATTTGATAATTTTTAATAAAAACACACATACCTGTGAAAGAAGTACTGTTGAAATCGATGAAATGGAAAATATGCAAGATATCTTCATTGACAAATTATCCTTTTTCGCTCATAAAAGTTTACAGGAACGAAAACAAATTTATTATTTATTTATTATGAGAATGGCTGATGCAATGCAAAATCCCCGTAAACTTTTTATTTTGGGATGTTCATTGAAAGCTGAAGCGGTAGAGGGGGCGTTTCAAAACAGCTAATCTGGACATTTTTCATATTAGTGGATGAATGTAGTATGAGCGCAAAGGTATTTATTATTATCGAAATACAGGTTAGGTTACTCTCGATGGCTCAAACTTCGATCGATCGAAGTTCTTGATCTCTCGAAGTGAGTCTAGGGTCCCGATTTTTTCCTGATATAACTAAGCAAATTTACTCTTAATTTCTCGAACTCTTGATCTCTCGAAACCCTTGATCCCTCGAAGTCAAACTGCAGTCCCGTTATTCATATTCTATAGTTTTTTTACTCTCAATACCTCGAAGTCTGTGTGTATCTTCAAGCATTATACCTAATTAACACCTACTTGGTCATTTAAATGGCTCCAGGCGTTAGACGCGGGACCTGTGTCACGGGACGTTTATTCAGGCGACACTTTTCCAACAAGGTGATAATTGTTTGATGATTGACCATACCGATACATAATCTATAATTAACATCAACCGTTTTACGATAATTTTAAGCCACAATGAAAATGAGAAATTAATTGAGATGAAACGATAATATTGAGCCACACGATCAAATTTTAGAATTATAAAACTGTAAAAATTATGCTTATCAGCATCATTGTCATTATAATGATTATTGCTGAAGAAGTTCTTACAGCTAGTAAAGGACCCATACAGTGGGAACAATGGGTGATACTCAGTTATCTCATTTATGACATGTCGTCTTGCATTCCAGTAGTACTGAGCAATCTGGTCCTTATATGATGCATAAATAAATAATTATCATGAATTTATTCAATATGTTTTTAGTTTTTAAAACATCCAGTTCTGTATATTTAGCTGAAAAGAAAACGTTGTTTAAGCACGTGCATAAGGTTAGCACTAAATAAATGGCTTAATCATAACATCCAGTAAAACTAATTTTAAAACCTGTCGGTCAACCCGGAAAATTCCGAACTCTTGAAAACTCGAACTCTTGATACCTCGAAGTTTTTCCTCAGTCCCATGGACTTCGAGCTATCAAGAGTTACCTGTATCAAGCGAAAAGGGGTGGAAGCAAAAACTCGGGACAGAGTATAGAAAGAATGTGACCAGGCTACGCTCAGGTCACAGTAAGAATTCATCATATACTTGCAATGTAGCAGCTGCGAAGCGGATCTGCTTTGCATCAATTTTAAAAGTCTGCAGGGGGAAAACTCAATTTTATACATTAAAAACCTTTTTGAACATGCAAAGGTAGTTAATACCACAAAATATCCATTTAATAGGTCGTACCAAGGCATATTGTTAGTACATGTATACATGTTTGAATTTACCTACCATTTTGTAGGAAATCACACTGGGAATGTCTCGGATTTTATCATTAATATGGCGACTGTAAACAGCAAATTTTCAAACGTGATGTTAAAAGTGGCAGTGATTTCATTGCAAAAACAGTTAATGTGGTAAAATGGGATTATGAAAGAGCAACATTGTAGGTACATGTATTAGAGACCAGTCATTAGTTATGATAGTTTGCATGATAGGCAGAGTACTGACACGCAGCAGCTACCAATAGCTAGTGGGTTAACCGGTTAGTTCATTTGATAGATCATCTATTTTTCGACTGAAAGGTCTTATGTTTGAACAGTCTAGTCAGGACTCAAAGACGGAGTTAACTCCAAAAATGGAGTCTTTGGCTCCATCATGCATTGCGGTATATTGGTGTTTCTAATGTAAACAAAGTGTGAGTTATGCCCCTTAGTTCTAAATAAATCTCTAAATTGGCCAACAAAAAAAAAAAACACGCCAAAAATTAATTTTTGACTTTCAAAAAACATTTCTGAACGTTTGTGTGTCATATTTATGTCATTTGTTTGAAATTGTTTACTTGTATTACGTAAGATTAATTTTCAAAATGAAAAATTCACCCATAACTTTGATCGTGCACAACTATAACTATTTAGAAATAAACACTTGGATATGTTTATTTATCATTGTTTGTTCAAGAAAAGTCTCATTTTAATCATTTTCAGACTAAATTATTCAATTATCTTGAATAATTATGTATTTAACATGATTTCCTAATTTTAACAATCAATCCTATTTTTTCAGTACAAATAAGACTTTTTTAATAATTGCTAAAGTAGCCAATATTTGTTAGTAATTGAAGCTCTTTTCGTTTATGCACTTATCAATTTGTATGTTTGGCAATTTTAAATTGTAAAGCAATGCGAAAAAGGTAAATTTTAATTCAATTTACTTTTTAAAAGCAATAAAATTCCATGAAAAACACAAAAATATCTGCCAACACATGCTGCACTTTGCAAGATGATTTCTTGTAGACCCCACGTTTTCATTGAAAAATTGCCATATTCTGTAATAGTGCACATGCGTAGAATCCGAAAACTGAGTCCAAATTGCTTGCAGAAACTCACTTCTGTTGACTCCGTTTTGGGAGTCCAACTAGACTGTTGAATCTCGCTGTTGTTATTCTCATGATCTGTTAGTGTTACATTGGTGCCGAACAAATTAAATAACCCACAAGGAATGGTGTGAAGATTCTTGTTGGTGAGATTTCAAAGGGATAGAAGTCTCAAAAAAGGGAAAATTGTGTGTGTGTAATAGTACTGCCGTATTCCTACTAGCACAAGCTTGTAAGTTAACCATTAAGCTCTGTTCAGTAGAGCGTTGGTTTTAAAACTCTTGGATTCGAGCCTACTTGCAGTCACTCCTCCTACACTATTAAAATCATAAACTACTGGTACTAAGATTCTTCTAAGACAGGGTATCAAGGGTTACAGGTCCCCAACATCAATACCAATGTCTCTTCTGAAACTGTGTAATTCTGTGTAAAACTATAAGAGTTATAGAACCTTGTGAAACTCGGTTACAGATCTTTGTGAAAAGAGCCACAATACATGGATTTTTTACCATTATTGATGCTAAGTACAAAAGTAATCATCTGATCGGAATATATTTCTCTTTACATATATTTTATACAATAGGGTTTTATTACATGTACAAGCTCTTAACAAATCACAATTTCTCACCTAAATAAAAAGCTTGAAATTATCTGCAAGGGTTTCAGAAAAGATTCGTCTAAATTGTGATTAAAAGGAAGTGGCATACCCAAGTTCATGTTTTATAGATTTATTGACAGCTTTTCATAAAGATAAAAAAATATCTTTATAGAGAGAGGGGTTTTCAAAGTTCAACAAGATATATGAATTTAATTACAACATATTAAACAAGAACTGTTTGATGATGATGACCTCTGTGAGTGGACATTTGTTGGAGATGGACTTCGTTGGACAATATAACAAATGGTAAATTTAATTATGAATTTCATTTCCAGATGGAAAATAAATGAATGAAAAGAAATTTGACCTTTAATGGTTCAAACATTGATCTTTTGATGATTTTAAAAAAGGGGATATTTGCCATTTAATTTCCAAGGATAACGAGACAATGTTCTTTAAATTAAGGAGAACCCATCATGTAAGTTTAATTCGTCACCTTATTGAAATAAAACAAATCCTGAATATAGTTTCATATCTTATTATGTTTCTTAATTCTCACACAGGTATTCTTGTAGTCCATTGTCTTTATTTGACCTTCCCATTGAGAAAAAATGTCCAGATAAATTTGCGGATATCAAGGTAAGAATTACATTAACCATAGTGCAGCAATAGTTAGATTATTATTGGAAAATACTGAGAGATGATTGAAGTAGTGTCACTGCTGTGTTCTTTACATCAGAGGACGCTGGAGAGGGAGGTGAGACAGAGCCAGTTTCTCATCATCTGGACTGATTGTGACAGGGAGGGGGAAAACATCGGACATGAAGTCATCCAAGTGTGTAAAGCAGGTACATCTCATTAAAATTCCTTGATTTAAAAAGATAAATCAAAAATTGTTTTAGAAATATGATAAACCTGAGTAATAAATTGGACCTTTTATTTACATTGAGAAGTTGTGTATGTTTTTGTTGTAGTGAATCCTAACATACCTGTGTACAGAGCAAGATTTTCTGAAATTACCCCACAGTAAGTCATATTAACATTATATAAATAGTGCCTGCTTGGGAGGGTACCAGTTGAAATTGACACCCCTCGAAAACCATTGTCAACCGACGCGAAGCGGAGGTTGACAATGGTTTTCGAGGGGTGTCGATTTCAAGCGGAGGTTGACATTGGTTTTCGAGGGGTGTCGATTTCAACTGGTACCCTCCCAGAGAAAACCATTGTCAACCGACGCGAAGTGGAGGTTGACAATGGTTTTCGAGGGGTGTCGATTTCAACTGGTACCCTCCCAAACAGGCACTATTTATTTTATTATACTGAATGTCTTAATTTTAAAGCAAATTTTACTGCTTTTATATAGAAAAGGCGTGAGTTCTATGGCGAACCATACGTGAATAATTTACGCGCATGTAACAATTCGTTCTATCGGCCCGTTGACAAGTGTGTTGCTAACGCTGAGGGTATGAGAACGGATTGTCAACTGCGTCTAAACCAATCAGATTTCAGTATTTAACATGAAAGTATAATTATTTCCCATATCACATGTAAAACATAAATTCAGAATGATTGTGGTGGACCAACATTGATGTTTTTATGAAGGGCATACATGTTTTTGTACATAGGGCTGTGGCCAGAGCCTGCAGTAACCTGGTTCCTCCAGATCAGAGAACCAGTGATGCAGTGGATGTTCGACAAGAACTTGATTTGAGGATTGGTGTGTAATATGTCATAATGTCAAACAAATCTGATATTTATTTTTAATGTACCTACCGGTATATCAATCATGAAATTCTTACTATTCTCTGTCCCAAGATACCCTTGAATCACATTTTGCTTACCGTAATTACCCGGTACTAGATATTTACCTCAGGGTTCAAACGATGTTCATTCAAAAGTACCGGTATGTAAAAATTTGAAACGCCCCCTTTAGCTTATTAGATTTCAACGCACAGCTAAAAAATGTGATGTCTACGGGGATTTAGCATTGCAAAAGACACTGAAAGTACCAGGATGATAACGTTGAAAAATTGGGGGAGGTATTCCAAGTGACTTCCAAATGGAGAAAAAGATGTCAGCATTTCCCATTACAAATCTCCATAAGAAATCTGTTTTCGATCCTGTATTTTTTTCCGAGTGATAAATAATAATGTGCCAATGAAGATATCTAAGATATTTTCCCTTTCATCAATTTCAATTTTACTTCTTTCATAGATATAAGTATTTTTATTAAAAATTCCCAAATATGACAGTACAATAACTTGGGACAGACTACAAAATGCCTTTAACATTTTACACTGATTTAGTTCTTCATAACGTTTGTTCCACAGGTGCTGCTTTTACCAGATTCCAGACGATGAGACTCCAGAAGATATTCCCGGAGGCACTGGCCGATAAGTTGATCAGTTATGGCAGCTGTCAGTTTCCTACACTTGGCTTTGTAGTGGAGCGATACAAGCAGGTCCAAGCGTTTATCCCCGAGCCTTTCTGGAAAATCAAAGGTATCAAACTACCGTACCTCTTGTGATGATGTACATGTACTGTACATACATAGTGTGTGTGGTGTACATGTATTTGAATATCACTGAACTATGTGGTGTGTGTTGGTTCAGTCGATACATGTATGAGTCTGTGTCAGGTAAAAAGTGAATAAATAAGTTTCCCTTTAAGAGATGAAAATCGTTGTTGACCATGTATCACAAACAAATAGATAATTTAATTTTTGTCAATACTGGTAATGATTTACATTAATGCTATGTAGCATTGATTTCTTTACAGTAACACATATGTTTGATGAAGAAACAAAGTGCGAGTTCTCTTGGAAAAGGTAACAAGCAATATCCAAGTCTTTGAGATAGTGGATTTAAATAAGTCCATTGTTCTCCAATTGAAATGTAATTCATGACTTTTTTTCAGAAACCGTCTATTTGATCACAATGCCTGTCTGGTCCTGTACGAACAATGTGTTGAGGTATGTAGGTTTTGTTTGAGATTAGTACAAAGGTATTTGCCAAACACAGTTTTCCTTTCCCTTTGTCTTGACTTAATGATCAGACAAACTAGCTATGCTGGTAGTTAGATTGCGTGGTGATTTGTGTGCTCTTTAAATTTTTAAGAATCCCCAAGCCACAGTGATGGAAGTGAAATGTAAACCAAAGAGCAAGTGGAGACCCGCCCCATTAGATACGGTGGTACGTAGACGACGGAGACTTCTGAGTATCGGACTGTTTCAACCGCATCTTGTAATTTATGCCACTACATGACATTGTTCAATGTACATGTATAACAGCATACTACATGTACAAGTAACGTTGGCAATAAAATGAATTGTGAAATGACACTGATTAACTGAAATATTTAATTTGCAATGAAAGATTTACCGGTGATAGGTTATAAATATAGTAAAGTTAATTCTAAAGTCCAAAGAATTTTGCTATAGCTGAATTTACTGCAGAGCAAAGAAACTAAATTAAATTTATAGTCATTGAAAAATTGAGTATGATATAATACTGACACCCATGTTCCCCCCATTTGAATATGCGTACTGTACATTAATATAATGTAGGTGGTACATATGTAAATGAACAATTCTGTTTTTTTTTGTAGGAAATGGAGAAGCTGGCCTCCAGAAAGCTTCGCCTGAGTGCCAAGGAAACCATGAGAATCGCAGAGAATCTGTACACCAAGGGGTTCATCAGCTACCCCCGAACGGAAACCAACATCTTTCCCAAGGACCTGGACCTAGCAGCTCTCGTGCAGGAACAAAGTCGGGATCCAAACTGGGGAGGTAAACAGAACAGCCTATCAATCTGATATAAAATTTTTGATGAATATTGTAAACTTGCTTTTTCTGGCAGGGGAGAAATTTTAAAATTTTGCAAATTGTGCAATTACCTTGTTGGAGCCTTCTTGACACGAACTAGTCCTTTATTGACTTTGCATGGGCTCAGTTGTAAAAATTATTGGTACAAACCAATTTATTATTATTAAATAATGAAATCAAATCAATGCGAATAGATCAAAGTAAACTGTTATGGTTAATCAGATAGTAATTAATTGAGTGCAATTTCCATTCATGTTGTGTGAGGATGGAAGAAGGTTTTTCTCATAGAACAAATAAAATCGGAAATTCAGAATCATAAAACACTCGCATATATTATTTTATTTGGAAAAAAATAGCATGAAGCCAAGAGCAGTGATCTTTATGATGGGGAATTTTCATGTATTTATCCTTTGACAGGTTTTGCTAGTGGGGTATTGCAGGACAGACCTAATCCTAGGAATGGAAACAAGTCGGACCAGGCCCATCCACCGATACATCCCATCAAATACACCGCTACTCTACAGGTAAACTTACACATCACAACAGATTCCTAATGAATCTCTCAAGAAACATTTTTGTTAAAATTGCCACAAAGTTTTTCTCAAGAACAATGATGATTTTTAAAAATATTTTTTTTCAGGGAAATGATGCCAGACTTTATGAGTTTATTGTTAGACATTTCTTGGCCACTTGCTCTAAGGACGCTCAAGGACAAGAGACCACAGTAACAATTAACATTGCTGATGAAATGGTAATCAGTTTAGCTGATGAGGCATTACATTTTTTATGCTGTAATGGTTGACAAACTTAAAAACTTGTGTACATGTATGTACATCGAGAAATTTTTCCTCAAGTGTGGTTATTAAAGCAATATTGCTAAAACACATGTACAAGGTCAATAACTGTAAACCAACTTTTATTCACGACACTTTATTTCGCAATTTACCAAAGATATACTGGTTTGCAGCTACTAGTTTTCATAACAAGATGTAGACTATGTAGAAAATAATATACCAGAGGCATTTAAGGTAAGGTTTGCGGCTTGCATTTTTTAGGAATTGTACCAAAGTTACATACCATTTTGTTCACTATACTAAAGTTTTTTTTCTCATGAATTTCAAATGATTTTGCTGGACCTGTTTTATAACAACAGAAGGTCAAAGTTCATGATTTCAAATTTTCATGTTGATGAAATATAAGTAATTTCGTGAAAATATATACATTTTATTTGTTACTATTATGGGGGTTATTTTTGCTTAAAATGTTCGAAAATAATGTCACTATTTATATCATGATTAATTTTTAAAATTTCTGATGAACTTTTTAAAAAATGAATAAAATGCAAGAAAAGTCTTAATTTTGTACTATTTTATAAACGAAAAAATATTATTTGAAACCTTTCCAAGTCCACCGATTTCAGGAAAAAAGTATCTTAGTATATGTGTAATCTGGTGTTTCTAAAACACTATTCAAAACTATATGATGCAGACTTTGTTTTTGTTGAAATTGATAAAATCCTTGTGTTCTGTTACTTTTTCAATGAAACTACAAAACCCCGGGAAATACCAAAAACCTTATACCAATTATGACATCATAGCTGAAATAAAGGGTACCAGTAGTTGGTGTTACGTCACAATGAAAATCTGTGAGTTACCGGTATCTCCCTGTAACTGCAAACCTTACCTTAAAAACTGAATCGCAGTGAAAAATATTCACGACAACGAGGCTCCTGCGAACCCCGCGAAATCTCTCACACACAAATAAAAACTGGTTGACAGTAATTTCTGTTTGGATAACCATTGCTGTACTTGTGCATGTATTTCAGTTTACAGCCCAAGGCTTGATGATCACAGCCAGGAATTACCTGGATGTGTACCCCTATGACAGATGGAATGCCAAGGTTCAGTTTTATACATTGTTAGCCAATTTTTTTACCATTACATGTACAATTTCCTACTTTTCTGTTTAGTAACCTTCTCATGTTTTTACTTGCAGACTATTCCAGTGTACCAGGAGAGAGATTCTTTTCAGCCAAATTCTATAGATGTAAGTTGAACTCTTAAATGGATGTATTGTAAAACAATGAGCAAAGGTTTTGTAAATGTTAACTGAATACAAGTACAGTGTATCAGACAGGTATTTTTGATATTGTAGATGCTGTTCAGTGAAACCTCACCACCCCCATTATTGACAGAGGCTGACCTCATTGCTTTAATGGAAAAACATGGAATAGGTATGCCATTATTATATGTAACTCATTATGGGAAACATGCCTGGATTTTGGAGCATTAGCTTTCCTTTGAATTAGACAGCGGAATTACTCCCTTCTCTGTTTTGCTATTTTTAGGAACAGATGCAACTCATGCAGAGCACATAGAAACAATCAAAACAAGGATGTACATAGGAGTAAACAATGACGGCCATTTTGTTCCTGGTCAGCTGGGGATGGGGCTGGTCGAAGGTACATGTAGATGTCTAAGAAAATGAGTTAGGGTACAGAATCAGATTGCCGTCACTGTAATAGATGTTAAAGTTAAAAAGGATAAAGTTAATGTTGTTTAGTATTTATTTTAGTTTGGATTCACATTAGGTGTTAATACATTTCATGTATCCCATTTCTTGGCCATTTACAGGATATGATGCCATGGGATATGAAATGTCAAAGCCTCATCTACGTTCTGAACTGGAGGCTGATCTAAAAAGGTATGAAGAAAACTTGCTTGTTAACTTAGAATAGGATGTCTAGCAGTGTTTGCTGATAAATACCGTATTTTCCGGGGCATATGTCGATGTGGGGCATAAGCCGAATTGATCATTTCAGACAAAATTCAGCAAAAATCCTTAGACTAGCCGATCTGGGGGATAAGCCGATTTTTAATCGATGATTACTATAGTGAAAGTATGACCGCTGATCAAGGAAGTCATTGAATATATACTTTCAGAATATCGATGTAGAAAATCAAAAGAGTAATTAGAATTATTTGATTTGCTAAATATTTATATTTTAAGTAATTTTTAAAAATATATCTGCGTTTTGTGCATGATTGGTCTCTTCCGTATTCGTCATTATATATTAACGTTACGTACTGTAATTTTACACTGTTACATATATGTTGTAATTTTATTGCAACACCAACCTCCGTGGTTCTGTTTGATAGATTAAGTATAATATTTTACCAAACATTTTATATTTTATCAATACCTTATTGCTAAATTTCATTTGATCAAGTTATACTTTAAAAGCTACTTGTAAATTCGGGGTATGGCGTCCATAAGCTCAACACGTGGTTTCATATTCAAATAGAGTTATCCCCCGTAATCGATATAATTGAGAAAACGAAATACCACATAGAAAATATTAAATTTGTGTTCTTTTCCATTAATTAATTAAATAGTGACTTGCCGTTACGCAAAGAAGTTATAATGCTAACAAACACAGTCAATGCAATGAAGTGTAACGGTGTACACTACGTGCCCCCAGGCTGTGTTTAAGTCACGGGTTTCACACCTTTGTATATACACACGACACTGGAATACCGTTATTTCATCCAACAGGAAATTAATTTTGGTTTGAACATATTTTATTGTATATTTACAAATTAATTGTAAAAAAACCCCAAAACAAAGTATTTCAAATTGATCCTACAATTCCCACGAACGCAGACATGAAAAAATTCCGTCATTTTACATTCTACACAGTTTCGTTTTCTTTTTTACTACGCAATAATAGTTTCCAGAGTTCAGACACGAACGCTTGGCTTAGATATGATTTGATTTGGATTGTAAAGAAATACATCGTACATTTTATTACTCACGATGTCATTACAAAAATTATCATCGGGACAATTATCGATAATAGTTCAAACGGAAGAAAAAACCAAACCTCATAATAAACTGCTACAACAGTACGATGGATAAAAACAGTGGATTTTGTATTTTACTGTTCAATTTTTTTCAACTTTGAGCCTACGATAAGCCGATCCCGGGGGATAAGCCGGGGCTCCCGCATCGTTGAAAAAAAATACCGGCCTATGCCCCGGAAAATACGGTATATATATTGGAAAAAACTACCACATCCAGTGTAAACTTAGCAGTTAATACAAAACATTTACAAGGTTATATGATGTATTTTTCTTCGTATAGGGTAACTTAGCAAAAATAAAATTGTATTACATGAGATTTATTAAAATATGTTTTTTTATATAAATATATTTTTCAGAATATGTGAAGGGAAGAAAGATAAAAATGGTAAAACTTATTTCTTTTTGAAAATACTGTCTATTTTACATGCATTAACATGTGAAACAGTCTGAGCGTGGCTTTCTGTGTTGTGTTGACAGTGGTGCTGACACAACAAGTGGCCAAATACCGGGATGTGTTCAAGGTGGCGTGTGAGCAGGCCCTCAAGATTGACCAGGCCCTTTCACAGTACCTGGGGGAGGCCAAGGAAATCCCTGTGGGAGAGGGTCAGTACAAACCTACACAGTTAATGGGACTGACACATTTATTTTTATCTCACCTACATGTACATGTAAATCATACACTTTGAATACTTAATCATGGCATGAATTGCGCATCAGAAAAGTTTTCCAACTTCATCAAGAACATGAGTTTAATATATTGTCATAGTTGGCAATATTTTTGAAATTTAATATATAAAGAAATGTAATGTTTGATAATCAGAGTGTATGAATAACATTTTACAAGCAGATATACCAGGTAATTGTTTTGCATTAAAGATAAAATGTTTGGATTGTAGAGCTAGAGCGCCTATCAGTTGTCCCTGTGAAGAAATGTTCAAACTGTGGACTAGAGATGACCTTGAAGACTAAAAAATCAGGAGGGTAAGAGACTTTGCTCTAAATATCTCTGCTGACTCGCAGAGATTCTGGGCATCTGGTCAGTGGCTGGGTTAACAGCTGTGTTCCTCTCTCTTCAGGTTCTACATAGGATGCCAGGGTTATCCCTCATGCCGCTCTGCTATTTGGTTCCCAGACTTTGTGTTAGATGCCAGCGTTAGTGATGTCAAGTGTGAAACTGTGAGTTGATTATGTTCAACTTAACACAAAATTTTAATTATTTTGCTTTCAACTGCTAGTGTAGATAATTTTATGTTGACTACAAGTAAATGTAATTTCCATTGATAATTAGATTAACAGATTATGTCTTCATGTTCAGTGGTATGTTTGTAAATTCTTAAAAATCAAGAAATAGAATACTTGTATAAAGAAGTATTGACTCACATGTTCATGAATAATAAAAGTGCTTTGTTAAAAACAAATGCTGGAGAATACATACCCAGGAGAAAATGTACCCTAGACTTGGGTACGTTTTCTCCAAGAGAAACGTACCTGGGTACAGGTATGTTTTCTCCAAGAGAATACGTACCTGGGTATGTGGGTATGTTTTTTGAGGTCAAATCATGTCCAAGTCCCTTCAAATATTCATCCGATACATATAAACTTAACTTACGAGATCGTTATATACAAGATATTATTAATAAATTCATATATTCCTTAATATTTATGCATAATAAATATTTTTTATAACTTTCTCGCATTCTGGTTATGATTTTTAAGTCTTGGGTATGTTTTCTCCTGACACCGTTAAAAGATGGTGATAGAAATCAAATGACATTTTTTTGTATTGTATTCTTAATATTTGTTATGAATTTAAAACATGTTTTATTACAATATTTCAGTGTCAAGCTCACATGGTAAATTTTAAATTTAAGATGGGGTCTGTTCCTCCCATGCTGCCTTTAGAGTGAGTATGCAATGACAATGACCAACATTATCCAACATAATGCATCTAGACTCTTGTCATTTTTCAATATTTTACCCACCTTGTCTCCCATATTATACTATCTAAATCACATGATCCTATCTACATGTACATGTATATTATCTATATCATACAATAGTGAAAAATGCTGGTAAGCAAAATTTTCCGAATCACTCAATTTAGAAACAATTTCAGGGAGATTCATTTAATTAGACATTTGATGTAGAATTCAGTTTCATTTTTGCTAATTCACAATACATGTATTACACTACAGTATATTAAAATCATCTTACACAACATGAATTTACATCATATGTGTCATAATATTGATTGAATGACTTCTACAAGGGTTTCGGTCATCTCACTCTTAGAAATGTACATTGAATCTGGACATGGGTATGTTAATTGATTATAGATACGCTGGATGTGTGGCAGGCTGTGATGAATTACTGGCAGAGTCTCTACAAATCAACCATTCAGGTGAGTTTATCTCTTTAACACACTATCCTTACTTAGCTTAAGAAACATTTCTTTATCAAAGATATTGATACTTGTACTTAAAAATAATTGAGGCAGTAATGAAATGCTTGTAAATATTGCCCATTTCTGTCAAAACAAGTTCTGTGAATTATAACAATCTAACGGACTTTCTCCTCTAATCTGGATAGCCCCACTCTCTAGCCAGAGACCCACACAGCAGATGACGGGGGTTCACACCCGCCAGGAATCCCAGCGAGTGCCCTTAGTGACTGTACAACCCTTCAACAGACAGACAGACAACCAGGAGTCTGCAGGACAGGAAGTTGTGTGTAACTGTGGGACAAGTGCTCTTTTACTCACGGTTAAAAAAGACGGCCCAAATCAAGGTACGTTCTGATTGGTGTTCTCTTCAGCTTGAACAATACAGTTACAAGTGGTAGAGTTTCACAAGTTAGCATTGAATTTCAGAGGTACATGTATTTGAGTTTCTTATTTGCAAAAACCACATAAACCTTGTAAATAATCTCTGATAGGTTTTCCATTATGCCACTGTTTTTCGATCAAAATCATGAGAGCATTTTGCTTGTCAGAAGATAACAAAATATTGAAATAAGAAATACCAAAATCTTCATTGTACATATACCACACGAGACCACACGGATTAAAGATATTTTCTTCTGTATTCAATTAAAAGATCTGTTGCAGCTACAATAGATTTTAAAGTTCATAAATTTTTATACAGGAAGGCAGTTCTACAAGTGTGGAAGTTCTGTTTGTAATTTCTTCTTATGGGCTGATGAATCCCAGAACAATACTCTAAACAACAGTAAAGGACCCTCGGGGGGAGGCGGGGGAGTACGAGGGGGAGGAGGGGGAGGAGACAGGTGAGACACCACAGAAAACAAAACCACAGGGTCACTCAATTCACCTTCCATTACCTGGTATGATGATAGATCTTGTTATTGCAGGTTTCAGAATCCTGGCCTAGAGGTAACCTGTAATTGTGGAGGCCCTGCTCGCCTGTAAGTGAACTGCTCTATAACGATTCTCCTTGGCTTTCTTTGTACATGTATGTTTTTATGACTTTAGAAAGTTGCTTTTAATTATAAGGTGAATTTTGATGTGATAATGAATGAAACAGTTAATAAATTCAAAACCTCATGTACAGTACATACAATATGATGTACTGGTACATGTACATTATATTACATTATGGATTTGAACAATTCATTCTTGTCTCTATTATTGTAGGCTGAGAGTGACCAAAGAGGGCCCAAACAAGGACCGAGAGTTCTATTCCTGCTCCCTACCTAGAGGTCAAGGTTGTGATTTCTTTCAGTGGGCAGATGCTACAGGTATTGTGGGATGACTTTATTTCACAATTTACCAATTAGAAACTGCTTAATAATGACTAATTTTTGCAACCAAAGTCATGTAGATAGCATAATCTTTTTCTTTTGAACATAACAGAATTTGCTGCACTCAAATAAAAGTTAAAGGTCATATGAAACGATTTTTAACACTATGATTTTCTTTAATAAATATGAAGCTTGGTATAAACGAATGTTAAAATACGTGTAGCAAGATTTTTTTGTCATTGTATTACTGAGAAATAACCGTGGAAACTCGGCATCTGAAAAAATTCTTCCCCGCTTATCGTTCTTGAATTTGTGGATTTATGACGTCACACAGACCCACCGATGTAAACAATGCAATGAAACTAGTGTAATTTTACAGTAGCTTATCGATTTGATTTTAGTAATTTTTGCATATATGAACGTGTCTTTCTTTTCATATGAGATGATCTGATTTCGTAGTACAGATGACTTAGTTTTAATTGGTCGTTAATGAATAAAACTATCAGCTTTTCACCAGAGTAATATCACGATGAAGATCCCGTACTGCAGTGAAAATTTAACAACATTAACAGCTGATTAACGAACTATCCTAATCCTTTTTAAACAGAAACAACATTTTCTTTTTCGATACGTATCATGACTGAGCTACATTTACATAGAATTAAATCATTTTAATTCATTTGATTTATTTTGTGACATAAAAACGTATAAGGCAGACCAATGAAAATGTTTGAGGCATTGTGTATAGTCTGTATTTAAAAGCTGCTGTAAAATACCGCAAAAATAATCTTAAATTTTATTTTAAAAATAGGTCTATTGATATAAACTCTAATTAATTTGGCCTATAAATTTCTGACTTATTGATATATACAATTAAGTAGCAATATCTTTAGAAAATTCTTTGTGTACACGTATAAGTATTAGCGTTTTATCAAATTAGATCGCGGAAATGTGGCATTTAAGGATTTAGAAATGTACCGGTTAAATAAATTGGTTGTTTGATAAAAATATGTGTGAACGAACGGGAATCAACATATTTCATTATAAGAACAAGCATCAATAAAACGAAAGAAAAAATTGCGGAAGAAAGGGAGATAGAAGGAATCTGTGAGTAAACACCGCACATACAAGTACACGTTTCAAAATCAAAACATTTGAAGAAACTTCTCTTAGACTAAAAATTATTAAATGGTAACATATTTGTGAATTTGAAAACGAAACAAACAATTTAATCGTGAAGCGAATGAGTCAGCATGTTGCCTGTTAAGAAAAAAAAAACCCAGTACTGTTGAATTGCATGAACGTGCAAATTGGAAAAAACGATCAGTTATTTTTGAATTTGACAATTTCATTTAAACTAATTGAAACAAAACATATACATTCATACATAAAACTTATATTATACTTGCATGTAGATCTATAAAGAAAATCATTCATTCTCGAGTCTCTACTCTCATGTACACGCTATCAAATATAGACGCATGCGATTGAATTTCTTGAGAGAAAATATACTGTCGTGGTTGATTATTGTATAATTATATAAGTTTTTATATAAAATAGAATTTTTTTCTTTTAAAATACTGCAAAATGACATGGATATTTGTATTCACTACAGAGCGTTATAAGGCCATTGGGTCTTACTGACGTCATAAGCAAGGGAGGTAAGCCGCGTAAGTCAATGTTCCTTTTCCCGATTAAGTGATTTTGATCGACTGTGGCGCTGACATTTTGCATAAAATATCCAAAAAACAATGCCAGTCTTATTAAATAGGCACTTATGAACTCATTCCCGTATATAACTCAATATGGTCAGGATATCGTTTCATATGACCTTTAATCTTTAGTTGGCTGAAACTCAAGAAGCTATTTATTTTGATTAACTATTGTATAAAATATGTATTGAATTTTTTTTCTTTTGAATATGCAAAACAGATGAAAATGGTGAAAGAAATTTCAGAGGAGGTGGTGGGGGAGGGTATGTATTTCGACCTGTGTATTGTACATGTGCATTGTACCTGTGCATTGTACCTGTGCATTGTACATGTGCATTGTACCTGTTTATTGTACCAGTGTATTGTACCTATGCATTGTACCTGTGCATTGTACATGTGCATTGTACCTGTTGATTGTACCAGTGTATTGTACCTGTTTATTGTACCTGTGTATTGTACCTGTGTATTGTACCTGTTGATTGTACCAGTGTATTGTACCTGTGTATTGTACCTGTTTATTGTACCTGTGTATTGTACCTGTGTATTGTACCTGTGTATTGTACCTGTGTATTGTACCTGTTTATTATACCTGTGTATTGTATCTGTGTATTGTACCTGTGTATTGTACCTGTTTATTGTACCTGTGTATTGTACCTGTGTATTGTACCTGTGTATTGTACCTGTTTATTGTACCTGTGTATTGTACCAGTGTATTGTACCAGTGTATTGTACCTGTGCATTGTACCTGTGCATTGTACCTGTGCATTGTACCAGTGTATTGTACCTGTGTATTGTACCTGTGTATTGTACCAGTGTATTGTACCTGTGTATTGTACCTGTTTATTGTACCTGTGTATTGTACCTGTGTATTGTACCAGTGTATTGTACTTGTGTATTGTACCTGTGTATTGTACCAGTGTATTGTACCTGTGTATTGTACCTGTGTATTGTACCTGTGCATTGTACCTGTTTATTGTACCTGTGTATTGTACCTGTGTATTGTACCAGTGTATTGTACCTGTGTATTGTACCTGTGTATTGTACCAGTGTATTGTACCTGTGTATTGTACCTGTGTATTGTACCTGTTTTTGTACCTGTTGATTGTACCGGTAAATGTGCAAGGTTTACTGCTCAAGATACATGGACATGTATTTTGATTCCTTGCTCAATTTTCCGCCACAATGTTTGGGTTATATACAAACTACTTATGTAAACATAATTTATTGTTTTGGTATGTTGAATCTAACTCAGAAAAATCTTGTACATGTACATAATGTATATCAATTTATGATAAAATCATTACTGAGGACTTACGTACAGCATTCATTCAATTCAATATGCTTTTTTCAGGCAACAAGGGATTACAAATGATGGAAATCAAGAGGTTATGTGCAACTGTGGAATCCAGGCAAAGTTGTGAGTGGATTTGTAGTCATGTTCAGAAAAACAATAGAAGCTCACTATTACTGAATATTTTTAAAAGTACCGGTATGTTTTTGTATATGCAGGTTGACAGTGAATAAAGAAGGTCCTAACAAGGGCCGTACATTTTATGCATGTGCCAATCCTAGAGATCAAAGCTGCAACTTTTTCCAGTGGGGGGATGTTACAAATGGTATCACTCTTTCCATTAAATATCCCTTGGTATTCATGCACTTTGTATATGCTTATAATAGTGGGTATTTTATACAAATATGAATTGTGTCAGATATACTTTAGTTCATGGTTTTAAAATGATTAAATACATTTCAGACGAAAACAGAGGAGGAAACGTCAGTGGTGGAGGGGGGTAAGAGCAGTGTTCAACGTAATGTTGGTGTATTTTTTGTGTTAGCATCATACAGTACATGTTTGTTAAATATTCTTTTTCT
Organism: Magallana ariakensis; assembly: GCA_020458035.1. Classification (NCBI taxonomy): domain Eukaryota; kingdom Metazoa; phylum Mollusca; class Bivalvia; order Ostreida; family Ostreidae; genus Magallana; species Magallana ariakensis. The sequence continues at coordinate 54,690,663 of CM035817.1, read as the reverse complement.
ATAGAAAACCTTTTGTTTTGAGTAGGTACCAGGGAACTCATAGTGGTGGAGATTCTGACGTCATGTGTAATTGTGGAAATCCAGCCAAAATGTAAGTTTGTTAGAATGAGATGTAGAATTAATGCACATGCATAATATCAACCATCATATAATCTTCAATCTGTCTGCAGGGTGACGGTGAATAAAGAAGGTCCCAACAAGGGCCGTACATTTTATGCCTGTGCCAATCCTAGAGATCAAAGCTGCAACTTTTTCCAGTGGGGGGATGTTACAAATGGTATCAGTGCCTTCATTTCTTCGTAACATTCTTGATTAATATACTATAGTAAATAATATACTCTAATTCAGGCTTTATCTGTAACTAAATCCTTACTTCACATTCTTGATTCGTTTGTTTATACCTTTTCCTGTTGTCAGTGCACTCTATGTTGGTATTTTTCAGATGAGAACAGTGGAGGACAGTTTGGTGGGGGAGGAGGGAGGTAGGTACACCTGTACAATGTCATGGGTCACTCACAGAGTTATCTTATTCACATACACTAATAATGTTTTTTATCATGGAGGACAGTTGGATGATGGTGGGGGAGGAGGGAGGTAGGTACACCTGTACAATGTCAGGGGTCACTCACAGAGTTATCTTATTCACATACACTAATAATGTTATTTATCATGGAGGACAGTTGGATGATGGTGGGGGAGGAGGGAGGTAGGTACACCTGTACAATGTCATGGGTCACTCGCAGAGTTATCTTATTCACATACACTAATAATGTTATTTATCATGGAGGACAGTTGGATGATGGCGGGGGAGGAGGGAGGTAGGTTCACTTGTACAATATCATGGGTCACTCACAGAGTTATCTTATTCACATACACTAATAATGTTATTTATCATGGAGGACAGTTGGATGATGGCGGGGGAGGAGGGAGGTAGGTTCACCTGTACAATATCATGGGTCACTCACAGAGTTATCTTATTCACATACACTAATAATGTTATTTATCATGGAGGACAGTTGGATGTTGGCGGGGGAGGAGGGAGGTAGGTACACCTGTACAATATCATGGGTCACTCACAGAGTTATCTTATTCACATACACTAATAATGTTATTTATCATGGAGGACAGTTGGATGATGGCGGGGGAGGAGGGAGGTAGGTTCACCTGTACAATGTCATGGGTCACTCGCAGAGTTATCTTATTCACATACACTAATAATGTTATTTATCATGGAGGACAGTTGGATGATGGCGGGGGAGGAGGGAGGTAGGTTCACCTGTACAATATCATGGGTCACTCACAGAGTTATCTTATTCACATACACTAATAATGTTATTTATCATGGAGGACAGTTGGATGTTGGCGGGGGAGGAGGGAGGTAGGTTCACCTGTACAATGTCATGGGTCACTCGCAGAGTTATCTTATTCACATACACTAATAATGTTATTTATCATGGAGGACAGTTGGATGATGGCGGGGGAGGAGGGAGGTAGGTTCACTTGTACAATATCATGGGTCACTCACAGAGTTATCTTATTCACATACACTAATAATGTTATTTATCATGGAGGACAGTTGGATGATGGCGGGGGAGGAGGGAGGTAGGTTCACCTGTACAATATCATGGGTCACTCGCAGAGTTATCTTATTCACATACACTAATAATGTTATTTATCATGGAGGACAGTTGGATGATGGTGGGGGAGGAGGAAGGTAGGTTCACCTGTACAATATCATGGGTCACTCACAGAGTTATCTTATTCACATACACTAATAATGTTATTTATCATGGAGGACAGTTGGATGATGGTGGGGGAGGAGGGAGGTAGGTACACCTGTACAATGTCATGGGTCACTCGCAGAGTTATCTGACTGTTATTCACATACACTTATAATGTTATTTATCATGGAGGACAGTTGGATGATGGCGGGATAGGAGGGAGGTAGGTTCACTTGTACAATGTCATGGGTCACTCACAGAGTTATCTTATTCACATACACTAATAATGTTATTTATCATGGAGGACAGTTGGATGATGGTGGGGGAGGAGGGAGGTAGGTACACCTGTACAATGTCATGGGTCACTCGCAGAGTTATCTGACTGTTATTCACATACACTTATAATGTTATTTATCATGGAGGACAGTTGGATGATGGCGGGGGAGGTGGGAGGTAGGTACACCTGTACAATGTCAGGGGTCGCTCAGTATACCGTAATCCGGTGAATATAATACTCAGGAGTGTATCTTGTCATTTACAGCTCAATGTTGTGACAAGTTCATTAATATTTACAAAGCAATGTGTCATGTAGATGTAAAATGCCATTTACATCTGTGTCATTTTATGTACAGTTATTGATCATGTCCTTTATAATCTGCTTTGTCATGAAGAGAGCTCTTTGGAACACAACAGTTTATTGGTTTCTTCTGATTGCTGATAACTTTCTTTAAAAAACAGCTTTAATAATCTAATCCATAAGTCAAAAACTGACAGTGGTTCATTGCATGCACACATTTATATTTATGGCACGCCAAATTCACAAAAATGAGCTAAACATAGTTTCACAGTCGATAAATTAGGTTTATCGGCTGTTAACTATAGTTTCTATATGGATCCAAAACTATAGTTAACGATTCATTACCTATAGTTTACATCTGTGAAACTATATTACTATAGTTTACGAATGATAATCATAGTTTATCAATCTGTGAAAAACGTTAACAATAGATTTTGCTGATAAATAAAGATTCACATTTGTTAATTATAATTTACAATCGTAAACTATAGTTAAGAGTTGTTAATCATTGTTTCACTATATTGTAAACTATAGTTTACAACCGTTGAATATGGTTTTGCAGATGAAAATTATAGTTAACGGATCGTTAATTATAGTTAACGAATCGTTAACTATAATTTACGGTTTGTAAACTATAGTTAATAATAAACTATTGTTAACTATAGTTTAACGTCCGTAAACTATAGTTAACAGTCGATAAACCTAGTTTATCATCTGTGAAACTATATTTACCGCCGTTAATCTATATTTCACATCTGTAAACCATAGTTAACGCGATAAACTATGTTTCAGAAATGTAAAACTATAATTAACACTGAAAACAACCATTTGCGATTGCAAAACATAATTTATCTGATAAATATAGTTTCACGATTGTGAAACTATGATTAACAACTCTAAACTATAGTTGACGAATGTAAATTATATTTTACAGATGTGAATCTATATTTATCAGCAAAATCTATTGTTAATGTGTATTTCCAGACAGAAAAACATACATGTAGATTATCGCATTAACTATAGTTTACAGATGTGAAATATAGATTAACGTAGTTAACTATAGTTTACGATACGTAAACTATAGTTTACAATCGTTAAACCTAGTTTTCCAACTGTGAAACTATGTTTTGCTAATTTATGTGAATTCGGCGTGCTTTAGATTTGTGAACCGTAGTTTGCTGATCATAAAACCCTATTTATCAGATAAACTATGTTTAACAACCGCAAATGATTGTTTTCAGTGTTAACTATAGTTTATCGACTGTGAAACTATGTTTAGCACATTTTTGTGAATTTGGCGTGCCATATATATTCTGCCTGAGAAAAAGAAATTCTCCACTCTTCGTTTTCATGGGGTCCTAATGGGTGTCCTATTGCTACAAAGTGACATCCATTTCTGACAATATCAACTTCAGGATCAGGCCATGAGTGACATCTGTCTATCCATGAGGAGGCAGATGGAGGCCAAAAGTCACTAACAAAACATGAAGCAGCATCATATTCTGTTCCCCCTACTACTTTACCACTACCACAGGGTCCATGTACAGTAGAATTAGGAAATACTGCAGAACAAGTTAAATATAACATAGGTCCTGTAACTCCTGTTGATGTATGAAAGCAAATACCTTTGTAGAATTTTTGTGTAAGATTCATCTGTAAACTGTCTTTTTAGCAGGTACCAGGGAACTCAAAGTGGTGGAGATTCGGATGTCATGTGTAATTGTGGCAATCCAGCCAAAATGTAAGTTCATCAAACTGAGATATACAGAACTGTAGAATGAATGCAAATGTGTGATAGTGCTTCATGCATTGTTAATTTGTTCATCTGCAGGTTAATGGTGAATAAAGAAGGTCCCAACAAGGGGCGTACTTTTTACGCCTGTGCCAATCCCAGAGACCAAAGTTGTAAATTTTTCCAGTGGGCAGATGAAAGTTCGAGTGGAGGAAACACCAATACCGGTAAACCACTTTATATTACAGTAATTCATTAAACCACTGTATATTACAGTAATTCATTAAACAGTGAACTGCATATTATCTTTCTAAAGGAACATTTTGATAGATTATAACTAATTCTATCTCTTTACATTAGAAATAGACTGTATCTTAATTTGGAGGAAAAATTATCTCATTACTTGATTAAATGAAAAAAAAATGATTGCCATACAAATCCAAGAGCATGGACATGCCATTGCAAAATCAGTTATTAAGTTTTCCCTTACAGGACCAGTAATCCTTTTCAAATGTAGATTACTTTTAATAGTTTAAATATTAGAGAATTGATTTACTGGTGATCATTATTGAGGAGTGAACCAATTTTTTTGTTCTTCTCTGCCAGGAATTAGCAAAAAGAGAACCTTGTCCATGTTAGATAGCAGTGGTGCCACACCCACCAAAAAACGGACAGCGAGGAAATGTGGGCTCTGTGGAGAGGAAGGTGAGCCCAGTTATACCGTGGCTATTATTACTGATACATAGACCTGCAGCTGATTTATAGAAAATGTATTCAGTGTTGATCACTACTGGAAACATCCAAATATTGAAATATTTTCCTTATTTTGCAGGTCACACAAAGCGAACTTGCCCACACAAATAGCTGTTGCTTTAGGAAGCTAGAAGTTATCTGTGATATTTGAGACATTTTGTTAATTATAAAGTGTTGTTTGTTGTTTTATTATTTTCTTTTATTCAGAGATACAAGTTGTACACCTACGGGTAATGCATCTTTACAATAAAAAAGGAAGGTTAAATTGCTTGCAATATACTTTTTAACTGAAACAGAGATAGAAAAAATGATTTACCCCAGATTAATTTTCAACCTCGATTTTACAAGGAGAAAAGGAGAGTATGAATGATATACACTTTGGCTTCCTTTGTGTTAACTGTACAGCCCATTTCTGTAAGGTAATTTTGATTGGACTTTTATTTGTTATATTCAGGCAGAGCATCCCTATGCTTATTCAATCCAAATCCAAGAGAACTTTTGATAACAAAAACTGTTATTCAATCAAATTCCTCTCATCCGACAATGATTCAATATTGAAAAGATGAAACCTCTCCATTGTTAAAAATTTATTAAATATCAAAATAACAATTCCATTTTTAATAAATAGAGGTAAAATCATTCTAAAAGATTCTATGTACATTTATATTACAAAATGACAGACACACAGACAGGATGATGAGATCACATTCATACATCATAACAAATGTCCTCACTCACACAACTGGAACTGCTGATGGAGTTTTACACATACACATGGACACTAACTCCTATGAATATCTATGGTGCTGGCTATTGTCTATGAATTCCAAGTTTGTAGAGGTATTAAATTATTTCTTCCTTCCCACTTGACCTTTTAGTTGTTTTAATTCATTCTCGTGGTAATGTGAGACAGCTGTAGCTTCTGCTAACTGTAAAATAAGGTTCCGCTTCATTAATTATCAAGATGTATCAACTTCTATACAGTTGTATTATCATTACAATTAACAGTAACTTTTTGAAATATTTGTTTGTATAATCATATTTTAATACACTGTACATAGGTTTTGCTATAAATATAGAAAGTAATGAATAGCTTTGAATTTGCAATTTAAGGAAATGTAATTTTTATCTTGAATCCTTCCACTGAGAGTGAGAGCCAATGGGGCAAAATTAAATGGATTAGAATAAATCCCTGTATCCAGTAGTTTTAATATGGGGATGAGGTTGACCTACCATGTCTAGGAGGACATCAATTTTAAGTTTGAGTAGATTGTTCTCCTCGGACAGCAGTTGGTTCTGTTTGCGGAGTTTCATCACCTCCTTGTGACTAGCTCCTCCAGCACCACTCTCTGCAAAATCAGAAATCGTTCTCAATAATTAAATACATCAATATTGGATATGTAAATACATGTATTAGAAAGAATTTATCGAAAATAAAATACTTTTTTGAAATTGTGAAAATATCTGCGATTTTCAATGTTACATTTTTTTTTATACCCCCGCAAACGAAGTTTAGGGGGTATATTGGTTTCACCCTGTCCGTCTGTCTGTCTGTCTGTCCGTCTATCTGTAGACGCAACTTTGTCCCCCCTATAGAATTTTTTACTACTGCATGGAACAGTCTGAAAATTTGTACATATGTTGAACACCATCTGAAGATGTGCACCTGCAATTTTTTTTAAAGATCAGACAAGATTTAATGATTTTATGACAGTTTTCATTTTCCTTATTCTATATATTGTACAGTGATGTTGAAAAGTAAGGGAGGTAATCCTTACAGACTTTATTAATTAATTAATAGTCAACACTCTAAAATATATTTATATTAATACATTCAGATGGAGGTTTTTTGTCTTTATTTATTAATTTAATTTATTTTTTATAAGTATTCTATCAACTGACAATGCAAAATTTTTGTTTGTCATTGATAAATTCTTAGGAGCTAATAAGAACATCAAAGACAAGTGTGGCTGAATTCAGTTGTCCCAAGGGGGCCATTATCTGAGCCATGGTTTAGATGGAGCATGGATTTAGGGAAAATTGATAATCTGTAAAATGGGCGGTGGTTTTGGGGTTATTTTAATACTGCTTCATGTAAACCAAAAGTTTCGATCATTATAATGAAATAAATAATATCATTATTAATAAAGAAGTTAGCCATTTTTAGAACCTGTTTAAATTTATTTGTCAAGTAAATTGATGAAGTGACCCTATAGGGCATTAATTTAAATGAAATTCAAAATTACTGATATGATTGTTGTGTTTTGGCAATTTTAAAATTGTTTGTAATATTAAATTTTCTTTGTTTCATATTTTTACATAGTATGCTAATTATGATAATGTTTTGGGATTTTATCCAATTTAACAAGCTCATCAAAGAAAATCATATTCCTATGGGATCAATTTTCTGATATGGAGTTGCATTGTACCATAGGAGAAAGTGAGTAAAATTTGAAACAACTAATTGCATCTGTCAAGACTCTGATTAGAAAGATATTCAAATTGTTATCAACAGAAGAGCATTGCTTGGCTATTTTCATTTTCTGCAAAGGGAGGGGTTATTGTCACTTTGTTGGTTTTTCTTTAAAACAATGAAATAAAAAAATATCACCAGATACATAAATTTGTAAATGTATTACTGTTATACATATGTATTTACAGTGAAGTTTTGAAAATTTTGATTTTAATTTTTTTTTGTTAACTAATTTAGTTTTTTACATTCTAGAATTTTTTGTTTTATTTATGTGTCGCAAACCTTTATTATACAATTCAATTATTTGTCCCATTTGAAATTAGCCTTGCGGGGGTATTAGTCCCATTAGGACAGTTCTAGTTTTACCTGCAACCCACATTCCATTTTCAAACTGAATCTCACTGCCCCCTAGTTTTAATTTGACTGGTCCCACATCAGGCCCGAATTCCTCTCTGGACTGGGAGGTATCTAAGTGTAGATTGGACAGAGAGTGTGCTCGTCTTGGGGGCGTCTTCTTGGGAGAAAATTTGTTTCCAAACAGTGAAAGTGGCATGTCTGTTAACTGTCAATACAGAATAGAAAGAATCGGTTTAGTCCTTTTAATAAAGTGCAAAAAATCAAACTACTGTGTATTTTTGTAATTGAGAAATTATTTCCCCTTCAAATTTTTTAAGTTCACGAATAGAGACTTACCGTAGTCTTGAGAAAAAAAGATAAAATTTTGACATCTTTTGGTACATAATTAGGTAATAGTAAGTTTTTAGACAATTATTACCTTCATGATAGAATTGAATGACTTCTGTTTATCAAACATACACTTGTAAAAAGGTGAATAATTTGTGTTTTGTTATTACTGCATTTCAAAAACTGTACCTCGCAAAAAGATTTGCAATGTATTTTTGTTGTGCTTTTGAGAATGACTTTTGATAAAGAATCTGTATCTGATTCATTTAGATTGTGCATATGTGCAATTGATGTCAACATTAACATTAAGACATGATTCTTTCTCTCAAATTTGCACAGATGTCAAAGGTCGTACATTAAAGAATGTAGAACCGATACATATCGATATATTTAGTTTTTAATTGCTCACAGCAACCTCTGTACAAGAGTAAAAAGTAGGATAAAAGTAGGATAAAAGCCTGCGGGTACATTATTGGATTGTTACTATTGTATATACTTAAACTATAATGAAACAAAATTGACAGAAGTTATCAGACCATCCTTCTTCGAATGATGTGTTGGGCATTGTGGTTGGGGGTGACCACAACTAGGCTCAAACTTGACTAATTATTTAACTTGCACTACCTATTGAGTTAAACAGAAAACCCACTAGCTTGTAGGAGCATGGCAGTCCTGGGCCTATAATACAATCTATCCAATAAACAGGTTAATACTGGCAGAGGATTAAATCAGGATATATAAAACGAAATCATTCAAAGAGAGATTGGAGCTTGTTCATGATTAAAAGGCATCAAGGTGATCAGCTGTGCCCATGACGGTTGGTAATAAATTGATTTGTCTTAAGTTGACTTGTCATGGTGAAGACCTCATAAGTTGTTAGAACTTGTGTCCTAACCATTTGTATATGTACAGATGTATCGTACATCAGTATGTTTTATATATACAATAAAATATGTTCAAATCAAATCAATAAGTTGATTCTCTGTGGATAAATTTGGACAGGAGAAAGTGGCAACATTTACAAATGGATTTACAATACTATAATACCAGGCCCCAGAATCATGAAGCAGACTTACTCGTAAACAAGGCACCGCCACACAAGCACCTGGTATATAAACCCTTCGATTTTGTTACACCCGATTGCACACCTGAAACTCGTGGCTGACATGTAGTATTTCCTTTCGTTGTTTTTGGATTTTTCCGCATTTAATTCTTATTTTATGCGCATATTTTGTTTGTAAATAATGCATTGACCAGTTTATTTGATGTTAGTACATGTACTCTCCTGGGCTGGCTTGAAAAAAGTGCATTGAACTTGATAATTTTATTGCGATCGAGTAACACGGCGAGACAAGATGTACGTCCACACAGGTGAGATCTCTACAGCAAAATACTTTGAACTGTTAAGAGGTCTGTGGCTTATATAGGGGTTGTAGGGAAAGCGGTGCTAAAAGAAAAATATAGCAGACAGTGCCTATTTACGAGCGGTGTTCAGCTTTAAATTAAGTAAAAAATTATAAACTCTCTTGATTGAGAACACTGACAAAATTGAAATGCTATTAAATGCGTCTTGATATCACATTGTTAATTACAAATTTCAATCCTCATTTTGTGATAAACCATTATTTTATGACTGGTTAAAATTTTGACTTAGTCTGAAATTGCTTCATGATCCTTTATTCTTTCTGACCTTAGGCCAAGTTCCTAATATACCAACTTGTTTCCTTGCAAACCAATGAAGTGTGTGACTGTAGATAGATCACCCTATGTGTTACCACTGTGCAAACATATCTGTGATGATGGTGACACCACGTGATGGGACAAGTCCTTCTATTTGTCTGTTTGATTCTCTTAACTTGATACAATTTAAAAAAAATAAAATTATAAAAGGACTTATCATTTTGAAAATAAAAGGAGTTATCTTCAATTTCAAAAACAATTATTGTCAAGTTTGACACTTTGTGACACTAAGTGATGTATATGAGTTACAGTGTTGTCAATAAAAAAATCTTTAGGACAATACCCATTGCACAGTCTTCTGCATTAGATCTACCATAAAATTGAGATAACATTCAACTGTTAAAACCAAACTACGGGTGGAATAAAAAAAATTAAGCATCCTTATAGGTAGTTTTTATTTAATAAATCTATCGGCAATTAAATTGACTAGTAAGCTGGCTACATACCTATTTTAAATTTCTCTCTCCTTCTTACAGTAATACCTGTCAGAGCTGTGTTTATTTGTCTCTACCTGTTCAAGTTACAGCGCCACCTGGAATGTACATGTTTTGTTAATTCGTTCAATGGAATATCACCTTTTCTATCAAAATAGTTTTGCTTTTTTCCACAAATTTTAATTAATTGAATATCTTAATTAAAGAAAAACTTAAGAATATCCTAAAATCATTGAGACATTTTAAAGAGCTATTTTGATATACGTGTACGAAATTCTTATGAACGAATGTCAAAATAAACAACGAACGATCCTTTTTTATGACTTCAACATTTATTCTTTCAGGTAAAAAACTGATTTATGTTTCTCGTAGGTTGTTCATTTTATTTCTAGTGCAAATTTATATGTTAAGTTTAACTCCTTGTCATATTGCCAGGGGACAATCAACAAAAAAACACTTTGTAAAACAATTTCAAACTAAAAAGATTTCCAGTTCCTGGTTCTGTACACCTGTTGTGTTTTTGGGTAGTTTTAGTCATCATGATTCAGATACTACGCTTATAAAGTATTTTATGAATAGCAAATGATGTTTAACTTTAAGGAGGTTGGATCCTGCGATCATAAGTCTCTAAGTTTTTTTCTTAAGTATTTTTTAAAAAACTACATACATAGGTAAACCAAAATTCAAAACAAAATTTTGGGGTCTATATGCACCTTTCAGTGCTACAGTGTATTTTAATATGACCTTTCGGCACTGAAGGTCCAAATTGCACATAAATCACTTTTTCCTTAATAATTTTTAATCGGAATAAACCATGACATCAAATACAAATTTATATTATTTAAAATGAATAAAATAAAAATAATCATAAAGAAAAAGTTTGCAATTTCTTCACCTAATTGATATTTTGACCTTTTTGCACTGATAAAACGCTGTTTATCTCCATTAACGATTCAACATGCAATAAAATTACTTAAAAGTCTCAAACTTTTTCACAAATTTTAATAGACTTGTCAAAAATATCTTACAAATTCAGAAAATAAAACCAAAAGTATGGGTCTATGATGTAAATTTTGAGATATAGCATGAAATAAGCTAATTTTAGGCAAAAATTGGAGTTCATTTTTTCTTGACTTTTATGAAATATTAGTTAAATGTGCCAATATATGTCGATAGAAATATTGTTAAAATATGTTTTTTGAAACAACACGAAGATAACCCAATGCATATAAACTAGCTGGAAATTTGGTCTGCACTGAAAATAAGAAAGCTAAAATTAAAGTACTCTAAAACAACTGAGTTATGAAAAATGTTCATTTTCTTCTTAAAAACCTTCCGCCACAAAATATAGTCCCTTACTTAACTCTGCAAATATGTAATTTTCCTTAACTATTTTGTTAAATATAGTTTATTTGGCATTGTAAAATAGGTATTTACAAGTAGAATTAAAATATGACACAGAATTTCCAGACCAGAGGTGACCCAAAATGGCTTCCCAAAATCAGAGGAGCGAACCTCTTTAAGAAATGAAATGAATTATAATTTTATAATTTTTTGAGTTTTATACTATTTACTAATACAATTTTACTTGCAATTTTCATTTCATTATAATTTCGCCTCGCAATCTATGATATTGATCAACCCCATATATTTCTGTATTCAGTCAGTAACAAACCTAATAAGTAATATATAGTAACTTATCAGGATCAGTATCAATATTGATATTAATTTTGTCATTTTGTGTATGATATTGATCTTCAATACCAATACTGTGCAATAGCTGCATGATCTTAGAGATATCTATAATTTTATTTTCAAAACTAAGGGTTGGGCCAATATGGTTATGGTATATTCACTAAATTTAATTCAAAATATTGACACATTTGATTTCAAGAAATAAAATTATGCTTGATAAATTTTACTAGCTGTGACACAGAGAAATTTTACTGTGACGCAAGGTACATTAAATAAAGTTTATTTTGGCACTTGTACATGGTAAATGACTCATTGAAAACCCTATTTATTCTTTGTACGTGTACTATTCATAATACTGTTCAATTAAGAGATTCATACTAAAAAGAATGCAACATTTCAACACTATGAAAAATTCTTTTTTGTTTGACTATCAGTACACTTAATTGTGTGTATTGAGGCAAGATGGAGTTCGATTTATATTAATTTAAATGATCAATTGACAAAATTATCGTGTTGATCAGGTAAACTTTAAGTACTAAGGGTGCCAATTTTTTTGGATTGCTTGGTTCGTGGGGATGTAATTTCGTGTATTTTCTTATACTGTACCTACAAAAAAAATATGACTTTATAACACTAATTTATCACATGTTAATCTCAATATGCGGGGGATATCACTCATGAGATAAATTTTTAATATTACACTGTGTGTTCTTGCACGACGTGACGTCATAATTAAACATTACATAGGTTTAGGCGGTTGATTGACGTATAAAGAAGAAGTAAATAATAATATTCAGTTAAAAAGTGTTGAGTTATAAATGTGAAGCATTTAATGTTGTTTCAATTATTTTTCTTGAATTCATAAAAAGTGTTCGAAAATGAAATGTTTGTTTGTTAAACTTCAAGGAACTTTTTTTCCGTGCGTAAAGTTGTTGACGTCTTGTAGATAATGTGTTGTGGGGCTCACAATTAGAATTTTTACAGAAACAGTTGAGATTAACAAATAATTTGGTAAAACATGTGATAAAAAGAATCTCTTATGATTTGCGATGGTATATGATTTTTATCCAACTCGTTGTGTGTTTTCCATCCCCTCGCCAAGGCTCGGGGATAGAAAACACACAACAAGTTGAATAAAAGGCTCGGGGATAGAAAACACACAACGAATTGGATAAAAATCATATACCATCGCAAATCATGAGAGATCCTATATTATTTAATTCATCGAGGATGTTTATTCATGGTTGAGAGGTACCCACGAATTCCATGAATATTGAGCCACCACGAAATCTAATGATTCCACAGTATACAGTGGTCCATTGTTAATGGCTGTTATCATCAACTTACCTTAATAAAAGCGTATTTTATTCAAGGAATAAGGAATCATTCTTTGAGTATTATGAGGGGATCATTTATGGCTATGGTGTGATAAAATCCAATAAAGCCTGAAAGGATTTATTATAATAGATTTGATCATGCTCCAACCATAATCACTATAAGGTATATTTATATACCAGGTAATTTTCAGCAATTGTACAATTAAATATTAAATTATTGAAATTTATATATTTTCATTTCGTATTATTATGCAAATCCTGCTTGAGCCCCACAGTATGTTATTTAAATTTGTGTTATTGATGAAATGTATTGGTCGTTAAAAATTTGATTCAAAGTGTTATCACGGACAAAGACACTCGGAAATGTTAATTACTGTATACAGGGTTATTTTCGCCCTGTGTAATTTTCGCCCTTCTACACCTGCAAACAGTTTCGCCACGTATTGAATTTTCCCAGACACAGCTGTGTTTAAAGTGAGATAATTTGAGACAATGAAATTCGCCCATTCTTAAATTTGCCTGCTGACAACATTGGCAAAAGGGGTGAAAAAATAAAACGGGCGAATATTTCCCTGTATACAGTAATACTGGTATTAAGCATGTTATATACCAGTATTTGACAGAAACTAGTTTTCGAATAAGATAACAGAAATTTGATTTCGGAATTTTCTGTATTGATATACTTAACTTAAACATGAATGACATTTATTGGTGATGTTGATTTAGCAAAAATCTCTTACTAGATGTAATACACAATGCATACACACAAAGAGGACTACTGATTGGTATCTAATTCTGCTCTGAGCACACCTGTGTTTGGTTGAAACTCAAAGATAAAGTTACAACCAGGAAGTAAAGTTTGAGTTGTTATGAACCAGGTATACTGTCTGCTGACTATACCTCACATTAGTTATTAGTGAACAAATCAATACACCTAAAGGATTCCATGAATCAAGATCTGTCTGTGAGATATCTGAGACAGATATCAAGCTGTGGTATTTCTTGATGTATGGCATCAATCTTTTGTCATTTTTGTGTCTAGATAACATCTGATACCCGCACACAGAGAGAAAGTATTGGATGCCTGATCATTATGTGTTGAATTCCTATCGATAATCTTTGGACATGGCTGGCTATGGAAACGGATATGGACCCAGTGGGCAGGGTCAGGATATCCCCATGCAGGACAGGTCACACTGTAAGTATCCACCCTCATTACAGCCCTGATATATACAGGTGAATTTCTGAGTCGCTGCCAAAAGGCACAGTGGTGTGAGCTAGGGCAAACCTACCTAGCTATACAAATCACATGCTTAGTGTCTGTAGGGCATTGGGGGTGGGGGGGGGGCTGTAAGGACAGAACAAATCAAATCCTGGCATGACCGACCACACCTAATGTCCTTATTATCATGGGTAGACAAGAGTATAAAGCCGTCTAATTGTTATTACTCAGACACTTGACTATTGAAATATTCTCAAGCTCTGCAATTAGATATGGCTCATTTTCTTTTCAATTGCTGAAACATGACTTGCTTCAGTTGTTCTGGTTTTAGTGTGTTGTATATTGACATTTTGTATATTGACATGAAATTAAGACATACATCCGTAAAAAGAAGTTCCTTGTAGGTGGATATTTAAAACTGGTAGTATTTCATGTAGTACTGAATGATGCAAAATAACATCCAAACTCATGTCATTTACGGGCTTGTATATTTCCATGAACTTCTTATAGCGATGCTTTTGGTCACAATGATCACATTTATCACCCCTTCCCCATGCTTTGTGTGCCATACATAGTCAATATTTCTACATATTTTAACATTTTCTTTGAAACCAATAAAAGAAAAAATTTAAGCATTAAAATTGAGAATTCAATGCTCTCTGCTTTCTTAATACCATTGATTCTGGGTAAAAAAAAAACCTCCCTATTTTAAATCACTTTTTTTTTAAATTGCAAATTTATAAACAAAAACAAATGAATAGGAATACATGTATAAGGTTTGTCAGGGGTTTTGGTGTAAGGGCAGTACTTTATTAGTAACTGTACCTTATTCTCTAAAAATCTTCTGTATTCTTATAATTTGTAAGGAAGTTTCTACAAAAATTGTGAAATTCCTGGCCTCTTGAGGTATATCATTTCAGTAATTGGGTGGGGCTATTTATCATACATGTACTATGAAAATGCATCAGTTCTTTAAAATTCTATGCCAACACCAGTTTTCATCAATTAGAATTTTAAATACCGGAATCATATTCTGGTGATCATAACTTTCTCTAGGCTCATCTCAGGTAACAACTATGGCCAATTGATCTCTTAATTGCTTTAATTTATTTGGGTTAGTTAATTTGTCATGTTTGTGGTAAATGATTATGTGCTGGGCTGAACACAGGTCCAGGTTATCATGATTCCATATTTAGTAAGATTCATTCATCTTTCATCAATCATCCAAACAGACCTGCTTTTTATTTTTTGTTTTAGACACAGTGCGCTGTAAGTAAATTGATCTCATAATAAAACAGCACTATATCTGTATCATCTGAGCCATGTAAGGCTGTACTCAAATCTATAAGATGTACACTTCATCTCTGTACTCTCTATCTATAAGATGTACACTTCATCTCTGTACTCTCCGATCACAATCCTTACTCTGTTAAGTTGCATAAATTCTCCTACAAAGCTGAGCATGCCAAAACTGTGAAGGACCAAAAAATTTATTGCATCATTTTCCAAGTGTATCAGTGTATCATCTCACCCTATTATACTGTTGTATATATATATTAGCATATATATATATATTAGCAGTTATAAGAAATGGCAATTTTTGTGTTGATTTGGAATATTGTTTGATTAGGAGGGTTGTTCTTTCAGTTAACCCTGCTTATCGTGATGACAGTCTACATCGCGACAGGGTAGCAGTAGACATGGAGGGAATACGAATGGAAGAGCGTCGGGGCTCAGACGGTTCCAGAGAATACTGTCCAGAGGGTAGTACTCGGAGGAGATGGGCTGCCACTGCTGAACCCAGGGATACAGCTGACCTAATTAATGCCCTTCCCAGCCGACAACTTGGTGTGTTTTTCTATATTTACTGTGATCATAAACTACAATTTTCATGATAAACGGGTTTCATAGAAGATATATGAATTAAATATACATTTCATTATAATTGACATTACAGAACAAATTGCCAGTGGAGTGGCAGCCAAGGAGTCAATCAGAAGGAGGAAGAGCAGCCGGAGGTCGATTCACGGCACTCTGCGTGCGGCCCGGGGGAAAGGCGCCGGTGAAGTGGCGGACTCATTCACTAGGAATGAGGATTACATGGACGAGTATGAGGGAGAGGCCAGGACCACAGAGACCCTCAGGAGAATGGCCCTACCCATGCATGATAAACTCTCAATCAAGTAAGACTTTTTAATAAAAATATGTAAAAGAACATACATTAGTGTTCATGATAAATAAAAGAGATAACTTGTATTCTTATTTTCCTGTCCTTCCTGTTCATACATGTTTTTCAGTTTAAGAGTTATTTATGTCAAAATTCATCCTAAGAGATGCTGTGAAACTGTATTTTTTAATTACAATTTGGCCAAGCCATTTGTTGAAATTTAGGTGAATAACTGTAAATAATACATAAAATTGCACAAAAACATTACCATTGTTCTTTATTGTATTAATTTTTTTTAAATGCTATTTGATTGTGATTTTTGCAGAAGAACCACGTCAGAAACCAGAAAACAAATGACCTTGAAGAGAGGTCAAACACATAAGAAGATTGGATGGTGGAAGAGGACAAAATACAGCATGGGAATAGTGAGCATAATAATGAAGTAGAAATCCGAGTATATAAGGAATTCTTTATAAATTAAGTGTAGCTTTTTTTTCTTTATGTACAATGGGTTGCAATACATGAAATATTTTTATAAAATATGTTTATTTTCTGTAGTCTTGGATGCACTTCAAGCATCGGATGGCGGAGTTTGCTTACTCTTTGGAACTATGGAGAAGTCACATGAAGAAGATTGAGGGACATTTTGGGACTGGGGTGACTTCCTACTTCCTCTTCCTGAAGTGGCTTTTCCTTCTGAACATTCCCGTGTTTACTCTGACCTTTGGATTTGTTGTGGTGCCCCAGATTCTCTACAGATACAACATCAAGGTCCCCAGTGGATATGGATTCCCAGTCAATGAAACCTCTGTATCCTTTACGGGAGAGGAACTGCTTACAGGGGGAGTAAGTCTGATTCATTGAATTTCTTGCACAAAATTGAAAGTTAATGCACCTGAAGGAAGACATAAAATTTGACAGAAGAAACAATTTTGCATAACAAATAAAGAGCGGTAAAATGATTCATATATTAAATAAAACATGTTTTTTTACCGTTAATTTTTTCACTTATAGAACTGGTTCAACAACACGGAGTTGTACTATGGATTTTACACGGACCAGGTTATTGAGATTCCAGTGAATTCTTCAACGAGCTACAACATGAAGTATGCTTACCTGTTTACCTGTGGTGGTTACTACATCCTCTGCCTCATTACACTGGCCATCAGGTAAACACAGCTAATGGTCCCAATTTCTATAGTCAAACAATATATGTGGGTATTAAATATGTAAGTTTAAGCTTACCGCATAACTAGTATAAATTTCCCCCATGCGTAAATAACCACTTTTACAGTATACATTGTACATTAATTACTCAAATCTTATTATAAACTGTTTCTTTTTCAGTATTTCACAATCCTACAAAATGAACTACATTGAGGGTAGTGGGACCCACACATTTTACAATGTAAGCCGAGTTTTCTGTGGATGGGACTACAACATCACAGACAAAGCAGCAGCAAGACTGAAGCATAAGAGCTTCTACAATGAGATGAAGGTAAGACCAACTCCACACCCAAACATACTGTAGGTACCTCTATGATGAGATAAGACCAACTCCACACCCAAACATACTGTAGGTACCTCTATGATGAGATAAGACCAACTCCACATCCAAACATACTGTAGGTACATCTATGATGAGATAAGACCAACTCCACATCCAAACATACTGTAGGTACATCTATGATGAGATAAGACCAACTCCACACCCAAACATACTGTAGGTACATCTATGATGAGATAAGACCAACTCCACATCCAAACATACTGTAGGTACATCTATGATGAGATAAGACCAACTCCACATCCAAACATACTGTAGGTACATCTATGATGAGATAAGACCAACTCCACATCCAAACATACTGTAGGTACATCTATGATGAGATAAGACCAACTCCACACCCAAACATACTGTAGGTACATCTATGATGAGATAAGACCAACTCCACATCCAAACATACTGTAGGTACATCTATGATGAGATAAGACCAACTCCACATCCAAACATACTGTAGGTACTTCTATGATGAGATAAGACCAACTCCACATCCAAACATACTGTAGGTACATCTATGATGAGATAAGACCAACTCCACATCCAAACATACTGTAGGTACATCTATGATGAGATAAGACCAACTCCACACCCAAACATACTGTAGGTACTTCTATGATGAGATAAGACCAACTCCACACCCAAACATACTGTAGGTACATCTATGATGAGATAAGACCAACTCCACACCCAAACATACTGTAGGTACATCTATGATGAGATAAGACCAACTCCACATCCAAACATACTGTAGGTACATCTATGATGAGATAAGACCAACTCCACATCCAAACATACTGTAGGTACATCTATGATGAGATAAGACCAACTCCACACCCAAACATACTGTAGGTACTTCTATGATGAGATAAGACCAACTCCACACCCAAACATACTGTAGGTACATCTATGATGAGATAAGACCAACTCCACACCCAAACATACTGTAGGTACATCTATGATGAGATAAGACCAACTCCACATCCAAACATACTGTAGGTACATCTATGATGAGATAAGACCAACTCCACACCCAAACATACTGTAGGTACATCTATGATGAGATAAGACCAACTCCACATCCAAACATACTGTAGGTACATCTATGATGAGATAAGACCAACTCCACATCCAAACATACTGTAGGTACATCTATGATGAGATAAGACCAACTCCACACCCAAACATACTGTAGGTACATCTATGATGAGATAAGACCAACTCCACATCCAAACATACTGTAGGTACATCTATGATGAGATAAGACCAACTCCACATCCAAACATACTGTAGGTACATCTATGATGAGATAAGACCAACTCCACATCCAAACATACTGTAGGTACATCTATGATGAGATAAGACCAACTCCACACCCAAACATACTGTAGGTACATCTATGATGAGATAAGACCAACTCCACATCCAAACATACTGTAGGTACATCTATGATGAGATAAGACCAACTCCACATCCAAACATACTGTAGGTACTTCTATGATGAGATAAGACCAACTCCACATCCAAACATACTGTAGGTACATCTATGATGAGATAAGACCAACTCCACATCCAAACATACTGTAGGTACATCTATGATGAGATAAGACCAACTCCACACCCAAACATACTGTAGGTACTTCTATGATGAGATAAGACCAACTCCACACCCAAACATACTGTAGGTACATCTATGATGAGATAAGACCAACTCCACACCCAAACATACTGTAGGTACATCTATGATGAGATAAGACCAACTCCACATCCAAACATACTGTAGGTACATCTATGATGAGATAAGACCAACTCCACATCCAAACATACTGTAGGTACATCTATGATGAGATAAAGGTAATACAAATTCCACACCAAAACACAGGAGCTTTTACAATGAAATGAAGACAAGGAGGTGACTTTTACACACTCAAACACAAGAGCTTTTTCAGATTAATTTAAAGTTAAACTAGTTCAAAGTTCTTCAAATTGAAGCACAAAATGTTTCTGCAGTAAGTAAAAGGTAAGACCAAACCACAAGGGTTTCTGCACTGAGATGAGGGTAAACCAACTTTTCTGCTTAGTGGCTGCTTGGAATCAACAGTAGTCCTATTTCACAATTGAATTCTAAATAACACACACAGTGTTTGTTTGTAGGAGTACTTGTCTGGGAGCAAGAAGAAGAGCCACAAGAAGAACATGGAGGAGCTGTGTAAGCTGTTCTTCCTGCGAGTGTTCACCAACCTGCTGATCCTCGGCTCCATTGCCGGCCTCTCCTACCTTGTCTTCTGGATATCAGGCAGTGGCACCCTCAAGGTAATCTGTCTGTAGAAAGGTGGTACATGTACTCTACACATGTACTTAGGCAAAAAATATACAGATATAACAGAGCCTAACTCCACAGGTTTAGCAGTGTTTTAACATTAACTTGTAGCAGGACCTGATACTGTAGAATTAGCAAGACCTAAATGATAAGGTGTAAAAATGCCAAAACCTATAATTGTACAATGACCTTAATTTACAAATTTAGCAAGGACTAGCCTTAAGGTGTACATGTAACACTTAAATAGCTGGTGTTAGTAACAGTGCACAGTTGTGCAAATCTAGCAGGGTCCAAACTAGTTTTAGTTCTTTACAATTACTTTTGTATGGCTCATTGGGATGTGACTTTATGGATTAGCTTTATGCCTAATGTGATTAAGTATTGTCGTTAGATACTTTAAAAATTACTAGTTGTTAAAATTAATTTGTTAATATTTTAGAAAAATAAAATATTTCTACAGGTATACATGTTATTCATTGTTGTAGTGATTTTCAGTTTGTATGTAACTTGATTACAGTTTGGTTTATATGTTTCATGAATACTTTCAGATACTGAAAAAGGTACAAGTAAATACATGTACATGAATACAATTTCAAGAGAGCATGTCTAGCAGGTTATACTATCTGATTTTCATGTACATTACCTGTGTCACTTCATTCTGTTACATGTACTAATTATGTAAATAGCAGATATTAGATATTAAGAGTTTTCTTTGAAGTATAACCTAATTTTGAGCATTACATAAACTTGTAAACACTATAAGCTGTAACAATAAAAAAGGCATGATAGTTGATCATTGTACACTGTACATATAAAGATTATGAGATACAGTAACATTCTATATGCCTGTATTACAATGCATGGCATGATCTTCAGAAATCTCTCAATTCTGATTTTTCCTCTGTTATTTCTTGCATTTGGGTATATGTACATCATATTTGTAGTTTAATCAATTGAACATCTTTTTAACTTAAGGAAGATTAACTTTTGTTTATAATTCTGTCTGTTTGAATCAAATTGTTTATAAGATGATTGCACAGCATATGGAACATGTACCATTCTGTTGATCGAGCTGTACATTTCAGGGCTCGGTGTACATTCTCAGTGACCTGGCTCTCTCTCTATGTGTGTCGGCAATATTCCTGGTCTTCCCACCCATCTTCTCAAAGATTGCGCAGTTTGAAAGATATGAGGAACCAAAGAATGAACTTTACATCAACATGATCAGGTAAACTTATTCAGAGGCCCACAATATTCTTTAACCTTAATTTGAAAAAAAAATTACCACGAAAAAATGGTATAACAGAATCTACAAAAGAAGGTAGAATGTGATAGAGATTGTTACTTTCTTTCAAAGAACCATGTTGTTGAAGACCTGTGTGCTGGGGATCCTGGTTTACTTCTGGTTCACAGACACAGCCAAAGATAAGAACTCTGTAAGTTTGACTGTCAGCTGTCCAGACGGGCATGTGTGAGCTTTTTCTCATCTTTTCATTGTCAAATTGTTTCTTATTTATGGGGTATTGAATGGAATGTACCGTATATCTAGTAATTTTTGTGATGGTTTAATTTGTGTTTTTTCGTGATATCTTTTAAAACGCAAATGGTTGAATACGCAGAAATTATATCCTGTATCATTTCTATAAGAAACTTTTTTAAATCGCAAAAATGACTGACACAAATTAAAAATGTTACAGATCTTCCCCGTTTTCCCAAATTCTGTGACACGCGAAAAAAAAACGGATATACGGTATCAGTTGCAATGGTATCAACACTTGAGTACCCCACATATTTTACCTTGGCTTGATATATTAGAGTAAGTCTCTCTTTATAATTGACAGTGCTGGGAGACTGCAGTCGGTAGTGAAATTTATCGCCTCGTATTGGTGGATTTCTTTTTCATCCTTGGAGCTACATTTTTCCTTGAATTTCTACGCAGGTAATAATTATACTGAATATTTTACCATAAACATTGTCAGGTGAAATGAAATACCTTTATTCCCTGTATATGAAGCATAATCTTTAGAATTCAGTTTTTAGCTCACCTGAGCTGAAAGCTCAAGTGAGCTTTTCTGATCAAAATTTATCCGTTGTCTGTCGTCGTTGGCGTTAGCGTTGGCGTTGTTGTCGTTGTAAACTTTTCATATTTTCATCTTCTTCTCCAGAACCACTGGGCAGATTTCAACCAAACTTGGCACAAAGCATCACTGGGTAAAGGGGATTCAAGTTTGTTCAAATGAAGGGCCACACCCTCTTTAAAGGGGAGATAATTTAGAATTATTTACCGGTAAAATTTGTAGGTATTTTTCAAAAATCTTCTTCTCAAAAACTATTAGGCCAGAAATTCTGTAACTTGTATGGAAGCATCCTCAGGTAGTGTAGATTCAAGTTTGTTCAAATCATGGTCCCCGGGGCTAGGGTGGGGCCACAATTGGGGGATGAATTTTTACAAAGGAATATATAGAGAAAATCTTTAAAAATCTTCTCCTCAAAAACTATTAGGCCAGAAAATTTCAAATTTGAGTGGAAGCATCCTCAGATAGTGTAGATTCAAGTTTGTTAAAATCATGGTCCCCGGGGGTAGGGTGGGGCCACCATGGGGGATGAATTATTACATGGGAATATAAGAGAAAATCTTTAAAAATCTTCTTCTCAAAAACTATTGGGCCAGTAAAGCTCAAATTTGAGTGGAAGCATCCTCAGATAGTGTAGATTCAAGTTTGTTTAAATCATGGTCCCCGGGGGTAGGGTGGGGCCACAATGGGGGATGAATTTTTACAAAGGAATATATAGAGAAAATCTTTAAAATCTTCTTCTCAAAAACTATTAGGCCAGAAAAGCTTAAATTTGAGTGGAAGCATCCTCAGATAGTGTAGATTCAAGTTTATTTAAATCATGGTCCCCGGGGGTAGGGCAGGGCCACAATGGGGGATGAATTTTTACAAAGGAATATATAGAGAAAATCTTTAAAAATCTTCTTCTCAAAAACTATTGGGCCAGAAAAGCTCAAATTTGAGTGGAAGCATCCTCAGATAGTGTAGATTCAAGTTTGTTCAAATCATGGTCCCCAGGGGTAGGGTGGGGCCACAATTGGGGATGAATTTTTACATAGGAATATATAGAGAAAATCTTTAAAAATCTTCTTCTCAAAAACTATTGGGCCAGAAATGCTCCAATTTGAGCGGAAGCATCCTCAGATAGTGTAGATTCAAGTTTGTTTAAATCATGGTTCCCGGGGGTAGGGTGGGGCCACAATGGGGGATGAATTTTTACAAAGGAATATATAGAGAAAATCTTTAAAAATCTTCTTCTTAAAACTATTGGGCCAGAAATGCTCCAATTTGAGCGGAAGCATCCTCAGATAGTGTAGATTCAAGTTTGTTTAAATCATGGTCCCCGGGGGTAGGGTGGGGCCACAATTGGGGGATGAATTTTTCCATAGGAATATATAGAGAAAATCTTTAAAAATCTTCTTCTCAAAAACTATTAGACCAGACAAGCTCAAATTGGAGTGGAAGCATCCTCAGATAGTGTAGATTCAAGTTTGATTAAATTATGGTCCCCGGGGGTAGGGTGGGGCCACAATGGAGGATGAATTTTTACATAGGAATATATAGAGAAAATCTTTAAAAATCTTCTTCTCAAAAACTATTTGGCCGGAAAAGCTCCAATTTGAGCGGAAGCATCCTCAGATAGTGTAGATTCAAGTTTGTTTAAATAATGGTCCCCGGGGGTTAGGATGGGGCCACCATGGGGGGGGGATGAATTTTTACATAGGAATATATAGAGAAAATCTTTAAAAATCTTCTTCTCAAAAACTATTTGGCCAGAAAAGCTCCAATTTGAGCGGAAGCATCCTCAGATAGTGTAGATTCAAGTTTGTTTAAATAATGGTCCCCGGGGCTTAGGATGGGGCCACCATGGCGAGGGGGGGGGGGGGGATGAATTTTTACAAAGGAATATATAGAGAAAATCTTTAAAAATCTTCTTCTTAAAAACTATTAGGCCAAAATAGCTCAAACTTTTGTGGAGGCATCCTCAGATAGTGTAGATTCAAGTTTGTTTACATCATGGTCCCCGGGGGTAGGGCGGGGCCACAATGGGGGGATGAATTTTTACATAGGAATATATAGAGAAAATCTTTAAAAATATTCTGGGAAAGTTTTCAGTCCAAAAAGTAGTAACTGGTGTGAAAGCACGGGTTGTGCAGATTAAAGTTTGATCAAACCATGATTCCCTAGAGAAAAGTGGGGCCACAAAGTGGGGGGGGGGGGGGTTATATAGGAATAGAGAAAAATCTTCTTACAGGTACTACAACAAAAGGGGTTATGTATTTACCATAAAAATATGTGAATAAAAATCGGCAGATGTTTTAAATTTTTTGAGCTAGATCTACTGTACTTAGTTGTCAAGATATTTTGATTTTGATACTGTAATGCTAATTTGATCAGATATAAGGCTATTGTTGCTCAGGTGAGCGATGTGGCCCCTGGGCCTCTTGTTTGTTGTACAGAATACATGTAATTATTAACATTGTTGCTAATTTGTTCAACAAAGAGATTTATTTTAAGATTATCAGTGATGAGGAGATGTAATTTCGTTGTACTAGTAAATTTGGTTATAACTACAAGATTGTTCCCCCTACCAATGATAAACATGGAGCTACATGTACATTTATATTTACTGTGAGAAGTGATGAGTATTGTATTTTCTCTGATTCGCAGAATATGTGGTCAGTATTGCTGTAATAATGGCAGTGAGGAGCAGGAGGGCCAGGCAGTGGGGCCAGAGTTTGACATAGGCAGGAACACCCTGGATCTGATCTACTCCCAGGCACTGTGCTGGTCAGTCATACACTATACATGTTAATCTGACCCCAGGCACTGTGCTGGTCAGTTACATACACTATGCATGTAAATCTGATCCCAGACATTGTGCTGGTCAGTTATACACTATGCATGTAAATCTGATCCCAGACATTGTGCTGGTCAGTTACATACACTATGCATTTAAATCTGACCCCAGGCAATGTGCTGGTCAGTCATACACTATATATGTTAATCTGATCCCAGACATTGTGCTGGTCAGTCATACACTATGCATGTAAATCTGATCCCAGACATTGTGCTGGTCAGTCATACACTATGCATGTAAATCTGATCCCAGACATTGTGCTGGTCAGTTACATACACTATGCATTTAAATCTGACCCCAGGCAATGTGCTGGTCAGTCATACACTATACATGTTAATCTGACCCCAGGCACTGTGCTGGTCAGTTACATACACTATGCATGTAAATCTGACCCCAGGCAATGTGCTGGTCAGTCATACACTATATGTGTTATCGCAAATCCAACATGGATGTACAGGCTACGACCGATATTGCATTGCATTGAGTGATGACACTTTCTAAACGGTGTGATTTTCAATTGCGATTCAAAACAAAGATTCTGATTATATAGACATGCCCATTTATCAAATGCATGTATAGAACATGATGATAACACGTGGAAACAAATGTCGGAGAAAGAAAAGTTGTAATTGTTAAAAATTACATACAGAGTTATTTGAGAACAAACGGGGTGATATTGTTTACATACACGTGTAAATAATTAATTGGAGAAAAAAACCCAAAAACAATGAAAAAGTTCCTAAAAGCTGGGAAGGGCTCGTACATGTAACCGTTATAGATTAAAGTCAGATTGGACTTCGCTCATCGAATAACATACATTATTCAGCTTATTGTGAAGAAATTCGTCAGAAACTGTTTGGTGAACAAATATATTTTACGTTACCGTTCATATAGTATCATTTGTGGAAAATTGCATGAGTTGAACTGACTGTTTTTCCTCATAAAAAGCTTGCTGCAAAATGTAGATCCACTGGAAAATTCGGGTTGACACGCCGTGAAATCCTTAGACGTTTTACAGCATATGTCTTCACTTATTTGCTTATATTAAATCTTAACTGAAAATCTTTGAAACATCGTCACCAGCTCCGTAAAATGAAGAAGTGTGGTTTGTTTATAAATATAAAACTGTAAAATGGCGACTTGATCTGCACGTGAATTTTACAGTCCGAGGTCGGTAAGCGTGTTTGAGAGAAAGTCAGCGGCAAGTAAAGAGTCAACATCAGTAGTAAATATTTTTGATGAATATTGAGGTACATATAATAAAATTAATGTTTCTAAAGACTAAGTGAGTTACAAAATAAGGTTAATCACAGATCAGTCCAAAATTGAACATGATTGTGCTGTAAATTTCAAGTTTGTGTACATATTTGAAAACACATGCACACTTGTAGAAGTGTGTCTTTAAATGGTTGAAGTTCAATAAAATGCAATATTTATGTAACATTTATTGTCAGTATCTGTTGTGAATTCTTTGGAATAAGCTACAACAAAATAAATACTGTCTCAACTTAAATTGATGCGTTAAAAACGATTGAATTTAGCGATGAAGCATTGTGCCGAAAAATTTAATGGGAAACCTGTTTAAACAGTTTATTTTTGACAATTGTTTACACCATAAAAAAACAAAAAGCGATTATTATGAGAACTCTTAGTCTATTATTGCAGTGTTTTAGTTTTTGCAGTCCTGATACAGAGTAAACGTCACAGTTAGCAGTTTGTGTGTACAGGTAAAAGTGGGCGGGTACTAAACAGCCAATGAAAATGCTTGTTTAAAAACTGCAACTCGCGACTCCAATAATGTCATCACTCAATGCATCAGTTTATCGGTCGCAGAGTGTACACCAATGTGAGATTTGCAATAATCTGATCCCAGACATTGTGCTGGTCAGTGTTAATCTGATCCCAGACAATGTGCTGGTCAGTCATACACTATATATGTTAATCTAACCCCAGACATTGTGCTGGTCAGTTACATACACTATGCATGTAAATCTGACCCCAGGCACTGTGCTGGTCAGTCATACACTATGCATGTAAATCTGATCCCAGACATTGTGCTGGTCAGTCATACACTATACATGTTAATCTGACCCCAGGCACTGCTGGTCAGTTACATACACTATGCATGTAAATCTGATCCCAGACATTGTGCTGGTCAGTCATACACTTTGCATGTAAATCTGATCCCAGACATTGTGCTGGTCAGTCATACAATATACATGTATATGTTAATCTGACCCCAGACATTGTGCTGGACTGTATATTCACAATCTGATCCCAGGCACTGTGCTGGTCAGTAACATACACTCTTTAGTCTACGTGTAAATCTAATATTACACCATAAAGGATCATGTGTTAGGTCAGTAAGTCACCAGTAGTACAATGACTTGCAGAAACAATATCTGACATAATTCCAGGCATTAAGGCAGAATGATACATGTACCAGTATATAATTTACCGTAGATAAATGACCCAATGTCAGGTGTCATATCAATAGGTCAAAGTAATAGTTATAGATTTGACCTTTTGTCCTTTTCCTTAGGTTTGAATGAAAATATACTTTTATTTTACTCTGTTCGATTTTATTCATAAACTGATCAAATCTGTCTTTCAGGCTTGGCACCTTTTATTCTCCACTGTTATCTCTGGTCATGATGGTCAAGCTATTCATCATCTTCTATGTCAAAATGGTATGCATTATTTATCAGGTTCATTTACTGTAAACAAACTTGTGAGAACTTTATTTTACCATTAACCCAGTGCTCCATGACAGAACTTAGAAGTCTGAAACACATTTACGGTAAAAAGTTTGGTTCACTGCAAAAAATATTCGCAATTATGTTTTTTTTGCAAATTTTGTAAAATTATCAGACATAAAAATAAAATTTGTTTGTTTTCAGTATCTCAAAATAATTGTTCATGAATTTTAATTGTTAGATTTTAAATTTTCTACAAATTTTGAATACAGTACATTTTAAATACCATTTTCGGGCTGTTTGTAGGTTAGTGTTCTACAAAATTGCCAGCCGTCACTACGGCCCTGGAGAGCTGCCAAGTCCCACACCATATTCATGGGCTTCCTCTTCTTCTTTTTCCTAATGGCGATGGTAGCTGTGGCTGTAGGGGTCATCATGTAAGGCAACCATCAAAATACTGCTGGGAAATCGCAGAACTCTTACTGTAAATGAATTACATTTGGCTGTGTAATGTATTTAGCGTTTTGGGCAGAATACACATGTACAGCTTCTGCTAAATCATGTACATTGCTAAATGCCATGCATATATGTATAAGAATAGTAACATTCAGGAATATGCTAATTCAAATCCACGCCAACTTGTTCAAAAAGCATTTTCTGCCATATATATTTATCGTACACGCCAAATATAATACTTTTACAGTAACTCTATTTTGTTAATAACAGAAGAAAAAAGAAATAAGATACATATATATGTTGCACAATATACAGTGTATATACTGAAAATTGATGAATGAGCTTTATTTGTTAGAATTGAGCCGAGTAAAGTGTGTGGTCCATTCCGAGGGGAAGAGAAGGCCTATTCTATAGTAACAAACCTGATTGACAGCTGGAAGGGAGACCTGAAAGTTCTTCGTGACATCATCAACTTTATCTCCAGTCCAGGAAGTATAGCCAGTATTCTGGTTGCTCTGTGGTAAGTCCATATTCAGCTTCCTCCACCCCCCACCCCACCCCCCACCCTCCAGTTCTGGTAAATTAAGTATATATAACCTCCATCTCTACCCCTCCTATTGATTTTGTTGGAAGTCTTTATTTCCTTTTTATGCCATTGATAGGTAATCAGATTCATGGTTTAGGCTGTTCTTTATCCTGGACTTTATACTTTTCTTTATACTTTACTTTTTGAAGAAAAAAATCCTATAGATGGAAAACTACTACACTGTACCTTATTAATAAAATGATTTTAGGGTTAATTGCATGTATTTTTGTGAATAGATGAGCACTGACTGACATTTGTTTCTGTTGCTTTCAGTGTTGGGACATACTACATGAGGATTGTGATGATTGGCCATAAAGAGATGGTGACTCTATTGAGACAGCAGTTACACATGGTCAGTACCACCACTCAGTATACATAGAAACCAATGTCACTCAAATGACTAATTCCTGAGTTTGCTACAATGGCATAAACTTTCAGTCATTATAAATTGCATTTATTCAATCCATGGCATAGACCTTAGATTTCAATTAGGGGATTTCATGTCTTTCTTATTATATCTTTGTTTTGGTTTGGACCCACCACAGGAAGGGCGGGATAAAGCCTACCTACTCAGAATGTTACAAGATGTCAGTCAGAAGAAGAAGGAGAAACTAGGACCTTCCAATGTCAACAGGCTGCTGTCTCCGACCTCTAACTCCACCTTAGAGGCTGGTCAGAGGACCCAAGGTAGGTTGTTATTGCTGCACAGTAATTGCTCCTCTACAGTGAATTGTTTTGATTATTACATACAATTCCTTATATTACGCGAGTACTTTATTCTTTTATCCTGCTGTTTGTATCAAATCGTGAGAATATAAATATCGAACATGGAACTCTTTACCTATTTTCTTATTGTTCTAAAGTCTGAAAAAATAATGGCAAGATTTTAAATTCCGTGAAGGGTGCTTCTCGCGATTTTAAGCGGATATTATTTCCTTGCGTTTAATTAGGAATCTACAGTACATAAGATTATTACAACATCAGATCTAGAATTTTTGTTCTTCAAATTATAATTTTTATTTTGCACTGTGGTGTCTGATATTTTCTTTAAAGTGTTTCCTTTCAGAGCACAGAGTGTTTAGAAACACTTCCATTATTTAATTGCATTCAATAGTTATTTAATTGGGGCATAATTCAGCAAGATTTTCAGTATTTGAAGTCTGAATTGTATTACTGGTACACAATGAGTATTTAAAGTGTGAACAGTCTATATACTCGATGATGAACAACTGTATGGTATTGTATCTTGCAATAGATGAAGGTTGGAATTGACAATGTACATGTACTTAATTGCATTTAAAGTCCCAGTACATTCATTAGACCATAGAAAACTTTACCAGTCATCAGTTAATCCCATTCTCTGTCTTGCAAATAATATCCATATAATCTTGGTTTTTTACCAGCTGGATTTGCCCTGAATTTTCCAGGAACTGTCCCAGACATCAATATTTCAGACTTCTCTTCATAAGTTATACCCCTATCAGTATGTTGATCTTTTTATGGTGTGCTGGCAAATATTAAAGAGTTTGGTGACACCGAATGTACATGTATGTGCATGCTTTTGGCTTGTTATGGCTTATGTTACTACATGTGTATGGAACTATAGGTAGTTCCACAAGGCAAAGGTGGGCATTTATCAGAGAGAGAGAGAGAGAGAGAGAGAGAGAGAGAGAGAGAGAGAATAACATTTAACATAGGGTAATTTTAATTACAGTGTAAACTAACATTGATGTTTGATTTTAACAGCGGAGAGGAAGAGAGCCACAGTAGCCTAGTTTAGAGGTTTTTCTGTTCCCTATGTTTGCCATTGTATTGTCTTATTGCTTGTTATACACATACACAAGTCATTTACATTTTCCTGGCTTGTACACTCTCAATCACTACACAACTAGCCACTTTCAAAAAGATGTTTTAGTTATCATTTTACATATAAAAGCTGAAAAACTGCTCACTTATTAATTCATTTTCTGCTCTCTTTACAAATGAACATTCACAGATGAAACTTCTACCCTATCTACCTTAAAGATCAAATGTTAAGATAATGGTTTCTGTACAAACTGTTGAAGCATGGCATTTCCAAGGCCAGTGAGAATCCTCACTTTGACTACAGTGTATGAAGCACGGCTATATAATATTGGGAGTCCAAGCTTGTGGACTGTGCATGATGTATGAATGTAAAATGCATGATATTTGTTCAAAGTTACGTGCATGAGAATATTTGTTATACATTTATTGATTTGTATTTCAAGAATGAAATTTTTTGAATTTGAATTTATTTAATGTTCAAGAGTTCAATAATATTTATTGATAGAAAAACTTAGGTCTAATTCGATATCATTTTCATGGCAAGGAAATCATGATGACCCTACAGTACATCTAATTTATTGAAAAGCAAATAGAACTGATTCTTTCCTTTGTTCCTTAGCTGGAATCATTTCTTTGATATTGATTTATTTTTGATTGTGGATTTTACAGTTTTTCATAGATAAACATGTATGATGAAGAACTGATTGACTTTGTTTCATTGGTTTAGGTCGCCGCGTGTTTGCAAGGACTGCCGCAGATACAGCAGCCTCTATGCCACCCGGCCACACCAGAATGAGGCGCGGCGAGTCTAATGGGAGTCTGAATGGTGTGATAGGCTGAGCACGAGTTCATCTGGCACAGACACAAAGGTTTCAGAAATCCAACGACTGGCATTCTCATATGAACCATTTGTTGATTGTTTAAGATTTTGTTATTCTTTAATTACAATTTTGAATGGGTAAATCAATGGGTCCAAGTTTTATAGATTTACATGTGTATACATGTTCCTAGGTAGTCAAATTTGATATATACTCTGAATATATTCTGTGATAAATTTCTTAAATACTGTAAAAGTGGTTATTTACGCTGGTGGTTAAGTACGCGTCTTCTATAGTCAAACAATACGCGTTGGTATTAAATTCGTGGATGTGTGGTTAACCACACTAAAATTTAGATTTTTTTACCATACACGCGGGGGCATTTTACGCGGTTTTAAGCTTACCGCGTAACTAGTGTAAATTTCCCCCACGCGTAAATAACCACTTTTACAGTAGTCTTACAAAGGCAAAAGCTACATGTCCAAGGGCATTGCCTTGCTGTCTGAATTAAAATCTTTCAGCTGAACCAAACCTATCTTTACTTAAGACAAATAATGAAGGAATAGGAGCAACATCGTTTGTATTGAGAGATGAAACAGTGACTTGTATTATTCCTCATTTTCTCTAAGAAAGCCAATATGTTACATGATGCATAATAAATTTTATGATTACCGGTATTCTGGTAGCTTTTACTGTGGTATCAGACAATAAAATCTGGTTTTTCTTGTGTATTGTTATACTGACTTCATGACTCTTATGAAAGACATTGTCCAAATCTACAAACCTCAGAAGGATTTTGTGTTGCATTATTTATAATTCCTATTCAGATCAAATTGTGTTCTTTCAACACAGTGCAATGATTTACCTAACATTTGATTGCTGATATATGTTATTCATTGAAACATAATTCATCTAAATTTGTCTTGCATTTTTTGATTATAAATAGCTTTCACCGAGCAGTGGGAGTTTCCAAAGTAATGCATTCGTATTAATTCAATAATTCAAAATGGGTTATGTAATACATGGAAAGTATTTATAGCCCCTCTCTTGCCATTCTTGTTTTGTCAACATGCATGTTAGAATCAAATATTTGTTTATGATCAGAGAAAAATATAGTTATTTTTTAAAAAATTTATCTTGATGCACAAAACATTTCCTGCATTCAAAAGCATTAACTAATTCTGTTTTATATGAATTCTGTTGTAACAAGACTTATTATTATTGCAAAGTTGTAAACAATTCTTATACATGTATGCATTGTTTTCAGATGTACAAGTATATAACTATATGTATTGTTTTAAATAAACAGAGAAACCTTGCTCTTATACCAGGTAGTTAATATTTACCATAACACAAAGAGTAGTCATAGTTTTGGGTCAAACAATGGTCCACGTTCATTCTCGAGTCATGGATTGAACTTGGCCATCTTGCTACTACATGTACGTCCATTATCTTGTATAGAATGGATCAAACACAACTTATGTATTGATACTGTGGAGATGTTTGTGTACCGGATTTTTTAATTTTTGTATTGAGTAGGGGTGATGGATGTGATTTTAATGTGTGCCATCGATGGCTCCAATAGTTTTATGACACCAGCATATTTTCATTCACGAACTGTTTTCTTATACTCCACTTTAAAAAAAAAAGGGGGGGGGGTTAATAAATGGAAACTCCAATCTGTGAGTGTAGATATTATTTTGCGAAAGGATGAAAAAATAACATCCCATTAAAAATACCTTGCAATAGGACAAACTTGACCCGAACAACATGCTGTGTAAAATACTTTAATAAAGCATTACTGAAAATACCTAGTTAATTTAAAACATACTGATATTTTAAAGTCTGAAACAGTTAACAATATCACAATGGCATCTACATAACAAACAAAATAATTACCCCAGGCGTTAGAAATAGCACAATGCTGACTTCATTAATTTTATGGATTCAAAAAGTAAAAACTAACACAAAGAAACTCTGAATAATAAATAACAAGCATCTAAACTTATAACTATATCAACTGATAAAAATAATTTAAATTGAAAATGGTGGTACAATTATTAAAGCATTTTAAATAAAAGTAAATAAAAGAAAAAAAATATTGCTTTCATCTTTTTTTTTCAAATATGCAAACAATATGTGGACATAATATCTCATGATGCATGATATACATTTTATAAACCAAACGGTAACTATGCAGCATAAACTTAAAAGCAATAATATTTGTAACATTTTTTAAATTTTTAACATACCATTTTGGTAATGTTTTTCAAAATCATAGCTAGGTTGACATCAACTTTATCTTATTCCAATTATAAATACCTACAACAGACTACTTTAGATAATCTTCCAGAATGGACGGACAATAAATAATCACAGACAGATTAAGAGATGTGCTGACAATGCACATCACAAACAGCTATTGTTAAAAATTTCAGCATATTCTCTAAATTGGCAGAAACTGTCAACAGTACTGAAAAAAACTTGAAAACACCTGCTTCATTGTTTCTTAAAAGAGTGATTCAAAACCTCTGCACTTTGCAAATCTGTGATATAAAAAGATTTTGTGAAAACAATTTCCACCATTTACTAAATAAACAGTCAATGCCCTTGTGGAATCCAACAATTAGAAGACAAACACTTCAACAATTTTTTATACAGAATTTCCCTGTAATGCATTTTGAATAGTCTCTCCCAGCTAGACTACAACATTACTTATTTGTATTTTATCACTCTCAAATAGTCAAAGCTAGCAAGTCTACAATATCACAGGACAAGCTTTATATCATCTAATTCTTGGTCATGTCTGGGATATCTATGGACCAGGTCCTCCCTCAAACTCGTGCTGAATGCTCTCTAGGAATGAGTCCCCGCTCTTCTCCATCTTGCGGTGGGTGTCTTCATACAATCGCTTCTTCTCCTGCAATAGACAACACAATATTAATTGATGAACTTTTATGAATGCTGGGAATATCGGTATTTACCCTTTTTAAATCTGACTTTAAATCAAAGTTACTGTAAAAAATAAGTATTAGCAACATGTACACTCATCATTTTTCTGAAATCTCTTGACTTTAATCCTCTATCTGATGAAATTATACACAGAATTTGTATAAAGCTTACTATGTACTAGCTGGAATTATTAGTTACAAGCAGAATCCTTTCACACAAAAATAATTCAATAGTTTATGGGTTTTTCTTTAATGTGACCTGCTTTATCCATTTGTCTAAAATTTGGGCTGTACTCCATATTACCAGTAATTATTATATAACATTTTCAGAGGGGAGCACAAAGAAAAAGGAAGTTATAGTTAAAATAAGAAAAATCATAACAATTTTCTGTATGGCCAATCAAAGAAATAGCATGAATACTCAAACTGTTCATATTTGAAGCACAATTAGGGATGTTTAAAGGATAGCTAGCTCAGATATCATCATGCCTATAAGGCCCTGAAAAATGAAGCTTGGAGATAGAAGTACACATCAGAGGTGTGTTCAAGAGAGTGAGCTCGCGAGTGCCAAAATTCCCTATACCCACAACACAAATTTTGGCGAGCGATTGTGAGCACTCGTTCTATTGAACTCGCTTCTGATGTACAATATTAATGAGTTGGAGATCCCTAAAGACACCAAGACTGGTCGATTATTCAAAGAAAAATATACACTGTCAGGTTCTCCATAACAGTGTATGCAACTATTGCACAACTGTAGGATGACCGTATTTGTTGATTTCTACTCCAATCATTTTTTATTTGGTAAAGAATATGTGAATTAATCACCTATTTTCAATTTATATGAAATGTGAATTAAAAATCTCAATCACAACTAGAAAATGAAAGCGAATAGAGAGGTGGGGATGAATGGATTGACAGATGTGACTACATTGCACCAAGTTACGGCCATGAACACG
Organism: Magallana ariakensis; assembly: GCA_020458035.1. Lineage (NCBI taxonomy): Eukaryota > Metazoa > Mollusca > Bivalvia > Ostreida > Ostreidae > Magallana > Magallana ariakensis. Next base: position 54,655,061 of record CM035817.1, on the reverse strand, counting down.
ATGAAGTGTTAGACACAGTCACTAACGACAAGCATTGCTCGACGCAGAGGCCAAATTTTACCTGATCTGATTCCTATATCGTAACCTATATCTGTTGATAAACCATAAAACGGGGTAACATTGGTTACATAGGTTAACAAAGTTGCATGTGTACATATAGATTTCTTAATTAATTACTAAACCAATCCCTTTAACCCTTTGTTAAATATTGTGCCATGAAGACAGTTAAACAAAGAGGTGGATAAATTTGTGTCCTGTATTTTAGTGTGCAGATATTATTCAGCTTGACAGTTACTTAAACCTGAGGGGGAGAGTGGGAGGGTGGGACTATTGGATTTTACCTGTAACTGCTGATAAAGGTAAAACAGGACAAATTAATTCAGATTAATGTTTTGCATTTTGACAGCACACAATCAGTACTATATTGTATCAATATTTACATTTAGCTGGCAATATGGTACATAACTAGACATTAACTATACAAGGAGGAACAAACAGTGAAACAATTATATGATTTTGTCATAGAAAGAAGAGATCTGTTCTCTCGTTATGTACAGGTGAGGACACATTGCCCGTACTTATATACTGACCTCTTTATCTTTTTGACTAGACTGAGAATGTTCGTCATCCTGTCCTGGTTTCTGGAAATTGCATAAAGGGTTTAGATTAGTTTTAATTTTGTAATTCTAATTACATATAATAAATACTGGGGTAACAATAATAATGCAAGTAACAAATTTCTCTCATAACTTTAATGTAAAATATGTAGTAATCTAAATTTGATTAAAGACATGTATTTCAGGCTTGTCAAAAAAATTCTTGGGTAAGAAAATTACTTTAGTTAGACGAGTAAGGAATTTTAACCAAATTCGTAAAAATCAAGTTCTAATATTGGACCTTATCATCCTGCCAAATTGGTTTGTCCTCACTGTTGGAATCCTCTTCTATTGTGGGCAGACCTTTCCTGTATAAAAAAGAAAAAAACAAAAGTGAATAAAGTATACAGTAATTAAATCATCAGTTCTAAACAGTTCATCCTTCCAAGTTTATCATTTTCATTAATCTTGATAGCTTTTTACTTGATAACAAGAATAGACTACCGCTAATTAATATTCCTCTTTATTTCCATACCCAGCAGTATTTCTAAGTTGTGCAAATCCACTGGAAGGATTATCTAATTCTTCTTCACAAGCCTTCAGGAACTTGACAACATCTTCCTGGTGGAATTCCTCAGCTATTTCTCTTGGTGTACGCCCCATGTCATCTTTGACAGACAAACTGCTTCTGTTAGCAACCAGCCACTTCACACATTCAATATGGCCACTGGAAAATACAAATGCGTCACATCGTGATCTTGAGTATAAATCAAGGAGGTAACACCACATTAAGTCCAAGATAATCCGATGTTAAAGTCCCATAAAAGAAGGTTTGACCTCTATAAAAGACCTTGACCTTTTATTACAATTGTCCTTTAACTAGTCACTTTGACCTTTTGATTGACCAAATATTTATAATTCATAAGACAGAAGAAGACACAGACCAAAACAATGTCTCCTGATCTTTAATCTAAGTATAACATAAAGACCTATTTAAACACTTTTAAAAGTCACTTACTTCATAGCAGCTAAGTGTAGAGGTGTTTTCTTGTCTAGAGTTCTGCATGTTATAACAGCTCCCATTGCATGAAGGACCTTTAACAAAATGGATGAAATGAAGAGACAACCATTATGGAATTTCTAGTTTATCATTGCTTTAACAAGTTTTTCATATCTGGCTTCAGAAATGTGTTGTTTACCATGAGACAGTTGACATGGCCGTTCATGGCCGTTAGGTGGATGGGGGAGTAGCCCTGGGGAGTCTCCTTGTTGAGGTTGACCTCATTCACGGCCAGCCACTTCACGATCTCCACTCGACCAAACTTGGCCGCCAGATGTAGTGAAGTCAGCCCTTCTTCATTTGTGTGACTAAAAGTAGATTTCATTTATGGTCATCATCTTTTTCTGAAAGGCACTTTGATATTGAGAACTGGCAGATCTCATATTTATTTAACATTTAACATACTCTTTCATCTCTGGGAAGTGATTGAGAAGCTCTTGTATGCGATTTAGATTTCCCCTCTCTGCAGCCTCATGTATTGTAGGCCCCCTTAAGAGCCTCCTCCTCTCTTCATTTTCTTCATCCCTTTGTCTTCTTTTTTCTTCCTCAACAGCCTTCAGACCAGTCTGTTATTACAAAAGGTAAAAAGAAAAATCATTATCATATTTCATAAGTTGAAATTGCAAAACCAAATATGACATTTTTAAATTCTGAAAAAGGAAGAGCAGATTTAGAAGAACAAATTTCTGTAGAATAAAGCTAAACCTCATATCCATGCACAAATTCCTTTCCATCATCCTGTGAGGAAGATTCCACAGAGACAGTCTTCCTCTGTGGATCAGAGTCTGTTTCCACTCGCTTTTCCTTAATAGAGCGGAGTGTGATTGTTGGCCCCCTGGAGTCATCATAGAACTCGTCCTTCTCCCTCTGGGCAGTGGTAGTAGTGGTAGTGGTGGTGGTATAAGCAGTCTCTGAAGACGAGGAGGAGGAACTACTGGAGTCGCTGGTCACAGAGTCGTCATCTGATTCGTAGGAATCTCTTCGTCTCAGAGACTTGGACTTGCTGTCCGAGTAGCTTCCCTGATTGGACCTGATACTCAGGCGGTCGTCATGGAGACTGCCTTGAGAGGCTGAAGATGGAGATCGCCTCCTCAACCTGTCACTATGGCTTTCTTTATCACTCTCCTCTTCCAGTGCTGCAACATGATAACATCTAATTACAAAGAGTTGGGCAGGCAATTTTAGAAGTGTGATAAAATTACAATGATTCAAGTTCAAAAACTCAAGATCTACATATTAAAATTTCATTTGCACAATACATTAGAATTGCCGAGTAAGTTTTATTAGTCAAGAAAACTATCAAACAAAATAAGCTTGACTAGTACATAATGAAGTTAATACAGTAATAAAAAAATCATTAAAAACGAGTGAAAACTGGTAGTAAATTGTTTGCAGAGCATTTGTGGTAGCTAGTTCTACAGAATAGAGGACCAGAAATAGTGATGTAGGATAATGGTGCAACAGCAAAAATCAACCCATATCAGGTATGTGAGAATTGGGTAATAGCATTACCTGGATTCAGGTCAGTAGCCACTATTTACTCGGGTGATTTCACAGGTAAAATTTCTTATAAAACAAACCCCCAAAACTGTACAAGCAACACGATGAGCATATCTCATGTCTCACATAGCTGATATGCTGACTTTGTGTCTATGACACAGAAAAGAGAGAAAGCAAGCAGAATGATAAATATGTGTATTCATAAATACAGGGAGTCATTGAAATAGACATTAACAGCATTAGAATGAGGTAGAATGTACATAGAAGAATCAAGGATACATATATGTAATATGCTAGCATGAACAATACTGTCTATATAGTAATACAACAAAGCAATCAAGCAAAACTAAATAGCAGGAAAGCAAATAAAATGAACAAGTTCTTCATCAGACATATATTTGAAATCCTCTGGACCTTGTATAAACGCCCGTTCACGGTCCACAAGTAGATCCCTGTACGTCTTGTGATCTCCGTCCACTCCGGAAAGCCAGCGCTTACAAACAAACTCATATATCTTCTTACTGAGCATGTCAAACACGGCCACTGATTCCAAAAACCAGGCGTTACCTGTAATCAATGTCAAATCAAGATCATCCATAGAATTCTTCTAATTGAAACATACTTTAGCCTTAACATTGTCTGTATTCTTTGTAAAGTTTTATTTCAGCCCTTATCTGACTCAGAATCCTGTAGAATCACTTACTTGCATCTGCTCTGTCGTGTCCTATTTTCACTTTCAGCAATTTACCAACATGATGATGAGCAATAATAAATATGTCCTCCTTGAAAAATAGTTTCAAAAGATTGAGTTATAATTAGTACATGTATTTGCAATTGCCATATAAAAAATCATCTTTTTTAGATATGTGGTACTAACCTTTCCCTTTTGAAAACAGACTTTGTGTCGTTTTGATTTGTCCAGTGGAATCTCTTTGGTGCGGCCATTCTCTCCATACAATGTGATTTTAACTTGTGCCTTTGTACTTGCACCAATTCTGTTTCCGGTCCTGACGTAAATTTGATACTCCGCCCTGTCTCCCGAGGTTACTTCCTCATCTAACTGTTCAGATGAAAATTGTTCCAAATGTCATTATTACCCCTACATGTGACATTCAAGTTCCTTTTCTTGGTTCAATCATAGACCTCTAATGAACAGGTTCTCTTTTTTATCATATCCTAATAGTATCACAATAATTATGTTGAGGATATTTACAGCCTTAATTGCTCTGAGTTAAAGTTCTCACATAACTGATCTGCAGTAGAAGCTGATAAGATTCTCTTTTTCTCATTGTATATCTATTGTACTCATAATGTGTGGATAATGTTGAGCGACTTACGTGGTTGTATTGCCGCAGTAGCTGACTGTCCGTCTGGTTGCCATTCTCCATGGTCTGAGTTCCCTCATCTACACTCACTTCCTCCTTTGGTCGCACTCTGTCAACCTCGATCACTGTCTTCTGTGTTGGTCTACGTCTCGCTAACCGTGGTCGCACTTTTTGGGGCTCTGGTTCTGGTGATTCTGGAGGAGGAGCTGGGCTGTGTACAGGAGACTCTGACCTAAACACCAAGACAACGATAAAAGGAATATTTTGCTTTTAAAAAACATTTAACAATCACTTGAAATACTCAAGATTAGCTGGTCTTATATTACCTGTGGTCCGAAGAATCACTCAAGTATGAATCATCATACTAGAAGAGAAAAAACATTGAGATTAATATACATGTAGCATTGTTACCAGATATAATTACATTGCATATAGCATTGTTACCAGATATAATTACATTACTTCGGAAGCCCATTGGTGCCAGGTGAAAAAAATATTTTATCTGGCAGCCGCCAGATAGTTTTCTGGCGGCCGCCATATAATTATCTGGCGGCCGCCGCATAGTTATCTGGTGGCCGCTATTTAATATCTGGCGGCCGCTACATAATTTTTATGGCGGCCACCACATAATTTATCTGACGGCCGCCATATAATTTATTTGGCGGCCGCCACATAATTATCTGGCGGCCGCCATATAATATCTGGCGGCCGCCACATAATTTATCTTGCAGCCGCCACATAATTTTTTTGGCAGCCGCCACATAATTTTTTTGGCGGCTGCCACATAATTATCTGGCGGCTGCCATATAATATCTGGCGGACGCCACATAATTTATCTGGCGGACGCCATGAAATTTATTTTGCAGAAGTGTGTGTGTTGTTGTATTTATATTTGGTTGAGAAGATGGATGTTGACAGAGCCGCTGTTTAACAGTTTAACAACACAGATTTAATACAGTCAGTTAAATAGTTTCATTTATATGGCCACAAAAGCTAGTACACATTTACTAGTATCTTAGTTTATCTTTATGAAGTCATAGCTGGATCCGCACTCGTGAAATTGTCTGTGCAAGCTGTCGTGGTAAAAAAAAATCCTGACTGTAATCTTTGTTTGTAAATTCTTATACCAAAATTAAAACATATAGAAGGCAGTGCGTTCCATTTACTTATACATCTTTACATAACAGTCCTCTAGCTAAAGTTATGGTTTTTTATTATTAAAGAGCTTAATGGTCAACAAATTAACCATCACATTTACCTAAAATTTTAAGATATGATTTGTTTTGCTATTAACTATTATTAAGTAAAGAAAACTCCATATATTTTACTTTTTAAAATTCATGGGAATTTCCAATTTTTTTTATTTGGAGCTTTTAACGGAGATTAATACAGTCTCTTAAAATGACCATGACCATCGAGCCCTCTTAAGACTTCCTGAAGGGGTGTTTAGTTCAGTTTTAAAAGTTTGTAATTAACTCTGAAATACAGTGTTTTACAACAAATAATACAAGGCACAAAGTAACATCTAAATCATTCTAGATTTGAATAAAGTCTAATGTACATTCCACTCCACCAGTGTTTCAAAACTTGAGCTCTGCATTGTTAATATAACTAATAGATTAGAGTGTATCCACTACTCCCTAAAAGCTCCCATTAAAACATGCGCGCGTATCAGGAAGCCAGGTTTTATCTGGCGGTCACCAGATAATTATGTGGCGGCCGCTAGGAAAATATGTGGCAGCCGCCAGATAATAAGTGGCGGCCGCCAAATAATTATGTGGTGGCCGCCAGATAATAAGTGGCGGCCGCCAGATAAAATATTTTTCTTAGTGGCACCAACGGGCTTCCGTACATTACATGTAGCATTGTTACCAGATATAATTCAAAGATTTCATAAAAAGTAAATTAAGTACAATAAAACATGGTTATAGCGAACACGCTTTTAATGAATTGACGCTTACAGCAAAGTGATTTTCATTCCCTGTGACTATATTATATGTTGTAAACTTGATGGATAAAACGAATTACACCTCTAATGAAGCAAAATCGCTCGTCCTTGGCACTTTGTTATAACCGTGTTTTACTGTAATGCCATAATTATCTGAATATTGCATGTTAGTGTGCATAACACTGGAAATTATCATCCCATGAAAACTATGCTCTGTTGATCTTCACTTCCTCTTTAATACAGTGGGTGCACATTTACAAAGTTATCATTGCTTACATACAATATTTATCCTGTGATACTAAATGCTGTAAAATGCAAACATTGTCATTAGGTGTACAAATGTCATGATGTAATAATGTTATGATATGTAATAATGCCATGATATGCAGTTAAGTCTTAACATGTAATATATGTAATGTATCGTATATAGGCACCTTACAACATCACTAGAACATATTTTTCAATAATATCTCAATAATTTGATAATATGTTACCTTGGCATTTCTATGGCGACGACCATGAATATCCCAGGTATACTTTGTTCGATCAACTTTCTTTAAAGGCTATAACAAAAAAGAAAGAAAATTTTGTAATAAATATAATTAACCAAAAGGTTTTTTTTCCAAATTATTCTATCATATTGATTTTTTTTTGTACATAAAAATCTTACGTACATGATCACCTCTCTCTCTCTCTCTCTCTCTCTCTCTCTCTCTCTCTCTCTCTCTCTCTCTCACGATGCACACAAACATGTACATGTTTGTATTAGTGAAATCTAACTGAGTTAGTCATTACATGCTTATCAACTAAAAAATCCATATACATAACCCTATTAATCTGGAAAGCTAGAACTGTCTATGTTACATAGATGAAAAGTTGTTTTTTAGATTATAATCACTAGAATGAATGATACAAGGTTTCAAGAGATACAGTAGTTTATATCCATGCATTAAAAGAAATTGCTACCATTTTTCTAGTCTTGAGAAAGCAATGCTCTTTGCAGTGATGCTTTATCTGTTAATTCAACAATGGCCACAACAAAGTATTTAGCTTACATAAGTACTTATTTAAAAACTGCATCATTATGTAGTGACCTATACATGTAAAACAATATATACAATATAAGTATGGTCAGGTTAGTAGATTACTATTTGCCAAACTTTTTATGATGTAAAGTCTTTCAATATGATTGTACCTATTTTGTAAAAGTTAGCAAAACCTATTAATTTCCAGTACAGTTAACCATTTTTTGGGCTTAGTCGTGATGGTTTGGGACCAATTCGGCCTGTATTTTTTATGAAATTAGATTGAAATACTGTAAACCAACTTTCTTCGCTATGACTTTATTTCACCATTTACTCGAGATAAACGGGTTCGCAACCACTATTATTTGCGACCACATTTTACACACACTTGTTTTGAAACGGCAAAGTCTAGTTCGCGGCGAGATATGTTTTCGACGAAGAGACTCTCGCGAATCTCGCAAAAATTTCTTGCACACGAATAAAAGTTGGTTTACAGTAAATGTTCATTGGTAGTTTTTTTTTATTCTGGCTTAAAATCTTGATTATCTGTAATCTACTTTTGAGTGGAGCTACATTCTATAAATGTAGAAGTATGCTGAAGCATTGGCCTGATATCTGAGAACCTTGTTAGCAAGTAACCTATACATGTATGCATACATTTAGGTACATTTTTACCCCCCCCCCCCCAACACTTAAAATTATTGCAAAATTGTTAGAAAGAGAGAAATCAAGATGTCATGCATAATTAAAATATGGGTTATACAAAGAATTTTTATACTGGAGGCATGCCTATCTTAGAATATCCCCTCATCCCTGAAGGACAGACCAGATACAAGGAGGGCAGAGATATACATGTCTATAGGGGGAGTCAGAAGACAGAGGTCATGCCATCATAAAATCTTACAGTGGTGGCCATGTCAATGGGATTTACCACACTCCAACTCTTAATATAAACAGTGGGCATTTCACTACAAACATCCTGAAACACAAAATGGTCTGTCATGATTGTGATAATGATAAATAGTAAGTTAAGTGAATAACTAAAACATCTAAAAACTACAACCAACACAATACAATAAATCTTGTTTTATATTATAAAAAAAAGAGGGTTATAATGAAATTTACTTTCATAATATATATCATATATACCAGTGTTAACTTATTCTCATCAGAGAATTGGACAGGCTCAGTATGCTTAACAACTTCCCTAAAGAAAATAGGGGTTCGATATGTTTTTTGTTATTATCCATACACAACTTGTGAATATTCATGACTGTATAAAATATGTAGATAACCAAAAATTATGTTAACAAAGCAACACATTTACTTGAAGCACACTCCACACAAAACACACGAGGAGTGAGGACAACTGTCCCACCCCCTACCTTAAATCTGTTCTCATCCATTTCTGTGTGGTGGGGCAAATGCTTGTTTGTCTAAAATCAAAGTTATTGCCCACTGATGAAGATGCAGCCTTAAAAAGCGAGACTGAATGAATGGTGCTTTGGATATGACCAGTACTTCACATATGGCAAGAAATACGGAAGGGAGAAAACAATGGGATGATCAGACCTGTACATATTACATGCATATACCTCAAAGGGTCTGGGAGCAGACTGGGGTCTTTTAGGGCTCTTTCCTCTTTGCACCTCTTCTTCATCCTCTTTTCCTTTTTCCTACAAAACAAATATGGAAGATTCTTGAAAACATTTCTGTGTCAAACAGAAGGAAATCTAAAATCAGATCCCGGTTAACTGAATATCCTTATCGAATAAGGACATTTTACATATGAACATTATTTGATGTATTACTGTAGATTTTATATTATACACGAAAACTGAACTTTTCAATCCCGCCGTTTTGTATTCACTCACAATAACATTAAACTGGGAGAGCTAAATTTCGGTAATGATTCCACATAGTATACAGCTATAAAAAAAGATAATACATGTAGTGAGATTTAAGAATCCATAAAATGAGCTTCTTTCTGCTTTTTGCTTTGCCATTTTACATGGGTTTTAATTCCTAAGGCTAGCATTTTTTTTTAATTAGGAATTTACAGTAGTCCTGAAGAAATCTCAACTGACTTGATAGCTAGCAGTGAAACAAGGAATCGGAAACTCTCCACTTACAGTTGCAATGAGGACTTTGGCTGCTGTATCCACCAGGCGTTTGGCCTCTGACTTGGGCACATTGTGACTCGGGACACTCCTAAGAAGGGGCCAGCCTCCTTTTAGGGCACTTAAATAAATAGAAAGGGGGGGATGATGATTCCAGTTTTGTAGGTCAATACAGACAGGGACCTGGTCCTCTTATACAAAAGTCAGGCACAAGTTCTTACTTGGGTTTTTGAGACTGCATCAGAATTCCAAACCCAGTCATCTCTCTACGCAGTCGCCTCCCTTCTCTGGTATCTGCGTAAGCATACTCTGGTAGGGGGGAGGGCTGTTGAAACAAAAGTATTAAACAGCAAATTAAAACCTCATTAACAACTCCAAAATTATTTCCAACAATCATCAATAGCTTTTCTGATGATCCATAAAAATAAACATTTTGAAAAGGATGCCAGTTGATTGTACATGCACATTACTTGCATGCAAAGTAGTCCTCACAAACATGCTCACAAAATTTTAAGATACATGAACAGGGTGAGGTGTAAACAAACACATGTACAACATTGTGTAATAAGTGAGTGGAGGGTGACCATAGATCTCCGCTATATTAAACAAATACATTTACAAGGTGTAACAAGTAGGTTGAAGGTTATCATAGCTCTCCATTACCAGGTGAGGGAGAGCATTTAAATACTGCACAGTATACAACACAAATTGTTTTTTTCTTTATACATGTACATGCACAATCACAATAATTGGTTGATGGGATTAAACAACGGTGGTGTACACAGAGAGTGGACTATTTACCCGGGAACCTGCTCCCGCAGATTTAGAAGGTCTGTAGTGAGCAGACAATGGCTCCACATCTGGGTCTCGTGTAAGCTTGGAAATACATAATTGCTGGTTTCTCAGTATCATCTACTTTATTTTATTTTTTAGTAATAAATCGGTAATTAAACATTGAGTAGCTAAACTAAATAATTATTGAGTAGCTAAAACCATCAAATCAAAATCATTTATTTCAGTCTCTCAAGACCAGCCCAGCTGTACTTTATAGTGAATGAAATATAAAAATGTTGCATTTGAAGCATTTACATAAATTGATCAACAATATTCAATTGCTTATAGGCAGACTGGAGTTACTCCATTATTTATTGTGCATATACTGCTGCTTTTGTAAATGAAATGACATCAATCTTTTTTTTTAACTATAAGGAATGATTAAAACAAGACAATATTCTACCTACAGATGTTGTTTTAATTTTTGTGGACATTGTTTTAATATAAAAAGTACGGTAATTTTACAAAATGAAAAATTTTAATTTGAAGGAAAACTTTCAAATATCTCGAAAAATGTAATGTTTTATGTATCAAAGTATCAACATAAACCATTTTATTTGTATAATCATGGTACTGGCCAAGAAACTCGTTCAAAATTAAACAAAGCCAGTTAGTGCTTAGCATTGTACAAGTTCTTTTCACTTTGAGAAGAGATTAATAAATAAAACCAGGAAAAAATTGAGAGGATATACTTACCAAGAAATGGTAATTAATCATGTCATACTTATCATGAAGTGGTAATTGATCATGTTGCACATGCTATGAAGTGGTATTTTATCATGGTACACTTGTCATGAAGTGGTATTTCATCATGTTACATTTATTATGTAGTAGTTATTGGTTGTGTTACATTATAATAAAGTTTCACAGTGTAATTGACAATGTTACACTCAGTACGGGTATACCAGGAAGTGGTAATTGACATTATTATACTTTCATGTTAAATACTGCAATCTGATTGGTTTAGACGCAGTTTACAATCCGTTCTCTCTCCCTCGCACGCTTAGCAACGGGCCGATAGAACGAATTGTTACATGCGCATTAATTATGCGCGTACGGTTCGCCGTAGAATTCACGTCTTTTCTATATAAAAGCAGTAAAATTTGCTATAAAAATTAAGACATTCAGTATAATAAAATAAATAGTGCCTGTTTGGGAGGGTACCAGTTGAAATTGACACCCCTCGAAAACCATTGTCAACCTCCGCTTCGCGTCGGTTGACAATGGTTTTCTCGGGGTGTCAATTTCAACTGGTACCCTCCCAAACAGGCACTATTTATATAATGTTACACTTTCATGTTAAATACTGAAATCTGATTGGTTTAGACGAAGTTGACAATCCGTTCTAATACCCTCAGCGTTAGCAACACACTTGGCAACGGGCCGATAGAACAAATTGTTACATGCGCGTAAATTATGCGCATACGGTTCGCCATAGAACTCACGTCTTTTCTATATAAAAGTAGTAAAATTTGTCATAAAATTAAGACATTCAGTATAATAAAATAGATAGTGCCTGTTGGGAGGGTACCAGTTGAAATTGACACCCCTCGAAAAACATTGTCAACCTCCGCTTCGCATCGGTTGACAATGGTTTTTCTCGGGGTGTCAATTTCAACTGGTACCCTCCCAAACAGGCACTATTTATATAATGTACAGGTGTACCAGAGAGTGGTAATTGACAATGTTACACTTACCAGGGAGTGGTAATATTAACAAAGTTACACTTACCAGGAAGTGGAAATTTATCATGTTGCGCTTAAGCTTTTTCTTGACAATCTTTTGCCTGGGTTCACTCGCCCCCTACAACGAAGCAAGTTGATACAATCAATGATAATTCACTCTCCCTCTATAACAGCTAGAGCAAGCAGATACATGTACTATAATGAAAAAAAAATTTACACTCTCCCTATAACAAATAGGCCAATGTGAGCAGACCAATAAAAGCAATGATGTGAGAACAACCTCAACCTGAGCCAAAACTGGGGTATCTTTCCTGGTGGTTCAATTCCTCCTCCACAAATAATATTCCCATCAAATGATGAAACAGAGTCTTTATAATTTACTTCTTTATAATCAAATGTACAAGTGATTCCAAAAGATAATACACATCTTCAAACTATTAAAAAGTTGATAATCCATGAACACTGGCTCCCGAAAGTTTAAATGCAATAACTTCACTTTGCACCTTCATCGAAAAGGTTCATTGTTACAGGTATATATATTTTGCTAATAATTCATGAAAATATATTCAATACCACATCTACTTCATTTTGTAATAAATGAATGTTTAACATCTGGCACAGTATCCCTATGAAATCAGCATATTGCGAAACACAGAAACAATTCAGACTTTCATCAAGATAGTTGTTTTATTCATGCAGACTTAAAAAAAAATTATTAAGGTACATTGCCCTTCTAACAAGAAAGATAACTCTCACTGAGATAAAGATATTCCTTTATAGAAATGTGATTTCTGTCAAATCTGCCCTGTAAGGTGTTGTATGCTGATAATGTGCACATATTAATTAATTAAGATTGTGACTTCCTATCTAAAAAACATAATCATTTTGACGTAGTCCGTGTATCGCACTACGTCATAATTTGGATTTTACAATATTGGATCGACTTTCACATGGTGTTTTAGATATCCGGTATTGATTTTGCTCTACATCGCAGTTGTAAACAATGACAATAATAAGCAGTTAGAACGGTAATGTGTGTATTGTATGAGAGATAGCAATGATTAATGTTGAGAAATTCGATTTTGTTAAAGTAAAATGAAAAACGAAATTTCTGATTAACCAGGATCTCGGGTATGCTTATTTTTTCTTTGTTTGATGCCCCCTCCCCGAATTTTTCTTTTATTAAAGGGACTTGGACACGATTTGAGCTTAATTTTTACAAAATTTATTTTTTCAGTTTTAATGTCTAGAATGGTTAATATGGATGTTTTTAATGCTCTGTCAAAATTTTAAAGTCAAATATCAAGTTACAAGCGAGTTACAGAGGTTAAAATTCTTTGTTTTGTAAACAAAGCTCGAGTCCTGTTATTGTTTACAAATGTCTTGAATTGGTAAAAGTTTCAATCTGATGTTGCATTTTGTTGTTAATAAACTTATTTATGAACACATTTAATAAGTTTATCTTGTTTCCACAAGTTATTTTGTCAAAGAAATGGTAATTTCTTTACTTTACATTATTTGTAAACAAATATAAGACTCGAGCTTTGTTTACATAACAACGACTTCTTTCCTCTTTATCTCGCTTGTAACACGACTTCTAACATTCAAATTTTGGTAAATCATTCAAAATACACAAGTAAACTATTTAATACCTAAAAATCAAAAATAAAATTTTCATCTGAAATCGTGTCCAGGTCCCTTTAAAACTGGTTTAAATTTAGAGACAGAAGCTATTTCGAATTTCATCAATAAATTAATTAATTTATGTTTAAATGATATCTAACATTGTTGACAGATCTAAGCAGAAATCTGTAGCAAAATGTGATTTTTACTGAATTTTTCTTCAAGGTGTACTTGGTCTAGAGCTTATAGCGTGAAAAGTAGTCTGTCAACATATGATTTATTTTACCAAATCTTCTTTCTATGATGTTATTCTATAGAATAAACACCATGAATTTAGGTTTGAGGCCATTAAATAGTAAAAAATGACCAAACACGATACATGCATTGCGTTTTCTGTATTCTATTTTGATACATTGGGTTTATAAAGCGTACTTACTTACAGCAATTTGCGCAAAAATATTGATGAAATGTGGTTTAAATAAATGTTTATACTCTATTTTGTATTTCCAGTTTTAATTTCCTCAAAATTGACAGCTAAGCTTTTAAGGATTTAGCCCATTTAGTGCGGAGTATAGGACTACCTTAAGGACAATTTTTCACAGGTCTACAGAAGAACGATGAGCCAATATCATATTGTGTCCACAGCTAAAATAAATAACTGAGAGTGAATCATAGGTCTCAAACGTCTCTTAGGGCTGGAATTTTTGTGTACTAGTATTTCAAACTTATCAGCTGTCTTAGCATTTCTCTGGGTTTAAATATACAATGTACTATTTTTTTTTCTTACACAGTTGAGAAGTATATTGCATGCAACCAAGAATGTTGATCTAAGCAAAGAACAAACTCAAGTATGGGAATTTTAAATGCTCACCTAGAGCATATCCCTAATTAAAATATCTCTTCGGTGACAATGAATGATAAATTTTAGTTTATAAGATTTAGGCAAATTTATGTACCCTGTAGATTATGTGGAATTAGTAGATAAATTAATCATTGTATATATTCATTATTAAAAAAATTCAAAAAGTAGCTGTGATATTGAATCAAGAAACTTGATTATTTGGGGATTATGAGACATAAACATGTAGAGCTGACTCATGACTTTCTTTAGTCCTTTATCTCTAGATTACGAAGAGTACCTTCATTTTTTTTTGTTAGCGGAGTTTTATTCCGTTGTTTACACTGTGATAAAAGCTTCATTGTTGCCTGTTTTCTGTCTAAAAAAAAACCTCAAAAATCAATAGTCAGCAAAGAGCCCTCTCCAGTGTATACCAAATACATGGTTACCATCAAGACATCAACAGGCTGAACGCAGACCTCT
Organism: Magallana ariakensis; assembly: GCA_020458035.1. Taxonomy (NCBI): domain Eukaryota; kingdom Metazoa; phylum Mollusca; class Bivalvia; order Ostreida; family Ostreidae; genus Magallana; species Magallana ariakensis. Next base: position 54,640,024 of record CM035817.1, on the reverse strand, counting down.
GGTATTACAACAGATTTATTACAACCATGTCTTTATATGACTGGTACTTTATATTTACCATTAGTATGTTAAAGTATCACTAAATACAGATTTGTTACAACCATGCCTTTATATGACTGGTACTTTATCATTCCCAGTAGTACACTTTTAAAGTATTTAAAAAAAGGATTTACCTCGCTTTGACAAACAATTAATTTCACATTAAAGATTGATTTGAATGTCATCTTCTAAAACAAGCATTCAGATTTTTAAACTTGTTTCTTAATGTCTTTTAGAAAATTAAATATACAACATTTAAGTTAATTAGTCTTTATTAACAATCTTCATTATTTGCATGGATGTTTGGATGATATTTAAAGAGATCCACTAGTTGCCTAGAAATGTGTGTTTGTTTCCAGTAATTTCAGAATATTTCATCAAGTGATGTCAATAAAGTCCAATGGCAAGGAAAACGAATGATTTATTTACCAAAGTACATTAATAATTCAGCAATTATTCACAGCTTTTCTTCAGTTGAGTTGATTGTACCGGTATTCTATAACCATGTCTTCTAGCTCTGAACCATATGTTTATCATTCTCTTCATTAATCGAGGTATAAACAATCTTAATTAGAACAACTGTCTCTAAATGATAATGATAAATGCTTCATGACCAATAATTTTCTGTTATCTACTGTAAATCTCTGTATTATCCCTTGAATCCTCATAGCCTGATCAACAAGGATTTGAGTGTATTTTTAACCGGATCAGCCTAATGGTTGTATTGTTGATCTGTTGTGAAAGCAAACTTTTGGGAGAGTTATACAAGACAAACATGAATCTCGTCAACAGTAAATATTTAACGCCTCACTCCCACAACACAAAACACCTCACTGAACGGGCTGATTATCCAGGAGATTTAAAGCAGACTGGAAGACATCGCTAGCATAATACTGTGATGTCATTTGAAATTCATTTTGTTCCTACATTACATGTAATTACCTGAAAAAAATATTTTAAACCTACGAAAATTTATTCACTTAATAATTTGGAATGCATGGAGACAATTAGATTTAATCTTGTTGAAATAATTGAATAAAACAAAAGAAAAGAAAATCAAAGAATATTCTAACATAGATGACAGTTTGAGCTCACAATTTAGTCTTTAACTCCATATAAAAATTCAAAGTTAAACTCTTCTTAAAATTCATTAATCAGTATATTGTATCTACTCAGTCTACAGAATTCAGAAGACCAGGCACCATCATTTGTACACTTGTTCATTGATGTCAGCTTCCCAGGTACATCAATACATACTTTAGAATACCCGACCATAGTGTTTACTTACCGGCTCCATTTGAGTGAGCTTGACTCGGACCTTTGGTAGGCTGAAGTAGTGCTTGAGGGCCCTGTCATGCAAGCCATCATATTGAAGAGTCGGCCTCTGAGCAAAATAATAATACATAGCATCAGCACAGATGGACACACTGTCAAAAGTCTGGGGTGCAGCAATTCACCCTTATCAGTTCTAATTAGGGTCAACATCATAAATAAGTCATTACATCATCAATAAATCAATAACAGGATAGCTTCAACTTCTCTTATTGCTTAGTTACTATGTCTATGTTATGCAAAGATGTATATTTTACCATCTGAAATATGCATAATTCATTTACAGTTAGAAAGGTTTTTTTTATATCTTCAGACAGTACTTCATCAAAATAATATTAAGTTTTCCTTCAACATTAATTAAACCTATTCTACTAAAGCAAAAAAAAAAAGACATTAACATTGTAATAATCACATGCACTTAATAAAATGTTAATAAAAAAGTACATAATTAGATCATTGCAGAGAAGACAAGGACAGTGGAATATTCTGAATGCTAGACATCCTACATTTGTACCAGTAATCTTACCAAACAACACTGATAAGACTATAATCTATCTCATCAATGATACCATTCATTCTGTTGTGCATGAGAACTTTTTTCAAGGGAACTTGAAGTGTCTGGATTTGTGTTCCTGAGTTCTGTACATTTAACATATTAAACTGAAGTGGCTTTGAAGAAGCTCCACATTGAGGCAAATGGATTTAAAATCATATTAGAGCATTTAGCTCAATTTTTATGAGGGAGAAAGTGACAGCTCAATGTAGAAGACTTTGATAAATGCAAGGGTGGACAACAACCTAGATCAAAGGTGTCATGAACTGTGGGTTTTCTGCTGTTTATAGGTTTATTCTGCACTTATAATTATAAGAAATATATTATGGTGAATGAATAAAATGCTGGTGTAGTACGACTTAGATTTGAAGAACAGACTTAACTCACCGATTTTAGGGGAGGATGATCAAGTTGGGGGCTGTTTACTCCCGACAGATCAAAGCCATCTTCCAGTCTCTTCACATCAAAGTAGTACTTCCTAAACAAACAGTATTGATCTCATCAAAATGAGATTGCAAAAAATAAACACAAATAATAAAGTTATGTACTACAGGCAGGTATTATCAATAAGGAAAGTTATGTGCACACAACAGTTTTTTCTCTTTTTAGTTTTCTTTCCTTTATTTACAACATTGACAAGTAAGAAGTATTTCCTAACATGTACCTGTACAGAAGAATCAACAAGCTAGTTATTACTAAGAATTTTTCTCTGATCCCTCTGCATGTGTCAAAACAAAGAAATATGTTTAGATAAAAGGCCAAATCATTTTACAAAATTTAGAAATTGATAAATTTGCATGCATCACTAGGTGTCATGTATAATTAAGTTTGCCTGAATACAAAAGCACTCAAGTAATGAATTTGTCAGATTAATCATTTCATTGTGATGATATCACAAAGGATTTTATACAATACTGAATCCCCCACCCAACTAATTGTAATAAGACATTTTGCTCCTATATGCATAAATCAGATTAATGCATATCAAGATGTTTTGCTCTGAAAGACGACACAGAGACATTTTGCCCCTGAACATTTCGCTCCTTCATGTTTCAGTAACAAAATTTATGCAATATACATGTACAGGAACATCTAATTTCATCTTAATTTTTCTACATTTAAAGCATATATTGACTTAAAAATACTTCTTTAAAACAGTTCTAGTTTTGTTTATCTTTCCTATTTTGACACTAAATTCTCTCTAGATTGTAAATTACTTTAACTAATGAAATTTGTATCCAGGTCTATGTAATTTGTATACTGTAAACTATAATATTTGGCATGTACGATATTTGGCGGAAATAAGTTTTTGATCAAGTTGGGGTGGATTTGAATTACCATATTCCTGAATGTGACTATTCTTATACATTCATGCATGGCATTTAGCGATGTACTTGATTTAGCAAAAGCCGCATTCCGCCAAAACTGTTAGATATAGAACCATTTTAACAAGACCTTGGACTTTCAATAGGATGTAGCTATCTTTTTCTTGCATCAAAACAAGTTAAAATGATGCTGGTTTCAAGTGAAATATACACAGATTGCCTAGTCTTAACTCAAAAGCCAGACAAATCGAGTCGATTTCAAAGAGCCATAGCTAAGTGGCCAGCAATGAAATAGACAGGCATACGTCACATTGCTGTTTGACACCAACTACCCAAAGTCCAAGCTTCTGTTAAAATGGTTCTAATACACAGCCAAATGTAGTATGTTTACAGTATTCTATTATTCAGCATAATAAAGTGCCCTGGGCAGCATTTAGTTTTTGGTGGTGTTTAATTCAATTTGGAAACTCTCCATGTCAATTAGCTTACGAGGAGAAAAAGAATAAGACTGTTGTTAATGGTTCATTATCATGAATATGATAACTTGGAGATCTTAGTGTCTCATTTAGTGTGTGGATCCATATACACAGATTACTTTGATGTTAAAGATTTTGAAGATCATGATGTGCTTTGTTTATAAGTGTGCTGTGTTTTAACGATGTCATCCCTCGATCAGTGTGGTTGTTCTGTAAATATTTGCATACCCAATTCTTCTGTGTTTATGTGTATATTGTGAATTTTCAAAGGTTGATGATCATCTGAGAGCAAAACATCTCCACATGAAAGGTGTTTCAGAGAGAGATGTCCTTGCATCTAACCATTCCCACAACTCATACATGTACCGGTGTTGTAGTAGGAAAGGAGGAATGAGCATATAATACGTACGATGAAAATATATGGCTGGACTGGGAATCAAACCCGGGACCCCTGCAACTCTAGTCAGATGCTCTACCACTGAGCTACCCAGGCCGATATCGACGGTCCATATAGCCCAAATACTACATATATATGTGGTACAAACACATAAAAATAAATTTATTTGCTTAAGACTGGACACTTGAAATAAGAGAGATCAATTAAACTATGTTTGTTGTTAATGTCATTTCTACAGTAGATTTATACTACTCATTCCATATCTTAAAAAACAATTAATATATAATTAAAACTGTACCTTGCCATTTTGCAACAAAATATTATAAAGCATCGTTAATCTTATACAGTCTAATAGTTGCATTAACAATGTTTTGCAACAAGACTATTGTATTCAATAATTAACAACTATATTTTCTAACTAACATAAAAGAACTGATTTTTCACAGTTTGACACAGCTTACAGTGGCTAATGGCGATTATTAAAGATCTCCTACATTAATACTTACAATTTCTTGGCAACAGTTTTAACTACGGCCTCTGATGACATGCCTTCTGTTTAAAATCGAAACTAAGATCCGAGAGAAGCAAATTCCTATGTCATTGGATTAAATTATACACCATCATTCACATGTTGGAGATTGGCGGATTACTCAGTACGTGTAAACAAAACCTTACGCCGAAGAGTACCTGTCAATATAGTTCATATTAATTTCTTTAATTTGCTTAAAAGCATATGTAAAAAATTGTAACCCGGGTTGATATTACCCTACAATGGATAATTTTCTTATAGTAATTGATAAAATCTGGTGGATAAATCTCCTAGTAAAAGATTTATTTAAGTGATGTCGTTACTAAGACGAAACAAAATATTCCTACACTTCAAAGGTTCCTAACTCTTACAGATATTTTTTGAATTATCTGCCCGTAGTACCATTCTTTTTTATGTGTCGATGCAAATGCCCTAGCTTAGTGCTTATATTCGTACTTGTAAAATATGATTTTCACCCTGTATGTATTTTGTTGTTTTTTTGTTTTGTTTTTGTGTGTGTTGCTTTTTTGGTTTTTTATTTTTTTTTTTTGGGGGGGGGGGGAGGTCGAAGCTAAAAGAAAAAGATGAAAATTTTCACGACTGAACGCGAAACTTACTGTACACGATATAACAGAAAAAGTATTGCGAAAAATAACGCATTTTTTTTTTTTTTTTTTTTTTGGCCGAGGATGAATTATTTGAAAAAAAAAATCGCAAATATATATACGCGTTATGTAATATTTCGTGTAAAAAAAAACAAAAAAAAACAAAAAAACTCAGTTTGCGCTTAGAATGTACTTGTGACTATATTTAGCACATTTACAAACAATGTCCTTTTTTATTTTAACACTTTCACACACACATACATGCTCTGATCTAATTCAACTTCGTACAGAAGTTTTTGAAAAGTTTTCAATATTTTATTATTATAAGTAAAGTATTAATCAATTTAAATTATTCAAATAAATAATTAAAAATTCGGTCGCTGGTTTGAAAAATGTAACTTTTGTTAATATGACAAAATAATAAATTAAGAAAGGTAGATAAACTATTAGTTAAATCTTATGCACATATAAAGTGTGTTGATACAATGCATACTTGATATATCAATTTTGATACATGAATTTTTATCAAATATCAATAAACTTTGATTATTCTAAAAAAAAAAAAATGGGTTTTACAAGATTTTTAAATAGAACTCACGTAATATATAAATCAACGGAAACGGATAATATCACATGAAAATTCTTAACTATTATTATGATGAAATCTGATGATATGAAGGGGTCAGTATATATGTAATCCATATTTAATATAAAATAATACAACTTCTTCTTCTCTAAAGGACGGAAGCGTATTAGTGCCACATTGTAAATTTTTTTTTCTTTAATCTTGAAATTTCCGACTTTAAAGTTGATTTTACCAACTTTAAATTTGGAAATTCCAACTTTAAAGTTGGAATTTCCAACTTTAATCTTGGAATTTCAAACTTTAAAGTTTTTATAATTTCAGACGAATTTCTTTTAATAAGTGATCTTTATTAACGCCATGTAGATACAAATTCCAAGGCTTTGTTTTGATCTTAATTTTCTCTTAGTGTGCTTCTTTTTAATCCTGCATTTAATTAACGACATCCTCTTGTTTTACATATTAAGATAACATTTATTTGATTCAAAATTATTTCGATATTTGATATCTGATACTGTATACATTTAAACGATTTAATCTTATATATTTATATGAAAACTTCTAGTTCAGACATATATAACTATAAGTTTATGCACAGAGTGCTTGTAATATAATGTATACTGTTATTTTTATATTCATGTATTTGATTCAAAATTATTTCGATATTTGATATCTGATACTGAATGCATTTCAACGTTTTAATCTTATATATTTATATGAAAACTTCTAGTTCAGACATAAACAACAATAAGTTTATGCCCAGTTTGCCAGTCATGTAATATATCCTGTTATATTTACAAGAAATAAATTGAAACAAAAAAGTTGGAATTTCCAAGATTAAAGTTGGAAAAATCAACTTTAAAGTTGGAATTTCCAACATTAAAGTTGGAAATTCCAAGATTAAAGTTGGAAAAATCATTTTTAAAGTTGAAAATTTACACAATCATGTACAGTATAAGGAAAATAAAGCTCCAAAATAAAACTAATCAGCCCTTCTATAAACGGGTGTTGCTAAAACGCGGAACGGAAAACGGAACGGAAAGCGGAACGGAACGGAAAACGGAAAATCTTATCTAATGTTATTTACTTGATAGATTTGTAAATCAGGTTTAAAACGATAAACTTTATGTAATTTTAAATATTTTTTTAAAGATTAGCAATATATGAGATTATTTATTCAAGAATAATTATTTCCTCAAAATCAACAGTACATGCATTGACCCGATACTATGTCCCAAAATATCCTCGAATCACATTTTGCTGAAAAACTCGATATTTATATATAAGGTCTCAGGGTTCAAGCAATGTTCTTTCAGACACATGAAAAATTCTCATGATTTCTTCTTTAAAACGTCCTCTCTAGCTCATCAGGTTTCAATACACGGCTAAAAATAAAGAAGTCTACGGGGTTTTGCATATCACGAGACCATGACGATAACGTTGAAAAATTGTGCGAGGTCTTTTGAGTGACTTCCGAATGGAGAAAAGATGTCAACATTTCCCATTATAAATCTCCGTAAGAAATCTGTTTTCGATCCTGTGAATTTTTCCGATTAAAAAATGATAATGTGTCAATATATAAAGTTTTTCTTGGATATTTCCCATTTCATCTATTTCAATTGCATCTTTTACAGGTATGTGTATTTTTTTTTAAAAACCGTCCAAATGTCAAATGTGCTACATAAATATTTTGGGATCGACAGACTAAAATCCTATTTTATAATCTGAAAATCAAACCAGGCAACGTCTAGAGCTCTCTATTCGGATCATATGTATCACCCCTGCGAATGTTATTGTCATTTAAATTTAGACCATGTGGTTTTATTTGACCCTTTCAGTTTCGCAGTAAAAACCGTGCCTCGTGTTTATAGTTTATTTCCTAGAATCTAGGTATTTGTTGTCAAATATAAAATCTAGACGTTTATTGATTTTAAACTTTATCTTCATTGATTGGTGGATAAAATAAGTTCTAGAAATAAATGTGACAATAGGAAATAAAGGGTTTTTTTTCTGCTGTTGCAACAATTAACATGCTTAGTAGCGATCCACCCTAAGGAATAATTTTCGATCCGCGCCTGACCTAGAAATAGCATCAATAGTGAAACAGACTATACTATTTTATGCCGAATGTTACTTGAAAATGGCTCGATATACTAAGTTTTTATACAAAACAGACACCAATTCTTTTGTTAAAAAGCATGGTATTGCACACCAAAAGCGTAAAATAAGGCTTTGATTTTATCAAGCAACCCAATGTTTACATTTTCAACCACGTGTAGAGTGGTTAAACACGAACAATAACTCTGTTCTGAATATCATCGTTTAGTTTAAATAACCGCTAGATGATGAAATAAGACATGTATCTTAAAAGATTTAAATGTTTTAACATAAATCAAAGTAGGACATGATATGAAAAACGACCAGTACTTACGTATTTTGAGAAAATTATCCGAACACTTATACTTTCGCTCGAATTTTCACAGGGACTGAATAAATCTCGGCGAAGTCTCGTGAACTTTCATTCGAGCACCTCTGGATTTATTACATACTTAGCAACGATAAAGAAAACATTCCGAACACATTCGCAGGGGTGTGTATTTAGCTGCATGAATGAACAACTGCCAAGTAATGCAAAAGTAAACAAAATTGCATTGCTAAAAATACTACCGTAGTTTCACTAAGTACCGGGTATTTTAAAACAGTAGAAGATGTAGACAACAAACGCCGATATTAGAGGTAAAATAAAACATAACATGTAATCCGCAGCGTTATTGGTCCAATAAAATGAACCTATTTTGGGGGTAAAATGATATTTACAATAGCGGGACATGTTTGCAAATAGATGACGCAGCAAGACTTCGTAAAGATGATCATGAATGTCGTCAGTCATTCGTTTTTTTTTATCTCAATGATACTGTATCGTCTGTATGATTTGAGATCGTATAGAATACCGAAAATTCTATGTTGATGTTAGTACATGTATATACATCATATTTGAAATATAAAAATACTCATACAACGCATGAAAAGCTTTCACTAACTGCGTTACGCTGTTATGCCAGCAATGCCATATAAGAAAAATATTATTAAGTAAAAAGTTATAGCTAATTTACTCTTTTAATATTTCACAATTCGTATACATTTGATTTTTTTCCGTTTCCTACTCAACTAAAGCCAATATTGAATGCAATGCTATATTTGATAGTCAGTCATAAGAATATCAATAAGACAGCCACGTGTTAATCATCCTTCATTGGAAATGAATAAATGATACAGAGTAAATCGTTTCTGGCCAGTCTACACCATTTTTAAGCGATAAACGTGATATGATATTTTCCGTTTTCCGTTCCGTTCCGCTTTCCGTTCCGCGTTTTAGCAACACCCTCTATAAACTGTGTTTTCAGGGGAGATAAGTGCTTTGCCATGCATCGAGATGTTAACATTTTATCAGGTAGACTCAATTAAATAAAGCTACTCCCCTGCTGAAACACGATAGAGTAATTCACAAAAATGTGATGAAAACCCTGCGAGATAGACTTTGTACAGAAATACCACTGAACACATGCAATATTATTATAACAGAACGTATTAAAAACAATCTAGAACCATTTTAACAAGGCCTTGGACTTTCAGTAGAACGTTACTGTCTATTTCTTGCGTCAAAACAAGTTGAAAATGACGCTGGTTTCAAGCGAAATATACACCGATTGCGTAGTCTTAGCTCAAAAGCCAGACAAATCTTGTTGATTTCAAAGAGCCATGGCTGAGTGGCCAACAGTGAAATAGACAGGCCTACGTCACATTGCTGTTTGACACAACTACCCAAAGTCCAAGCTCTTGTTAAAATGGTTCTATTTATAAACCCATGTCTGGATTTATTGGTTTCTGAAAATATCCTTGACAACTAGATCATATCCCAGGAATATCAGGAATATCATTTTGCAACAGTTCATATTTTATTATCGTTGAAGAAACTATAAAAATGTTGAACCTTATATATGTCACACTTCCGTGTTGCTGATGTCGGTAAGAGCTAATCATTGTAATGTGGATTCGAATCTTTATGGGATAATGCCATATTAATATTGAGTTCTGGTATGATTGTTAAAAATTTCTAAACCATGAAAAGGTCTAAATGTAGGTCTTCACGAAGGCGTTAAGAGATCAAGAGCAGAGAAAAGTTATATTGTAGGCATGTATAAAGAGGTCTTTTAAAAGTTGATGCGCACGAAAAGTGCCTTCTTGAATGAAGCATCAATGAAAAAGATACATACATACAAATGGTTCGGACACAAGTTCTGACAACTTACTAGGTCTTTACCATAAATAGAAAAATTATACAAAACTTACAACTGTTATAACATGATATTAAATTATTATTACAATAAATGAAAATAAGTTATATATACGAGAATAGGAAACATGCACATAAACTATATTAAACAAATAGTAAATTGAAGCAAATTGAAAGTGTGGGGGGGAGGCTTATAAGAAATCTTGACAAGCAAAAAAAATGGTTATGGTTATGTGCAACTCTGCAAAAAGAAAAACTGGGGGGGGGGGGGCTAAGCCACCCTAGTTAGCCCCCCCCCCTTGCCCCCTGGTTCCGACCCCATGACGTTTTGAGGTTTACCCCGGCCCATTTTACAGAAACAATTAAGCGCCTGTGTAAAGAATATATTTTCCACTTCCACTGAAAAAAAATCATGTATTTATATTCATCCAAATATTGTTCCAATGTGTGGGCCAAGGTTAATTTTTTTTTCTGTTCAGTTTATTTTTCATTTATCTGATCAGTTTTAATTATACATTGTTATATAGGTTTCTATAAATTCTGAAATCATCATTTTTCATGTCAGTAGACTAGGGACGCATATATATTGTTTAAAGGGTCCTAACAGGTATCTGACATTATATATTTCACATATCATGTTAGCAGAGACATAAATAACATGTTATTTATGTTTCTGATGTAAGATAGGGGTATGTTTTTTTCTACTATGAGAAAAAAATATATACATGTATATAACGTCAGGTCGGGTTCGAATAACTAAAATCATCGGGTTTGATATAACGATTTTTTTTAAATGTAAAAACATAGTCCAATGTTTGCACGATATTTTTGCTTAATATTCAATTATTATCCCACTGTATTGATACGTATTAACTAAAAAGAGATAAATCTCAGAATAAAGAATAAATATTGGGTTTCAATAGAAGTTCTGTAGGAAGTAAAAATCGATATTTTATTACGCACCTAATTTGCATAAAAAATCATAATGTAAAAACAACAATGGCGAAGATGTGACTTATGCAGACGGTTTAATGTTTGTATTCGGATAATTAAGACAATTTGTGTTTCGCCATGGAACTGGCTAAGTCGGTGTTTGGCTCAAGAAATCCGGATGGATATAGCAGTAAAGCTACAACTGGTTTGTTGCATTTTGGCTTTATTTTCTTTGCAGAGTAATTCCATTGGAAGCTGAGCAAAACATGGCGAACATATGCCACATAAGCAATGTTCGGTTCGGCACACTTGAAAGTGACAGGTCTGAAATCGTTTGGAGACTTTTGCAGTCACTTTTATTTGATATTCGTTGCTGCAAAATTAAGCTAGAGTCCATGCAAGGAAAATTTGGCTGAGAGGGGGGTGTTTTTTTGTTATTTTTGTTTAATCCTTTGTATTGATCTAAATTTTGGTTAAAGAATGTGTCCTGTAAAGTTACATGCGGACATGATTTAACCTTTCCTCTTAAATATCAGAAGTGCAAGTAAATACCACATCTTCAGTTGGTAAAGCACCTGACTAGAGATTCAGTTAGTTTAGTTAAATCCTTCTCTGTGCCATAAAGACACATATAGGGCTGGTGCTTATCCCAGGATTCTGTGGTGCTAAGCGGATGAGAGTCATTTACTCTCCTTGGATTGGACACCAGTCCATCGCAGGTTAACAACCCCCAGCGTAAGCCAGTACCCAATTTCAGCTGGGTGGACTGAGACAAAGTAGATAAAGTGCCTTGTCTAATAAGTGCACAACACACAACATTAAGTGACCACAGGGGTTTGAACCAGTGACCTTTCGGTTACTGGCATAACGCCCATAACCACTGAGCCATTTGCTCCACGACTAGAGATTCAAGGGGCCCTGATTCAAATCCTGGTCTGATCCATCATTATTTCTTGCATCCTATTACATTTGGTCCTCAGACCAACCCACTGAACTGAAGCATAACTTGTGCCAGGGAAAGAACCTTGGCTGTTGATCTATGAGAGCAAAGAATACTTTAGGGTTGACAACTTTATGTATAGGTTTATTTTTGTGGGAGGAATGTAATGGTCACATTGCTGGTGCCAGATAGCTCAGTTTGTATGATACCCGATGTTAGAATTGTGGGTCAGAGTTCAAATCCCAGTGTAGTCCATCAGTATTTCTCCCATCCTGTTACATGTTCAATGACTAGGTATATATGAGTGATGACATGATTCAAGTAAAGACATTTTTAAAGTCAGTTATTTAATTTATGTATTATCTTGACATTTGCAGTCGAGACATTGTCAGAAGATGAAGACGACTTGGTGGCTGGACACGGAGAGAATGTCAGTGTCTCCACTGGTCAGTACGCCAGTTCATCAGATTTTGTTCCCACCCCTGGGGGGCCATTCTCAGCACTGACTCCATCTATGTGGCCAGAAGATATACTAGCAAAGTTAGGAAATCCAGTAAGTCAGAATAAGGTGCTCTGATTACTGAAGTCAGTTGTATCTGAATTTTTGTTACCTGTAAAGCATTCAAAACTGTTGCAGAAAAGTGTAATAAATACACTATAAAATGAAACAGCATAACTATTAAAGTACGTGTACTTCCTTATTAATCTTTATTTATGTAATGTTTACTTTTTGTATGTTTTTTATAACTAATATTTTGTGCATTGAATAGCCAGAAGATCCCAATGGCCAGCTTGATTACAGATATGATGAGTTTGGATTTAAAGTAGAGGAAGAAGGTGTGTAATATTTTGTGGAGTTGTAAGAAAACTTCAATAAAATATTTTGTTACCCATAAAGCTGCTGATAATCTAACTGTATGGAAAATAGTATTATCATTTAAAAATTTAAATAGCATATTAGTGTAGATTTATTTTTTTCGTCAGACGATGGTAATTACAAACATTTCTGTTTTAACACGTAATTACTTTTGTAGATGGTCCTGAGGAGAATTCAAGTAAATTACTGAGTACTCCTTTTGTGGAGGACCCTCAGCATCGCTTGAAGTGGACAGCATACTTAGAGTTCACACATAACAATGAAGTGGGGGATTTGACATGGGACAAGGTACATGTTTTATTATGACTGTAATGAAATGATGTATTTGTACAATGAAAAGGTCTAGGCCCTATTCAGTCACACTGACTGATTCCTGTTGTATAGGTTGAACCCAGACTGCCCAGATCTGAGAAGTTGCGAGGGATGGTGAAGCAGGGGATTCCCCATTCCCTCCGCCCACACATCTGGATGAGGCTATCAGGAGGAATGGAGAAGAAACTCAAGTCTGACTTGACTTACAAAGATATCGTCAAAGCCAGCTCTAATGACTTACTTATGACATCAAAACAAATTGAGAAGGTACCATATAAATACATATTGTATTGATTTTTAGAATTGCCTGGAATTACAGTACTTATTATTCATACATGTGTTATGTGATTGGCATGTATATTGTTAACCATGTACATGTATCAGGTACATGTATTAGAAAATATGTAAATGACAGAATTTCTCAAAAACATCACAAATGTACATTATAAGATTTGAAAATTATGGATGTGTTTCCCTTGATATCTAGGACTTACTAAGAACAATGCCAAGCAATGCTTGCTTCTGTAATATCCATGGAACAGGGGTCCCAAGGCTGAGGAGGATACTGAGGGGTCTGGCCTGGCTGTATCCAGACATCGGCTACTGTCAGGGCACCGGAGTGGTATGTTTATTGGACCTCAAGATCATTAATGATTCAATAAATTTTACTGGAAACAAATCCTCACCTAATGTTTTAAACAGTGATGTTTGTTATATTATTTTATATATAGATTATGAATGTCTGTAATTTGCCATCTAATTGACTTAATGGATAGTAATCTAGATAGCTTTTTTTAAAATTACTTAAGTAATGGTATTTGTGTGACACTACTGTGTTGTTCTATGACACTACTGTGTTGTTCTATGACACTACTGTGTTGTTCTATGACACTACTGTGTTGTTCTATGACACTACTGTGTTGTTCTATGACACAACTGTGTTGTTCTATGACACTACTGTGTTGTTCTATGACACAATTGTGTTGTTCTGTAACATTGCTGTGTTGTTCTGTAACACTGCTGTGTTGTTCTGTAACACTACTGTGTTGTTCTGTAACACTACTGTGTTGTTCTGTAACACTGCTGTGTTGTTCTGTAACACTACTGTGTTGTTCTTTGACACTGCTGTGTTGTTCTATGACACTATTGTGTTGTTCTATGACACTACTGTGTTGTTCTATGACACTACTGTGTTGTTCTATGACACTACTGTGTTGTTCTATGACACAACTGTGTTGTTCTGTAACACTGTCATGTTATTCTGTAACACTGCTGTGTTGTTATTTAACATAATTGTGTTGTTCTGTAACATTGCTGTGTTGTTCTGTAACACTGCTGTGTTGTTCTGTAACACTACTGTGTTGTTCTGTAACACTACTGTGTTGTTCTGTAACACTGCTGTGTTGTTCTGTAGCACTACTGTGTTGTTCTATGACACTACTGTGTTGTTCTATGACACTACTGTGTTGTTCTGTAACACTGCTGTGTTGTTCTGTAACACTGTCATGTTGTTCTGTAACACTGCTGTGTTGTTCTGTAACATTGCTGTGTTGTTCTGTAACATTGCTGTGTTGTTCTGTAACACTGCTGTGTCTCTGTGTAGATCGCGGGCTCCCTGCTGCTGTTTATGGAGGAGGAGGACACGTTCTGGATGATGTGTGCCATCATTGAGGACCTACTGCCGGCCTCCTACTACTCCAGTACTTTGATTGGGATTCAGGTTAGAAACACTAATCACTACTAAGTGACTCAGTAAAGGAAACTATTTCATAATCTTTGCTGTATTAACAATCAAAACACATTTTAATGAACGTCTTTTGACCAAACAGGCCGATCAGAGAGTGATGAGGCACTTGATCATTAGCTACTTACCAGACATAGACCTGGTGCTGAAGGAACATGATATAGGTAAGTGTGTAGGTATTTAGGCAGAGGCAGTGTGTGTTTTCATGTGTGGCATGTTACAACACCTAAATAGGGAAAGAAAACATTCATTAAAAAGAAAATAACATGTATGTCTGTAGGGAATGTGAAAAAAGTACTAGCACAGATCGTAACAGACATGTCACTTCTTCATGTGACTTTTGTCAGCATTTACTCCATTTCAGCAAGTAAAGAAATTAAAAATGCCAATTCATGAATTGAAATAGAAATGAGAAAGAATCTAAAATATTTGTGTGATTTTTTCTTATAAATTTAAAAGGTTACATAAATGAAATCCAAAATTGTAATAAAAAAGTGGGAATTTGCTTATTTAGATCAAATATATATTACATGTACTACATGTAGTTTGATAAAATTCATGAAGCTTATTTAGAATAATACTAGTTTTTTTCCAATTTAACCAAAACATGAATAAATTTTCTCCATTCAAATACCACAGGCCAATAAATAACTTTATATGTTTGGATGCAAATTCCTCACTATATTCTACCTGTGTTGACTGCTTGCATGATAACCTATGGCCCAACGCTAGCTAACACTGACAGCTGTAGCCCCGTGCATGTCGTTACAGAGCTCTCCCTGATCAGCTTACACTGGTTCCTCACTATATTCGCCAGTGTGGTTCACATGAAGGTGCTCCTCAGGATCTGGGATCTATTTTTCTATGAGGGTTCAACCGTTCTCTTCCAAATCACAATGGGCATGCTTAAGATGAAGGTTTGTTAGGCTGTTCACATTTGTCTCACAAACAGCTGTGAAATTCATTAAAACTTGTCAATTAACCAGAAATAATACTCTGTTCTTGTGTTGCTTTAATGTCTTCATATACACATTCATGTATTATACTCTGTGTGTCAATTGTTAATCATCTTTATGTATGTAATAACATAGTGTGTTTTACCATGCTGATCTATAATAAACGTTTTCTCTGTTATTGTTTTGCTAATGTAACAGGTGATACGATTTTGATAAATGCTGCCTTAATATCCATATCATGTTAATAAATGTACTTACTGTTTGTATGATAGGAAGAAGAGTTGCGTACCCTTGACAACTCAGCTCAGATCTTTAATTCCCTGTCTGATGTGCCAGGTGATGTTCAGGATGTAGAGGAGCTAATTGAGGTACTTTCATCATTTTTGACATCAGAATACAGTGTAATTTTTCTGAAGAATTTTACGATCCATATTTTAATAAAGCACATCCGAACAAGCCAAAACGGTAGTGTTGACAGCCCTGTTGGTGTTATAGGTCTCGTACCGAGTGGCTGGCTCGCTCACAGACATGGTGATAGAATCTCAGAGAAGGAAACACTTAGCCTACTTAATGGCAGACCAAGGTGCATTAGTTAATCCAGACTCAGCAAAGAACCTGCCCAAACAGGTAAGGTTTTGTAGTATCTCTCTCTTAGATTGGTTAAGTTTGTTTTTAACATACATGATATGAATACATTTTGATCAATCTCTTTCAGCAATTAAACAAAAGGCATTTGAAAAGATCTCGCTCCTTAGTGTCAACTTTACTTTGGGGAGAGTTGGAAGAGGATGACTTTGGTAAAGCTAAAAATATCCGCCAAACAGAAATTCTTGTGGACCTCAGAGAGGCCATACTGAAAATAGCCCGTCATTTCCAGTCCCTGGATCCCAAGAATAATAAAGTGGTAATTATGATTTATATTTAAAAAGTTCTATTCTCAGATACTTTATGCATTTCTAAGTGGAAATATGTATATGAATTGGTTTTTTCCAAGTTTTTAAATCATAAATGTTATGTATGAGCTATGAACTTACATGTACATATATATATTGTGTTATATTTAAAATATTTGTTAATCTTTTTTCCATATTTGACTCCTGTATTGATTCCCTGTTTGATGATTTCTTTTAGATATTAACAGCAGACTATGCCATGGAAAGTCATGCCAGGGATCTAGAGAACTACCTGAATGTGGCAAGAAACAAGAGAAGGAGAGCGAAGGCATTGCTGGACTTTGAGAGGCATGATGATGATGAGTTAGGCTTCAGGAAAAATGACATCATCACAGTGAGTATTCATACTGAACAGAAAACAAAACAGTGATTAAAAGCTGGGGTCAAAAACTTTGCAGAACATAATTGTTTTCATTTAATCTATTCTTTAGATATTCAATATAAAAATAATGGCAAGACTGATATGAACAACCAATTAAACACTCTTGTCTTCCCAGAATATGATGTTCTGTTGACTGCTTCCTTAGATCATCTCTCAGAAGGATGAGCACTGTTGGGTGGGGGAGCTGAATGGGTTGAGGGGCTGGTTCCCTGCCAAGTTTGTGGAATTGCTGGACGAGAGGAGTAAACACTACAGCTCTGCAGGAGACGACAGTGTCACAGAGACCATTACAGACCTGGTCAGAGGAACGTAAGTCTAATATACATACACAAATATACAAACAACGACAGTGTCACAGAGACCATCACAGACCTGGTCAGAGGAATGTAAGTCTAATATACATACACAAATATACAAACAACGACAGTGTCACAGAGACCATCACAGACCTGGTCAGAGGAACGTAAGTCTTATATATGCATACACAAATATACAAACAACGACAGTGTCACAGAGACCATCACAGACCTGGTCAGAGGAACGTAAGTCTTATATATACATACACAAATATACAAACAACGACAGTGTCAGAGACCATCACAGACCTGGTCAGAGGAACGTAAGTCTTATGTATACATACACAAATATACAAACAACGACAGTGTCACAGAGACCATCACAGACTTGGTCAGAGGAACGTAAGTCTTATATACATACACAAATATACAAACAGCAACAGTGTCACAGAGACCATCACAGACCTGGTCAGAGAAACGTAAGTCTTATATACATACACAAATATACAAACAGCCTCACCCATCAGTATACAGCTTAGATGGTTAAAGTCTTTTATTTCCTATTTAGCTTGTTACAAGAAATTTGATTGGATACTGAGCCGGGTGTTAATTTCTGTACACCCGATGAGCCGGGGGTAAATAACGTTACGTCACAATACATAAAATACGTAGAAAAACTTGATGTCATAATGCATGAAATGCGTAAATGATATGTCTTGAAAGTGTAATTCACCCTTGATTGGACATTGAAAACGGATTTATTTGGTTTGCATAGGAAATAAATTTGTTATTCAGGTCCAATCAAGGGTGTACGGGGATTTACCCAGGGTTGTATTTAATACACCCTGAGGCCTTTGGCCGAAAGGTGTATGGAATACAACCCGGGGTAAATTCCCATACACCCTTGATTGTACCTGGATAACTAATAATATACTGGGGGTACATCCAGCAAAGATACAAACAAGTTCACCTATCATTATATACATGTATCATAGGCACAAGCATATTGCTTTGCTGTCTCTATACACATCATAACTACTGTACAGATACAGCACAACTTGATTATACAGTGTTAAGGAAATATCCAAATGTTCATATTCTTAACATTGATAGAACCCAGTATTTAGTAGATTAATAAGTAAAGAATTGTTATCTGCTGTCAATGGATTTGATTAAACAATGGTTAAATTTATTTACATGTTGTTCATTTCTTGTCATCACAACATTGGCTTTATTTCAGATTATGTCCAGCATTGAAGGCTGTGTTTGAGCACGGGTTGAAGAGGTCATCTATTCTAGGGACCCCCTGTCATCCTTGGTTATTTTTAGAGGAGGTTTGTTATTTCCCTTATAACTTCAGCCAAAGCTGTTACCAAAAAAAAAATCTTGTTAGTTTGGTATAATAAGAGATATAATGTCTTATGTTTACTCTATTAATATATGTCCTTGTAATGATTTGCCAAATGTTGTTGTCTTAATAGGCAGCAACCAAGGAAGTGGAGAAGGACTTTCAGTCTGTGTACTCCAGACTAGTGTTATGTAAAACCTACAGGTGAGGCTTTGTAATGGTCATATACAACAATACATGTACAGCTCTCTCAATAGTCACCAAGCAGTAGCAATTATATGGCTCAGTTTACAGGGGAATTGTGTATTGACATTTATTAATCTATTGTAACTGATAAACACTGTGTACAATCTTGCCATCTAATCTATGTACTCTAAGCAATGTTTAACTATTGATCATACTATTTAGGGTATAACCTTAGATTTATGAATCAAATTTCTATTATAAACTTTTGTTTTAGACTTGATGAAGATGGCAAAGTACTTACACCAGAGGAGATTTTATACAGGGTATGTTTTAAAAAGGCAAAACATGTAAACAAAATAACAATCTATGTATCAACAACTGGATTTTAGGTACTTTAAAGTTCAACTGTAAACTTGCTTAAGTTTATTGTGTTTTCTTCCTGATTTTAGGCTGTCCATGCTGTAAACGTGTCACATGATGCTTGCCATGCTCAGATGGATGTCA
Source organism: Magallana ariakensis (assembly GCA_020458035.1). Taxonomy (NCBI): domain Eukaryota; kingdom Metazoa; phylum Mollusca; class Bivalvia; order Ostreida; family Ostreidae; genus Magallana; species Magallana ariakensis. The sequence goes on along the minus strand of CM035817.1, from coordinate 54,620,460 downwards.
AGTTCCGATCACTCATTTGTTGTGGCCTTAAGTAAGTCAGATCCTAGTTATGCCCTTTGTAAATTTGTACACCATTGAAAATTTATATATAACTGTCATATGATCTGTTGACCTTACATGTTGTGCATACATTATTTTTACTGTATTATATACTTGTATTGGGAGAGAGCGGTCTAAGTTTTTGAACTTGTGCCCAATCCCTGTTGTAATTTTGTACAATAAAAATACACTGTATGTTCAAATCAGTTATGCCCTCTTTGGTGAAAGCCAGTTTATACATGCTGTTTATTGGAAGTTACAGTTAGTCTTCTGTTTAATTTTTTTTCAAGATACTGTATGGCATCTTTGTTATTGTATTTTTGGAATAAAGAGGGGGCTGTCAATTTACGACTGGGTTGCTGTAAAATTGTTTGGCGACACAGAAACATTAACATTAAAACTAAAACAGTATTCTTTCATTTTGGTATTTCGCTGTGAACCCTGTTCTCCTCTTTCCCCCTTGTATATTTATATGTATGAACTTGTTTACTTTAAGCACAATGAATTTAAGTAATTGTGTAAGTGGCTGTCTATTTCCAGTGAGCAGGTACTGCATCTGTGGCTGGAGACCCTGTGTTCTGGTCTGGACATCGTAGAGAAGTGGTACCACCCCTGGTCATTCATGCGTAGTCCGGGTTGGGTACAAATCAAATGTGAGCTGAGGTAAGTCCGTGATCCTCTGTATGTAGTCACCCCCTGCTTCTGTGCATGAGATGTTGTTTGTAAACAGATAGATGTGAATGCATGCTTTGAAAGTTAAATGGGCCTTTTGTTTTATAAGACAAATATAGCTGTAACTTGTTGTTTAAATTTTATTTTATACCTAGAAATTTTTATAGTAACAATTTTACACAAACCTGAGAGTTTGCCCTTATTGAGTGCTTCCCTCTACGACTGATGTCTCTGACCTGATGTAATATGGTTTATTGCAGGCTTCTGTCAGAGTTTGCTTTCAATCTGTCCATGGATTGGGAACTACCAATCAAGAAAAAGAAATCTCCATCTTACTCAATCACAAAATCTGTTCAAGATATTCTCGTCAAACATCACCTGTTTAGTTGGGAAATCTAATGTTCAAAGACTTTGCGCAATTTTCATTCTTCGTTTACAAGATTTTAAGTAATTGTTTTGTGCAATGAAACTAGCTGGTAATGCCTCCTGCCACGATAACTAGCAAAACTACTACTGGTATTAAAATATAATTTTGGTTATGAATTCCAATTATTTATTGCACAATTGCTCTTGTTTTCATAATTTTTCAACTTTTGAACTAATATTTTATTGATATTCTAAGTGTTCACCTTGTCAAGTATACATATATTATGTATGTTATCTAACCACTGATAGGATATCACACAATGATAGCACACATTGATAGCAATGTCACAATCTCAGGTGTGGCACACTTGTACATGTTACCTGTAGGGACAGTTTATTGTCAACTTTCAATAACTACCGCAAACCCTCAGCTTTTTACCTGCCAATCATTAGAATAAGGAACACTTGTACAGAGCCCCCCCCCCACCCTAACCTAGATAAAGACATTATTAGTACCATATACTGGTGTACCAATAATTAGAACAAATGCATGCTGAATGGTGATGGAGCTATACCTAGTAGTGCACATTTAAAAGGGGAAAAAAGGTGTTACAACCAAAACATATCATTGTGTGGAAAAATTGAGATCCTGATTTTGTATCCCTCTCTGCAGAGTTTTGTCTCAATTGGCTTTCAACTTGTCGATGGACTGGGAAGTACCGAAGAGAAGCATGCCACAAAATGTCCAGGTCAAAAAAGGTGTCCGCGATATGCTGATTAGGCATCACCTGTTCAGCTGGGAGATATAAGTAAAATACATGTCACTGTAGATATGATGGTTGAGGGACTTACTGATACATATTATCATATTGTAACATACATACATGTAACAGCATTAGCAGGTTAGATAAGGTCAAATTGTATACTTGTGTAGAGAAACTCCTAGCAGGTCTGGATTTGTTTCCACAGCAATATGACATCATTAGCTCTTGTACATTCTCCATACTCATTGATACATAATGAAGTTGTTATAATCATCGGACCATCTAAGAAACATTGGGGTTGAATTCCAAATGCATGGTTTATGCACTATGGTATTCTTTATTTTAGCCAAAAAATGAAATCCATTATTTGAATGTTCACTTTTTGATATTATTCTGTTATACTGTCATTTAAACAAAACTCTTCATATTGTCCAAAATTGGAGATAATGTCAGACAAAACTGATATCTCATTCTTTACAAAGATCTCCTGCTTTAAGCCATTTGTTCTTTAAACTGACCTCTTTCAGTTGATTTATGTCCCTCTTTACATATAAACTATTTATATAATTGAAGATTTTCATCTGACATTGATCTCTTTAGAGAAATCCACTTCTTTCTATGTTGTCATTCTTAACTGTTGTGTTTGAAATGTTTTCTGTTACAAAATTTTATTTATAGTAACATCTTTGTTTTTTTTATACAATATTTGTTGATTTCAATTATTAAAATACAGTTATACAATAGGCTGCTGTTCTGTTTTATTGGACAATTTTTTTCTTCTGATTTTTGCATCTCTAAACATACAGAAATACTTTTAACTCTTTGATAATTTGCTTGTACATAAATTCTGAAATGAAATTAAAATTACATGGAATACAGGTAAATTGATATTGCTGCTGCAATATATTTTTCAGGCTTTTATCCCAGTTTTCATTCAAACTTTCAAGGGACTGGGAAATCCCTCAACAGACTAAAGAGTCCTACAAGCCATTAAGGGAAGGAGTGAAGGATATGTTAGTCAAACATCATCTGTTTAGTTGGGATCTTTAATCCCATCAGTTAGAACCTGTTAGAAAAATGAAATGTTACATTGGTGAAGGAAGGGATGTTTTATACATTTTTTGGGTTCATAATTCACATATATTTAACATTCTTACCTTCTGTTACCTCTTGCAAGTTGTACCTAAATTTTGTGATATTGTTATCTTTTCTTTAGTTTCTATGTTTAGTTAATTTGCATATTTGTTAATGTGAATTAAGTGGTATTTGAAATCTAGTTAAAATAACTTGGGTTTATAGTTACTTTTTCAAATGAGACTAATATACATTCACATTTGTTTCCACTGTGTTTGATTTTGTTGAGCTTAGTTTGTTTGGGAATCCACTAGGTTTGTTAAAGAAGATGTCCACTATGATTGGTTAATTTGGAAATCCATTGTGATTGGTTAAGAGGAAGTCGACTATGATTGGTTATTTTTGTAGTCCACCTCGATTCGTTAATCTCGGAGTCTTTTGTGATTGGTTAGAACTGAAATCCAATCTTCTTCATGGTCGATGTCATGGTTGGAATTATTTTAAGTTTAGTGGAGTTTGGTTCCATTTGAGATCCGTTAATAAGATGTTGAGTTTTAGAGGTACCATAAATGATTATTTATAGTCGTATTCTTTTCATCTAATGTCCTTCCTCTCTCCCCAGCAATATATATGTAATCACAGCCTTGGCAGTATGTGTTGCTATCTGTGTCCCTGTGTACCGCCCTTCCCGCCGTGGACACTCAAGGTTGTGAGTTTATTATTCAGTACTACGAGGGATATTGACACCAGGTTAATGGATCTACTACAGAGTTGAAGGCTTCTCAACAGCTATGGGTTATATGTCTGTGATATGTGATAAATACGTGTACATATTCATTTCTGTAACTCTAGTAGGTTATTGCACCCCTCAAAAATACTTAATATTAAATCTATGAAATACTTTATTAAAATAATAATAATGCTCTTCGTAAATATCAGTGGACAATCATAACCCCACATTTATGTTTTGACATGTGCAATAAAATATAACGTACTGTTATCTAGCTGTTCTCTTTAATCACACAATGATGGTGTTATCACGTTATATCAGATACAATTTAAAGGAAGGGAAACAGATTATCCTCTTTCTTTAGTTTACTGGGTCATTAATTGACAATCCTGTGATGGTACGGTGGTCAAGCATGCTTGCGCGTTATGTGACAATTCAATCAGCATTCCGTGTAAAAGTCGTGCTCCGACCACGGGATGACGTTGGTAGGGCGTACGGTGTGGAATGTAGAGCGCGTAATAGAGGATGTAAGGTAAGTGAGCGGCCTCGCTATGGCCTTGTAACGTTGTCCTCGGTCACGGGTGACGTACGTTACTAGGGATGTCACATTGGGATCGGGAGATGCACCCATCGCATTGGAGCGGCCTTGCTGATAAATGATAATCTACAATCACCGATTAAACATAGCAAACAATGTCAACAACCCGCGAGTGAGCAGTCAATTCACACCGAGAGAAGGATGGAGTGATGACAGTGTACTTGCTTTGATGAAAATGACGTCATTACGTCCAACATTTATAAAGTAACAAGTCGGTGGCGGAATGTGCGTAGCTTTGTTCTGTCATTGCTATTGTGATCACCGTACTCACATCGTATACAGATGAAGAAACACCATATTACAATTTACAGTAAACATGCATACTTAGTATTTTCATGGGACAAAATTTTTTTTCTCTCGTGAAACAATGTTTTGAAGTAAAAAACTTTTATGCAATATAATGGCAGTTCTTTTAAATGACAAAAGGTTAACTATTGTTAGTTAAACTTTTGTAAGTTTCCAAAAGTTTGGTTTAAAATCATTTTTAATTCTGGTAGCTATAACACATTCCATAAACGGCAATGTTAATATATCTAAAAACTCTTAAATCCCTTGGATGAAAGGTTGCAATTCCCCCTCCCCCACATTGCATAAAATGTCAGATATGGTGTAAAATTTTGGAAATTCGACCAACCAATATTAAATCTGAACAAGAGGCCCATGGGCCACATCGCTCACCTGAGCAACAATAGGCATGATAAAATCAGCTTAATGGAGATCGACATAATACAAAATATCTGGACAATGTAGTAATACATGTAGATATTCTTATGTTTATAATCAAGTCCCTTTTCTAACAGGATGATTTTATATTCATATCACATGTTGAGCATCGCAGTTCTCAACAAGATCCTAGACAATTGTTTATACATGGGATATAAACCTACATCAAACTCTGAACCCCTTGTGAGGCCCAAGAATCGTCCAGGGGCAAAAGTCTTAACAATTTTAAAGAATCACAAATTGGCAAAATGTTTGCATATAAGTAAAACCATATATATTATAACATTTCAGTTTTTGTGAATTAAAAATGTTTTCCTTTGTAAAATTGGATCCCGAATGTGGCCCCACCCTACTCCTCAAGATTTTTATTTTAACGAATTTGAATCTACACTACCCAAGGTTGCTTTTACTAAAGTTACAGATTTTCTAGACAAATGGTTTTGTAGAAGATTTTTCTCCATATTTTCCTATGTCAAAAATTTGTCTCCCTCCCCCCTCCCCGTTGTGACCCCATCCTACCCCCAGGGATCATGATTTGAACAAACTTAAATCTACCTAGTCCTTACCTGAGGATACTTCCACAAAAGTTTCACCTTTCCTAGCTACTTAGTTTTAGAGATTTAAAAGATTTACTCTATATATTCCTATGTAAAAATTCGATCCCCATTGTGGCCCCACCCTACCCCCAGGGGTCATGATTTTCACATCTTTGAATCTACACTTATTGAGAATGCTTCCACATAAGTTTCAGCTTTCCTGGCTGATTAGTTTCTGAAAAGAAGATTTTTAAAGATTTACTCTAAAAATTCCAATGTAAAAATTTGACCTCCCCCATTGTGGCCCTACCCTACTCCCGGGGGTCATGATTTGAACAAACTTTGAATCTACACTAGCTGAGGATGCTTCCACATAAGTTTCACCTTTCCTGGCTGATTAGTTTCTGAGAAGAAGATTTCTTAAGATTAACTCTATATATTCCTATGTAAAAATTTGACCCCCCATTGTGGCACCACCCTACTCCCGGGGATCATGATTTGAACAAACTTTGATTCTACATGTACACTAGCTGAGGATGCTTCCACATAAGTTTCAGCTTTCCTGGCTGTTTAGTTTCTGAGAAGAAGATTTTTAAAGATTTACTCTATATATATTCCTGTGTAAAAATTCAACCCCCCCATTGTGGCCCCATCCAACCCCCGGGGGTCATGATTTTCACAACTTTGATTCTACATTAGCTGAGGATGCTTCCACAAAAGTTTCAGCTTTCCTGGCTGATTAGTTTCTGAGAAGAAGATTTTAAAAGATTTACTCTATATATTCCTATGTAAAAATTCAACCCCCCATTGTGGCCCCACCCTACCCTGGGGTTCATGATTTTCACAACTTTGAATCTACACTAGCTGAGGATGCTTCCACATAAGTTTCACCTTTCCTGGCTGATTAGTTTCTGAGAAGAAGATTTCTTAAGATTTACTCTATATATTCCTATGTAAAAATTCAACCCCCCATTGTGGCACCACCCTACTCCCGGGGATCATGATTTGAACAAACTTTTATTCTACATGTACACTAGCTGAGGATGCTTCCACATAAGTTTCAGCTTTCCTGGCTGTTTAGTTTTTGAGAAGAAGATTTTTAAAGATTTACTCTATATATATTCCTGTGTAAAAATTCCACCCCCCCCCCTCATTGTGGCCCCATCCAACCCCCAGGGGTCATGATTTTCACAACTTTGATTCTACACTAACTGAGGATGCTTCCACAAAAGTTTTAGCTTTCCTGGCTGATTAGTTTCTGAGAAGAAGATTTTAAAAGATTTACTCTATATATTCCTATGTAAAAATTCAACCCCCCATTGTGGCCCCACCCTACTCCCGGGGGTCATGATTTGAACAAAATTTGAGTCTTCACTAGCTGAGGATGCTTCCACATAAGTTTCAGTTTTCCTGGCTGATTAGTTTCTGAGAAGAAGATTTAAAAAGATTTGCTCTATATATTCCTATGTAAAAATTTGACCCCCCCCCCCCCCATTGTGGCCCCATCCTACCCCCGGGGGTCATGATTTGAACAAACTTTGAATCTACACTAGCTGAGGATGCTTCCACATAAGTTTCAGCTTTCCTGGCTGATTAGTTTCTGAGAAGAAGATTTTAAAAGATTTACTCTATATATTCCTATGTAAAAATTCAACCCCCCCCCCATTGTGGCCCCATCCTACCCCCGGGGGTCATGATTTTCACAACTTTGATTCTACACTAGCTAAGGATGCTTCCACATAAGTTTCAGCTTTCCTAGCTGATTAGTTTTTGAGAAGAAGATTTTAAAAGATTTACTCTATATATTCCTATGTAAAAATTTGACCCCCCCCCCCATTGTGGACCCACCCTACTCCCGGGGGTCATGATTTGAACAAACTTTGAATCTACACTAGCTGAGGATGCTTCCACATAAGTTTCAACTTTCCTGGCTGATTAGTTTCTGAGAAGACGATTTTTAAAGATTTACTCTATATATTCCTATGTAAAAATTTGACCCCCATTATGGCACCACCCTACTCCCGGGGGTCATGATTTGAACAAACTTTGATTCTACATGTACACTAGATGAGGGTGCTTCCACATAAGTTTCAGCTTTCCTGGCTGTTTAGTTTCTGAGAAGAAGATTTTAAAAGATTTACTCTATATATTCCTATGTAAAAATTCAACCCCCCATTGTGGCCCCACCCTACCCTGGGGTTAATAATTTTCACAACTTTGAATCTATACTAGCTGAGAATGCTTCCGCTTAAGTTTCAGCTTTCCTTGCTGATTAGTTTCTTAGAAGAAGATTTTAAAAGATTTACTCTATATATTCCTATGTAAAAATTCAACCCCCCATTGTGGCACCACCCTACTCCCGGGGGTCATGATTTTCACAACTTTGATTTTTCACTAGCTGAGGATGCTTCCACATAAGTTTCAGCTTTCCTGGCTGATTACTTTCTGAAAAGAAGATTTTTAAAGATTTACTCTATATATTCCTTTGTAAAAATTCAACCCCCAATTGTGGCCCCATCCTACCCACGAGGGTCATGATTTTCACAACTTGATTCTACACTAGCTGAGGATGCTTCCACATATGTTTCAGCTTTCCTGGCTGATTAGTTTTTGAGAAGAAGATTTTTAAAGATTTACTCTATATATTCCTATGTAAAAATTTGACCCCCCATTGTGGCCCCACCCTACCCCCGAGGGTCATGATTTTCACAATTTTGAATCTACACTAGCTGAGGATGCTTCCACATAAGTTTTAGCTTTCCTGGCTGATTAGTTTCTGAAAAGAAGATTTTTAAAGATTTACTCTATATATTCCTATGTAAAAATTCAACCCCCAATTGTGGCACCATCCTACCCCCGGGGGTCATGATTTTCACAACTTTGATTCTACACTAGCTGAGAATGCTTCCACATAAGTTTCAGCTTTCCTGGCTGATTAGTTTTTGAGAAGAAGATTTACTCTATATATTCCTATGTAAAAATTTGACCCCCCCCCCAATGTGGCCCCATCCTACCCCCGGGGGTCATGATTTTCACAATTTTGAATCTACACTAGCTGAGGATGCTTCCACATAAGTTTCAGCTTTTCTGGCCAAATGGTTCTTGAGTAGAAGATTTTTGAAAAATTCTCCAAATTTTCCAATAATTGCCAATTATCTCCCCTTTAAAAAGAGCGTGGTCCTTAATTTTCACAACTTTGAATCCCCTTTGCCTAAGGGTGCTTTGTGTGCCAAGTTTGGTTTAAATAGGCCTAGTGGTTCTGGAGAAGATGTTGAAAATGTGAAAAGTTTACGGACAGACAGACAGACGGACGACAGACAAAATGTGATCAGAAAAGCTCACTTGAGCTTTCAGCTCAGGTGAGCTAAAAACTTTACCCGCATACGTATCACGAAATGCGTTCTTTCGACATATTTCTACGTATCGTTCCAAGCCTAGCAGGAGACAAGACCACACCGGACTTTACAATTGTTGTAACCAGTTTTCAACAGTTGCCTCTATATGCAGATCAATTAACACAGTTGTGATTTATATCAGTAATTGAAACAGCATTGATATATATAAGGAACCAGTTTGGTTTCAGCAGGGACGTATATACTAACGGGATTGGCAACTTGTTTATTTCCCAAACTATCACGCGCGTCATGACAAGTTTTTAAAACTCTGTTCAATCCCTGTAAAATATATCGTTTTTTATTAGATTATTTATTTCCTTTTGTTAAAAGGGATAGGTTTTTCATACATTTCTATTCATATGCTGTAAACTAATTTAGATATAAAGAAAATAAACATCGATTTTTACGTAATCTCGGAAATGGGGGCGAAAAACGGGTCTCGGAGTTTTAAGAACTCCGTCGTAATTATGATCAGATCAGGGTTATAAAGTACAAATAACAATTCTAAAATAATTTTAAGATAGTTTTTTAAAGGTTTTATCACGATACACCTGGTAACATCATAGATATATGAAGTTAAAAATGACCTACGAAATCACGTAACGCGCGTGATTTCGGCGAGAGTTGCCAATCCCGTTAGTATATACGTCCCTGGTTTCAGGTAGCAAACATATTTTATCTGGCGACCGCCATATATTTTTAGCGGTCGCCACATTGGTATCTGACGACTGCCAATTATGGCGGCCAGGCCCTAGTTTATCATTTTACGGCCGTTAGATGAATCGTAGGTTCTGCCAGAGACATATATAACATGTTATATATGTCTCTGGTTCTGCTAATGCGTGCGCATGTATTAAGGACTTGTACAATGCAGCGCATGTATAAAGCTGCATGGTCCGATTTTGTGGCTATCACAGTATCATATAATTTTCCATACAAACCAATTATCTTAGAAAGTTATAAACTTTTGCCTAATTACACCAGCAGAATCGATCTCCTTTCAAAGTAAGAAATATTCAAAGTAAATAAAAATAACTTCTCTTTGGGAAAACAAACCAAAATGCATTATGGGAATTTAGGAAGGGGAACTGTTTAGTTTCGTCCCCCGAATGTTTGGGTTTATTCAACCCGAATGTTATGTATCGATTGTAATAAAACAAACTTCAGAAATAATAGTGAAAAAGTTGCTGTACTTTAAAAAAGGACTGCAATACGTGGACCATATGCATGTGTTTCTAACGGAAACGCGAAAGCCTTAAGATTATCAGAGATTCCACCGACTCTAGCTCCCTGCTTTATATGGGAGACCGTGTTATGATGAATTAATATTATAGTAGCAAGCCTGGATATAGTGCCTTTAACCACTGAATGTGTACGTTGTATCACGTAGAGCCCTGACCTTTTACCTCAGAATTTAAACACAATTATGAATTATATTAATGAAGACATTAATGAAGATACTATACATGTAAAGTATTAGGCGTTCAGCGAATTTTACTATTTGCGTACTACTTTGTTCACTATGTAAATTGGTTTCGTATTTTGATGCATTTCTCTTGAAATTTAAACTTTCATACAGTGACATAATTATTCAATGATGTATTATATACAGTCACATAATTATTAAATCATGCTTAAATGCGCAATTGTTTTTTTAATCGGGAAGTACACTGGCATCGTCGTATAGTTAAGCTATTTCGGAAAACAATAAAACATCGCGATTTATGCCATTAAATGCATGTTGTAGTTTCGGCATAATATTAACGTATTCCATGATGCTGATAATTCATATCACATGTCGATCATTACTTCAGTTTGTTTCTGTACTGTTCACCGACAACTTTACAAATACAATGAACATTTGCATATATATGGCATGAAAAATCCCGATCCCTAATCAGATACACGTGTGCTAGCCTGGTTCCCTTAGCTACCCATAATGTCGCGCAGGAACCAGATTAGCTCCTGCGCAAGCGAAATTTTCCCCAGTGCATCCGGTTTACCCTCGCTTATATATTTTCTGCGTCCACGCAACAAAATGTACACATGTTTATTTTTGATTTGCCAGAACACTACTCAAATGTAGACTCTATTGAAAGCGATGTCAAAGGTGTAATTACAATAATCCCCGCCTCGATGCCAGGGGCGTAAATATTGATATGAGGCGAAATAACGCGATATCCTTTTCATGTCGTTTGTTTTGTAAAAGAAATTTTGTACATTATTTTTTCATTGAAATATGGCGTAATTGACCGGGAAAACTACTGTAATGTCTATTATTATACACATATTTAGCTTAACCATCGTTTAAAAGCGTACACAAAATTTGCTATAAAATCGGACCAAGCAGCTTTATAAGGACTTGTTCATGTACACTGCAGCGCATTTATTGCGCTGTTGCGTCACAAACAATACAGACAAACGATTATTTTTTTTTAAATATAAGGCATGTAATCTACCTCATCCCTTTAAGACTTTGTTCTTCTTGGCTTCAACATCCTGAATACTGTACTTACTTTTTAGATTTTTTTTATCTCAATCAATATATATCTTGATCCACGTGTCATTCTCAATTAAATTATAAGGAATGACCTCAATATTTACCAAAGTTATACGAGTATAACCTTGGTTGGAGCAATTTTCGCTTTGTTATATTCCGCTTCGCGGATTATAAAGCGTAAACTGCCCAACCCAGGTTATACTCGTATAACGGGTACATATTGAGTTCATTTCTTAAAAGGGGAGAATACCGGACAGGGCTTCGTCGGCTATAACTCGGAATCAACTATTTTGTTAACTCTTCAGGTTAAAAGTTATATCTTGATTTTGATCTCCCCTTGAATGAGATGGCGCAATTTCAATTAAGATTTTTCGATATTAAGAAGAAGGTACAAATTCAAGATACGATTTTTGCAAGAAATTTTAAATGAAAACTATTCTATTATCTTCAATAATGATAATGTCAAAATTTTATGTTTTCGTTTCCTACATATGATTTTATTGTCATAACGCTTGATTCATGAATGATACTTAAGAGTCAGACGTTGCGTTGATTTTTGATTGTGCAAAATATGGGGTTTTTCCCCCACTAAATGAAGTATATAATATTCTCGAAAATAGCATAATGTTATAAAGCTTTGACGAGTTTTTACAAATTTCAGAGTTTCTGTAATTCAAAGTACGTATCAATATAGATCACGTGACGTCATAAAATGTTTATGCTATATTTATGTTGAGTTTAAACACGTTTCATTATCAGAATTACCGTGATTAGGAAAATTTGACCTTAATATCGATAATCAGGCTCCGATAAACGAATTCCTGAACATCAAACCTGTGATAATGATGCACTTAGTAATAACAACCGTGTGTTTATTAATTGTTAATATATGAAAATTAATGCTGTCTGTATTTCTTTATTGCCCTGTATCAGAATTCCTTTTCGTGAAGATTTCTATTAGTTAGAATTGTTTAGAAGATTGTTGCGAAAAAACAAAATCAAAAAACAAAATCAGGTTGTTGTAATGCAAAAAAAAAAAACCCACTGAGAACCAGCTGCCCTGTTAATCTGGCGGACGTTGTGACACAACATACGTAATTTCTTACAAATAATCTCCCCATGCAGCAAACACCCCGGAGTTGAATGGAGTTAAAGCACAACACTGCAATAGTACATGGGATTGGCATAGCAAACAAACAAACGATCCCCTGTAATTGGGGGGAGGTTTAACAAAAAAAAAACCCCATATTACCTTTGTCAGGTTATGTAAACACTGGTCACTCTAAGTATATAAACAAATCATGAGATAAAACGATCCTTTATAACCTAAATATTGTAACCTTATCTGGCCTAGATGTTGGGATAATTCGCAGTGTAATAAAATTATGCGACCCAAATTAATAATCTTTATTAAAAAAAAAAAAAAAAAAAATATATATATATATATATATATATATGAAATATTTCTTGAGAGAAAAATTTAGATTTATCTACATGTGTTTCTATATATTTAATTTATATTTATTCAATAATTAACACAATTATATATGAAAGCAAGAGGCAAGTGTTCAAAAACGACAATAATTTGTATACATATGTAGTACCTATCTATACCCACTCCCATCCGGAAACGAAACAAACAAATAAAAAGGTCAGGATGGTATGGTGCGATTTTGCCATTCAATTAAAAAACAAGATTATGTTGGTCACGAGGTGTAAGAATTATGATGCGATCCTCGTCCGAGGAGCATACAGGCACCAGCGGCTGTTCTGATTGGTCAGCGATGACGATTGACGTGATCTCCACGCCCCATGTGCAGGGAAAGAACGGTATAATAACGGTCCGAAATTCAGATATTGAAACTATTTTACGAAAAAGAGTTAGAAAAATTCAAGATGAAGACCCTTGTGACGTCTGTTGGGATCCTGGCCTGTCTTCTGCTAATTAAATCAGGTAAGGTTCCCTTTTAATGTAAGGCTCTCCCAAAGAATTCCTAATTTCTTACAACAAAATTTTAATAAAAAATATTTTAAAATGAGTGGAAGAACTTATTGATTTTGGAATTAATTTGTGTTTTTCTATTTTAAACTTCTTTGGTTTCAATTTCATATATCTTATTATTTATTTCTTTACAATGAAACTAAATTAAAACTAAACATACATTACAGAACTTGGTATTCAAAATTATATAATTTAATTTAATTTTTTTTTTACTGATATTTCGCTTATTTCGCCTGCGGTTTGCTAAGTGCAGTTTGCCTTTTGAAAACGTTTAAAGCGACAAAATATCAGGCGATTTTACGAAGGCAATCACCCGATGTGTGGGACCAATCGTCTTGCTGACACAATGGGCTGACGACGCGCGACGTACGTTACCGGAAACCACCGCTAAGGATAATCCCCCTAAAGACGCTCTAGCCGTCTTATCGGTGTCTTAATCTCTTACACGCGCCGCCAACCGTGAAAATGTCACAGGAATCGTAGCCTTTGATGTTTCCGTTTTACTACAAGAAAATATTTTAAATGTAACTTTTGATAGAATGATCATCAGAAAACATAAGGAGAAAAATTATACGCCGTGTATTGCGCAAAATGGGCTTAATTTTATATTAATAATTTTTTGCATCTTCTAATCCATTTTAAACTGATATATCAAGAAGATGATATATACATGTATATAGTTTATACTGGTTCGACGGAAGTCCTGACGTTCTCTCCCTTTACTTTCAGCGGAATCGGTCATTCCTCCGTACCTAGAGCAGCAGCTACAGCGGGAACAACCAGTGGTCCACAGATTCCGACCCACAGCGGACAGATGCTGCAGGGTGGGACAGAGAACAGCCCGGAAGATGATGTCATGCAGTCTCTATAGCAGCCAGCGCATTCTAAACAGTGTTCACACCGCCGGCGGCGAGGTTCAATCCGGGAACTTTGATACTTTCATATCCAAGATTACGCAGTGCGCTGTCAGCTTCTCCATGTCCTTCGAAAAATGCTGCGTGAACAAAGAAAACTTTCTGAAGGAAATTCGGATGTGTAGACGGAGATATACGGAGAGATCGTTCCGCGCAAAATGCATCAAAATTGCGAAAGCTAAGTACCGCCAGTAACGAAATATTTGGCGTACTTTCTCCGACTGCGTCAGGTCAAAGGCAGCTTCTTATATATCTTATGAATACAATGTATTTGTCATATTATAGCATGGAAGTCGGCATTTAAAATGCCAGTGTACCTGTAATTTATTTTGTGTATGTATAGTGAATGTGGTTCATATTAAAAGCCAAGCCATTATTATTTTTGTGTTGTTTTGTTGTATCGAATGAAGCTACAGCAACTGTTTCATTACAATAGTGAGCCAAAGCCAACTATTCCAAAACCAATATGATCTGTATTGTTGCAGATCCTCATATAAATGTTTCCGTTCTTAGCTATTTAAATACAACAAAACAGGAAAACTCGTTTTTAAATATGTCAAAAATGTTGGCGCTGTTTGCGATTTCTTTCAATTCGTGCCAGTCACATGGGCATTTCTACTGATGACGTCATACTTCCACGAAACTTTTCACAATTCTCGCAATTTCAGCTTGTTTAGCATGTCCCTTGCAGTAATATAAACCAAAACCGACATTGGGGTAAAAGCCTCCGGGGCTTGTAGTCTACTTGCGGTCGTAAACGCTGCAAATCTCTATTCACAGGAAACAAATTAATACAAAGGAAATAAATAATTAGTCAGAATTGATTTTAGTTGGAACATCTTATTGTTCTAATTGTCTATATGAAGCGATTTTATACGAAAATGAATTCCATCTAACAGTTGACAATCTGAAATCGAAGTCTGTCGTCCGAATTTTCTCTAAACACACGTGTGTAAAGCGCAATTGAATAATCCTGCTTTAAAAATATAGCTCAATACATTGGATAATAATCGGAAATAGATTACATCTTCCATTGTCAGCTAAGATTTATATTCACTCCGAACAGAAATGTTAAATTTCTTTGACTTTTGTTTACAAGTTTTCATCAATCTTCCTTCTTGAATTTTACTTAATTATTTTTTTTTTTTGGGGGGGGGGAGGGGGAGTGGTGGTGGTGGGTGACATCGTCGATCAGAAAAAAAAATTGAGGGTGCTACATTATTTCAACTAGAGATCTTATGTCATTAGTATTTTCACTACAACAAATGCCATCAGCTTCAAATACACGTGTGTGTGTGTGTGTGTGTGTGTGTGTGTGTATAAAAGTTTAAATTATAGAAATGTTAAAACGACTTTTTTTTCAATCGTAGACACGTATTTAAGAGATAACGATGTTATTGAAAATTGGCTACCTGATATAAAATAAATTCTTAATTTGGACTAAAAATGAAATTCGGTTCACTATTTCAGTGTAAAAACAACAAATGCTAAAGCTTTAACTAGGAGGTTGCGATTTCTTTGAATTACCAAACCATAATGTAATAAATTTATGCCAAATATGTCAATGAGCTATACATGTAAATAACCTTTTTAAATACCCTTGAGAGTCCTTTACAAACGGTTAACACTCTTCTTTATCCGGGAGATAAACATACATAGATATAGATATATCTATATACAAATTGAAACAATGATACGGTGATAAAGCTATAGTAAATAACATTGCCTTACGTTGTAAGTTTGTAACTATTTCACGGACACGCGCACCATGTAAACGGAATGGCGTATCAATTATAATTCAGGAAACGGCTTACCATCGCACAAAGGGAGGGGGTGTTAAAAAAAATGAAATAATATTTATATACCAAATATCATATTATAAAATCAAATAAAATTCATAAACTAAATATTGCTACCCAGCATTTCATAATAAAAGTGCGACGTAGTAGATTTCTGTGTATTTTTAAAAGAAAATTAGAATTTTTATATGGTATAGCAAGGCTTGACAGAAGTTTAAACATTTTCTTATTTTAATATGACACGTTTTAGAGTATTTATTTTGACTTTAAAGACAGTTAAACCCGATAAAATTTATTATTATTATTTTTTTTTTTTTTACATGCCTCTTCTTTTTAAACAGGCAGCTAGAGGACGGACGAGCATATTGAAGTTATCTCTCTTTGAATAACGCTGAATATTCATAAGCCAAAATGAAATTTCTTATCAAAAGTCAAATTTATCAACAAGAAAATAAAATTACAGCAAACAGAATTGATTAAGGTGTATTACGCCATTCCATTCATAACCCCGCAAGTGAGTTGAACTGTACAATAAATGACTACATGTCTATGGTCTTGTAGGTTAGGTCTTGGTGTTAGCACTTTATAGGGGCTTTAGTCGAGCGAAAGTCGAGTACTCGTTGATTTATTCGAAACTGTGTTTGTCTTTTTCAAATAAAATAATGCAGCTGTCACATACAAAGTATTTTTTACTCAAAAAACTTATAATTATTTAAAAGCAAATGTCCTGACTTTGTGACGCTTACTCATAATTTAGCAACATACCATCTAAGGCAAATCAAACGGGTTTTATTCCATTGTAAATCATTGTTCTGTGCCTAATTAACGATACAAATTTAAAAGATAAAAAAGAAATAAATAAGATAAAAAAAAATTTTGATTATATAAACATCAAATCCAATTACTAAACTTGATATTTAACATTAAAAGAGACATCAAATTGGTTTTCTTCGTTGCATGCCTATGTACTTTTATTGAAAACAATTCTGAATTTGATCTACTAGTAAAGATAAGTGTTCTAGCTGTTCATTTCTTTAAAAAACTACAGGCAAATATAAATTCCAAAGTTTGGAAATAAGATTGAAATACATAAAAAGGGTGAACTTTTCGACCTGAATTCAAAATTATACCAATAATGAATACCCGTGTTGAAGCAAAATAGTCTATTTTCTTTGGCAAAATTCCTTAAAAAATATTACAACTAGAAATAAGCTCACAAAAATTCCTTAAAAAATATTACAACTAGAAATAAGCTCACAAATTTTTAATTTTACCAAATGAAAATCAAATGAGAAAATTTGGACTTGCTGTTTTTAATTTAAAAATGTTTCTCTCTTTCTTTATTTGTCTTTCACTCTAATCTATAAAGCACGAACCTGACGTAATCAACTGTGACGTAAGCAAAAAAAATCAATATGCAGTGTAAGACGTCACGAGACTTTCATGTTCTGCTGTCATGTTGTTTTTGGCAATATTTATTCTTGGAACTCTTTCATGTTGTTACAGTACGAAGGACCTTAACTTGCGGGAGCTGCGACTAGTTGCCGAACATTTGAGGTACGATGATTGTTTAAAACTTATCTCCTCTCTTCACCACCAGGAATTCTTCATCAAAAAGGAAGAGATAGTCCCAGAAAAGACAAACAAGTCATGTTTATATCTTCTGTTAAAATGGGACAGGACGGAAGGACGAGGGAAAATGTTTAATGATCTCCCCTTACGCCTGCGACAATTGGGACACGTCTCCCTCGCCGAGAAATTGTCCAAGGTAGTCTACCACGAAAAGGCGTTTAACCTCAAACGGTCTTTTAATGATGAACCTTATAAAAATACGATACATGAAGATTCCTTTCTGTTGGATAACGACAAAGTTCAGCGTTTGGTACACGCCAAGACCCCTGAGGATTCCGGGAACCTGACGGCAGTGCTCTGGGTCGTCTCGGGGACAGTGTTCTTTCTCATTCTGCTGAGACTTCTGTTTCGTCAGTTCTGTCCCGGGGCGTTCTCCGCTTTCTGTAAGAAGACGGCACCCCAGCCGGTTACGGATGGGTGCGAGTTTTGTTGTGGTGAAATAGGAAGGTTCGCCAGTAGATTCAAGAAGCTGTACCGGCGTTACGTCATTGGAATTCACATAGAGGACAGAGTCCTGGACGGAGAGGTTTAATTATAGGCCTCATTTATAATTTACCTAGACATTGGTTGATATAAAACACTTAATTATGAACATTCTTGTACTGTAGAAATAATGTCATAGAACGTGTTGATTAATTTGTAATGCTGTGTAATTTCTTAATTTACCTGGAAATATATAGTGATATGATAGATTGCGTAAAAACATGGCAGCATCTTGCTAACGTAAAAGAACGCACCAGTGTTCATATACCTGTATATGTTTTGCAAACATTGAACTTTAAAATTACGTTGCTTTTGTATCTATATTGATAAAGAGATGATCCAATTAGATATATAGGGTTGTCTTTTAGATAAATTTTCTTAATTAAATATTTATTTGACATGCATTTATCAAAAGATTAGTAATGATGCAATTTTTATCTGTGAAACAATTTTGAGTTTGGCATTTGTGAAGTCTTTTGCAGGTGGTTTTCAGATGTTTTCAACCGTGGGAATAACAATACACAGTATTGCGGATATACATAGCTGCTAGTCTATGAATAACTCTATAATGATCTAGTTTGTTTTGTATCTAGACTGAAAATTAAAAGTATCATTTGATGTCAGGTCGCTAATGACACTCGGTTTACCCAATTCATCAATCAATGTAACGTTATCGTCTGTTCACAATGCCATTTGAGAATTTCTGCAAACAATTCCTTAACGACACAAGTAAAGATATTGTAAACATATTCAGACCCAGGACTGCTCTAACCTTAATTGTTTGATTTCCATAAATCTGAGATCTCTCCATGGATGATGAATCGAGAAGATAACGAGAGCCGACAGCGCCCTCTGCCGTTGGTCGTGCGATACCGTGACTCTGATAGCGTGCGTGTTTCCTCTGTTCATTTAAAAGTCCTGCAGACCTGGCCCTTTCCTGATTCACAAAATTACAATACAAAATAACCCAGCATGAAGGAGTTGACATAGACATGGTTCTTAACGGAAGATTGCAATTGATTTAAATGGTCCCCATGGACTGATGAGATTGTCGTTATTACTCAGGCTTTTCCCCGTATTGTTTTCTCTGACTAGATGGTGACGTTTTTGTAGACCCACAAAAGTTTTAGCCAGCTTTTGGTGTATATTGACACCCCGACTGATATCTGGTTAGGTGATATCTGGTTAGATGTAGATAAACATTAATCATGCTTAGCTTTAGAGTTCAGGCATGCCGGGAGAACATGATGAAAGTCTCCGAGAAAGACTTGCTAAAATAGATTGTTGGAAGATTGGTGGAGTTTTTTCAGGTTGATAAAAGATACAGAAGAGTGCGAATATTACACGATTAACCGACAAATCAAAAACTCCTATATGCATTTTTTGGCTTGTTTCACTGATTGTGTGTTTTATGTTTTGCTAATTTTCGCAAAAGATAAACAAATCACCAAACCCTTGACTGCACGTACATGTAGTAAATCGTGGCCTTTTAAATTTTACTAAAAACATGATTATTATTTTTTTTGGTAAAAGCCAATTCGAGGTTGAATCTAATTAAATGCCCGGTCTAACGACTAGTGTCACAAAATCCAATCAACATCCGGGCTTAACAACTATCACGCCACGTGGACAACATTCTCCTCCAGTCACGTCTGACCAGTGCAATATGAAAACAAGTTTATGGGTGTGTATTTTGAATCCTTTTATATATGATGTTTGGTAAATAATTGTCAGTTTTTTATCCGATGTTTTGACTTTGATTTGACTCTGAAGAAATACTGATCACGTGTCCCCAGTCTTATTTGACTAAATCAAGGCAGGCGTTGCTAAAAAAAACAAAAAAACAACAACAAAACAACATTTATTATATAATTATGATTACGATTTCAAGCCACCCTTTCTCAGTTTTCTTAAATGTGTTTGAAATCTATATTCCTCATTTTCTGAAATTAAGATTTAAAATTTTAGTTTAAAAACATGTAAATTATCAAGGATGTGTTTTCTTTAGGGAATTGATAACATCGATGATTTTTAGCAAAATTATGTAATTTCAAAACAAATCTTGTAATCGGATATCATTGGATAATTTGATTCAGGTTTTTTTGTGTTGCAGAATTTGATTGGCAGGACCAAATTACATCGTTCCAAGAATATCTAACCCTATAGCGTGTATCAAATAAGCTCTGAATGCATCGTGGGTTCGTACGCCGATGATTTGAACATACATGTAAGGGAGATTACCGTTAAAGAGTGTTTGATTATCCCAGAATAATTCATCTTATTGATTCTTTTATGCTATTCGGTCAAAATCAAACGAAGTTTAACACATTTTTTAACAAAAAATAAAAATTGAGTTTGCATTATTAAACTTCCATGATAAATATCAAAGAATTTTGTGATTTATCTGAAGTAATGTTAAAAGTCTTCTGTAAGTATTAAGTAAATAATGAAAACGACTGATCTAGACATTTCATATACATGTATAAGAATAAGACATTTATCTGGAAATAAAAGCTGAAATAGTCTAAATTATGAACATAATGAACCATATTTAGTTTTCAAAAGATTTTGAAGATATATATACACTTACTCGTAAAGCAAAGAGATTTACGATACCGTTTAAAAAAATATTCATAGCCAACCTAAAAACTATTTGATGAAGGAAACATTTTTATCTCATCTGGAAAATTGTATAATGGAACCTAAAAAACTTTAGAATAATTGAATGAAATGCTTGAAGAAAACTTTCAAATTGGGAGTTTATTAGTTTATACTTTAATATCAGAAAATGGATTTTGTGTGTGTGTGGGTAAAATCTCATCAAACGTGATAGAGTACCGCTGCTGCATCCCTCCAATCGAGGGGTCGCTTTGTGTCGGGTTCTGAACGTGACGGCACTGTGTAACAAATATAACTGCCGGTCTTTTGACTGGCGACAAGTCCGTGGATGAAGAAGGAGGGGGGGGGGGTGTATCCATTCCAAGGGTAATCAATAGGACCCTATTACTAGCAAGTGAAAAAATTAATTAAGATTCAGTAAGAAACAATACTCCGCCTCAATGTATTATTGATTGCGGCTTAAGAACGGTGATTAATTTTTACACGTGAACTTGGGGGAGTTCTTTAACGTATGTTTTTAATTGGACAAGAAGTTGTGTTCCGTCAAGAGGAGACATTGGGTCAGTGCTCCGTTAGTGACCCCGTGACGTATTAACAAGCTTGGACTGGCTGTGACACAGTCCATAGATAAAAGATTCATCGCCCCCGCCCTGCTGACTAGAGAACGAGACAGGGAAGCTGTTAATTAGAAGTCAATAAACACAGAAAGAGCCGTCAATTGTTTTGTCTGGTCTCTCCGGACCAAAAAGTCGACGTATTGAACTTTTTTAGGTTTAAAGATTTACGATGATAGGCGATGCTTTTAACTTTTGTTCCACTGAGTTTGAATTATGAGCATATATTTTCATTTTATTCTGTTCGATGTTTATGTGTGAAATAGACTGAAATAAGAATATGTATAACACACACGGGAGCAAGTTGTTAGCGTTTGTCGGTTTTATACGACATTATCCACTAAGTTAGTATTCTTTGTAAAACAGATACACGTGAATATGACGTCTGACTTATTACGTGAAAATGACGTAAAGTATATTACATTTATACTTCTGTTATAGAACTTTATGTAAAATCAATATTACATTTATACTTCTGTTATAGAACTTTATGTAAAATCAATATATATATGTATGCTTTATTTAACTACCGGTAATTCAGTAGGTAATATTTTCGAGCAAATACTTCTTATATCCATTTACCTAATAATATCACAGTTTGCTGGGCCTTTAACATACCCGGTATTACAAAATGTCTACCCTAAATCTGGAAAATGTTAATGTTGATTAAATGTTAGCAAGTTTGCGTATCTGTACATATTTTTAAAAAATCAAACAAATATCAAAAATAAAGTTTCATTTTCAGAAGACTTTAAATTGCTGCGAACATGTAAATTAAAGAAGGTGTGAATGGACGAGAAAATACGCACGTGTCCGTGTGTGCTATTGTTACACAAAGCGAGTGAAAGACTTGCATAATAGTACATACAATGTATTTAGTGTCAGGTATTTTCTTCGCAGGAAGAAGTAATCAAAAATTTCGTCATTAATTAAGCGCATTGAAACCTGCAAGCGGATACGGTAATATTGCTTAACATTTTCTTTTAGGTCTTATGTTAGTTCATAAATATTAAGAGCCCCAGAAGGCTAAATTTATTTTCAGTATAATATAAAGAAAACGATATATAGATAATATATAGATAAAGAAAACGGCGCAAAAAATTACAGATTTACCAAATCATCTTATTTATTGTTATCACAATAATAAAGAAATCGTTCTTTTGGCAAAAATTGATCAGCACCCGCAATTAAGTAAAAAAAAGAAATGGCTCAAATCTTTTCTTCAGAATAAAACTTTAAAGGGTTAGGTACCCAAATGATATAGTCGCTGATTCAGCTATAAGACACTTATAAATTGAAATTGATATCAGAATTCTGTTTTACGAAGTAAATGACAAGTTCAAGATTTTTAGCATAGATAATATTTGATATAAAACATTTTTCCGTTTGATCATTGTATGTCTATATTTTATACTGACTCGTTTCGAATAATTTGGAATCTTTGATTTAAAAGGGTTTCTGTATCTGAATTGTGTTAAAAAATATTCTTTGTTTCTAAAACACATGTAAGACTAAGAGCGTAGAAAGGTTACCGAGTACTGAAGAATGCCATGCCTATGTACATTTGTATATGTTAAAATGGTAAGAATGGGTTATGTCTATCAGATGATACGATACAAGGACTTCCCTAAAAAACAAAATGATCTTTGAACACCTGGCAAGCTGCGTACTTACCTGTACCGAGTCCGTTTTTGGAATACCTCTCTGCTAGATACACAGAACAACCAATCGATGTACATATCTTCTTAATGAGGATCGATGGACGTCGCCTTTTTATCGTATATTTCTACCTCTTGACGAAGAAGAGTGAATGATATTAAAAATATATGATAGTATCAAAATGTCAATAGTGATTTCATAGTTTAATAAGTGAATGTAGTAAAATTGAAAATGATCGCATGAAACCACGAAGTCGACTTAAATTCAGTTCCTTTAATTATTCAGGGCATCGCATTATTTCAAAATGTAAAACATCTATAAGAAAAACTATTCAAAAATGGGGGGAAATTTATTCTATTTTAAAGAAAATCACTAACTACCTAATTAAACATGTAACGCGCGACTTCCTTTTAGTATGCATCACCTTATTGTTGCATGATGAGCACCAGAACTATCACCGGTCTTGGTCTTGCGACAGATCTTTCGTTTTTTGTTTGGAGACCTGCGATCACATAAAGACTACCTGGCGATATTGAACAGTGGTTATTTAAAAGTAGTCGGATTTGGCTGCGGGTCCTTCGTGATAAAACGAGATGTTTAAATGAGTAATACTTGATTTTTTTTTATCTAGAGGGGATCCGTATATTTGTGTCTGATGTTTGATGAAATATCTGGGGGAACCACTGCATAATTCATGCCGTGTGAAGGTGCACTGAGAGAACTGTGAATGGAGCTTATCTAATAAATTAATATACGCCAACAACTTATACACCTCCGAGTATGAATTGTATTCAGAATTCCTACTAATGCCATCACATGGCCCAGTCTAAAATACTTAAATATATAAATAATGCAACAATGAATTTGAAATTCTAATGCAAGGAATTTCTCATTACCATACATTGAAGGACAAGACTTAACAAGATAAACTTAAAGAACCGTTTCTCAATGAAACTTTATACATTAACATCCTTTAACAATTCAACGTAATAAAACAACTGATTAATGAATCACAATAAGAATCAGATAAACAGGTAAGTGACAATCACGATATACTTTTGCAGATAAAAGATCACACCGTTTTAGGAAGTAAGTTTGATTTTCTCGAGTTTATGTATATCGTTCACTTGCGTCACTTCCGAGTCCCTGTAATGTACAGTAGATCGTAATGTCTCCAACAGCTCGTGGTCGGAGCTTGATCCGGAGTTTCTTGAGCGAGAGAATACAGATTGTCCGAAGATAGTCTTAAACATTTTGAGTAACACCTTGCGGAATCGCCGCCCGACGGCCGTGTAGATCAGGAAGTTCACGGACGAGTTAGTCACAAACAGAGTGTTCCCAAACGCTATCCACTGAATAAATACAATGGGATCGAAGAGAAAGTCAAACTGTGAGAATAGTCCCGGAGTCTGGCAACAAATAAAGACAATCACGATTAAAACCAAAACGAGACTTAGATTTGCCTCATTGTCATCTTGAATATTTGTGCCGATTCTCCTTGCACGCATGCGCATCAATTCCATGATAATCAAACAGTTTAGGACCGCTAGAAGGGTCAGTGGAATAATGTAAATTAAAACAGCGTACATCCACACCATGTACACTTTGGTGTAAAATGTCGTTTTGCCAAATGTAGTATCCACAAGCATATAACATTCTCTGACGTCTTGAGGGGAACACGGGGATTTAGACCTATTTGCAAAAATCCTTGGAATGTTGTAAATTGTAGAAATTCCACATATCGCAAACAGAATTATCCATGTCCTTCGCTTTGTGCATATTTTGGCTGCTTTGAATGGATGACAGATAGAGATATAACGCTCTACACTGACCGAAACAGTTATCCACACATTGCATTGCTGGATGACCATCACAATATACGTCACTGGGGTAAATACATTGGGGTATATCACATCTTTAAAATACAACAGCTCTGGATGAAAGAAAGACAAAGTAAATGGGGTCACAGTTAGCGCAACTACTACAATGATTCCGGTATCCGTTAACACGAGTGCCCTCAAAAACAAAATGGTTGTCGAATGCATCTCCCGTCGCCAGAGTACGACCATTGTCAGAATGTTCCCTATGACTCCAAACACGGACAGAATCGGGAGGACTATGCCGTTGACAACATACTGCATATAGAACGCGTTCTGCAGCGCGGTGTTGTTTCCCGCGTTGTCCTGTAGGAAATTTGTATCCCCGTAGGAGAGGTTCAGCGCGAAGTTGATCTCACCCCTTACCATGACGGTGGTTCTCAATGAAGGAAGTTACGTTCTAAGACTCATGGTGCCTCAGTCTCTGTAAAGAATATAAGATTACATTAGTTCAGCAATTTTTCAGTTAAATAGAGCTTTCGATGGAGGCATGATGATTGCTAATTATCATCTAGAGCATGACTTTGAATAAGAAAACAATTTTCTTGGTGGTAGTACCATTTGATCCTCTCAATAGGGGCACACATACTGTGACCAGAGCAAGACAAGACACTACGCCCCTTCAAGAGAAACTTCCTCTATGTTTAAAACAACAGTTGTTGTTGGCAAACTATGATTTTGTACACAGAATTACCACCAATTTGCCATGCAAAAATGGCCACATGCTACGGCGCTTAAATTAAGATTGAAGGTGTGAAGTTAAAATTAGAGGAGGAATGGCGTATCCAGCCTTCGACAACACGTCAGTGCGCCGATTTCCGATGCTCCCAAGAAAATATGCAAGAAGTATTCCTGGGAGGACAGCTGGAGAATTTGCCCCGGGACAGGAGTGAAATGGTGCACTAATTATAAAGTCGGAGGTGGGATCAATTTACATTCAGGAATCAATTTCATCAGCATTATTTTCCCGCATCAATACCAACTTTTCATATTATCGTATTTACATACTGTTTCTACGCAATGAAACGGGTTTTTATTTTCGATATTCCGTATGACCCTTTTGAAATTTAAAGTGTTTAAACATTAAATATGTGGCAAATCATAAGCATGTATTTGTTTATACATATCAGCTGTTCTTTTTTCTGTATATCATATGGACTGGGCTTGTCGATCAACGGGGTTGAATTCATGCCGTGTTTTAATCAATTCTTTCAAACTTTATCATTTTTGACAGAATCCTCATTTTCCCTTCAAACTACACGTAGTTGGCTTCAGGCTTATACCTGATCGAGAGGCGGCTTATATCTACGAAACACCAAAATATACACTCTTAGAGATAAAAACACAAACAAATTTAACAAACTTCGAACTATCCAATCGTTGTTTATATCAGCAACGTATACCGTAGCACGTTATCTACCTGATCAAGATTAACATCTTAATCCATCATGGTCTCCCAGAACATTTATAATCGATTGGTCCTGGTTTAATTTTTGTTTATCCGAAACATTCCAGTTTAATTCAAAGTTGTTTTAAAATTTCAATTTTAAACGCGTTAATCAGAATTCTGGGGTTGTTATGATCGCATTTCATGAGAGACGCGAGTTAGAAGGGAGATCAGATTTTTCTTGCCTAATCCCGGCATTTAGCTATCTATCTTTTAGGAAGTTTTTGTAACCATGATCAAATTGTTTATCGCGCTGAAGTATAAACAGTATAGATGTTTACAGTGCTAATATCCTAAGTTGTGAAACACCAAGACAGATACAGGTCCCCCGCTGTAGGGCCATACCTCACCAAGCACCGCTGCGGCGAGAATTACGATCGAACACGATGATTTCTGTCAAAGATAATGATCTCTCCCCTTATCCAGGCCATGTATGATCCAGGAAAAAACATATACTCAGCAATTTATGAGGATATTTATTATTGATATAAAAGTAAAGATTTATTTGAGTATCAAACTATCTGATAATAAGGTTTGGAGTCTCCAAGTTTCTTCATGTGTTGTATCAATGTAATTGAAAATGCTGGCCCTGGAGTTTAACAGGCAGTGCGTTGGTGGGGTATGTACGCGAGACAGCAGTGTATTGGACAGCTGATGGAAGACAGCACTCGATGGAGACCTGGACTGAACCAATCAACGACCTCAGGGGAGCCAGAATCATATGGCAAGACCCTACACAACCATCGTCTCCAAATTAATTTTGATTTCGCTTTTTTATTGTCCCAACAAAGCTCGGGGAATTTGTCTGTTGCTGACTCGGATGTCTAAATAGGGACTTTCATTATCTTATACATGCATATAAAATGTCACGGTACGAGACCAACCACCATTTCTACAGACAGCGAAAGTTCTACATTGAAGGGGGGGGGGGGTACCGTGTTAACGGCCAGTACCCCTATCTACAGTCACGTGGTTACCAGTGGCTGGGCAGCGACCGAGGATAACCTTCACATGCTATACTGAACTTTCTGTCAATATTTAATTTCACGAGACACAGATAAATTATGGACTGCGAATAAAAACCACGACTCGTAAATTATCCATGCAATGATAATTATGTGTATGCTGCACGTCTATTGGCCTTGTTAAAGAAATACTAGTATCTAAAATAGCGCGTGATTTTTTTTAATGAAAATTTCCTACTGAATTTAACCTACTTTTATTACATATATTATTATTTTAAAAGTATTCTGATATGTTTAGTTATGTATCCAGTGAAAAATAAAAATGTTGAAATGTAAACAAAATAGAAATTATTTCAGTAAATAGAAGTTAAAATAAAAAAAAAAAAACCTCACAAACCCACAACCTTCATAATCATTTCAAAACACATTTTGAATATTTAATGCAAAAATTGCGAAGTTACTAACAGTAGGTTAAAACCCAGAACATGAAAATATTAAGTCAAAAAATATAAAAGAAATAATAGATTGTATTATCACTCGTGCCTTCGTCTGTATTTCTAAGCTATCAGAAAACTTATTTATAAATCTTTATTTTATCGTCCAGATAAAGTTATCTTTTTGAAAAGAAAAAGAGAACGCTGTTTTTCATAGAGTGCAGATATGCTGGCGAGCGAGATGATTGCTAAATATATTTACCTTCATTAGCACTCAATACTTAGGAAACCTCTCAAAAGATGCCAGAAAAATGAGATTCAATTATAGACCTAACATTCTCACTGTTATGATCACCTAATGGTCTAGACCTGGTCATTTACTCCTCATGAACAGAAATTGGTGGGATAAGACAAACAACAGGTTTTAAAGGAAGACATTTTTTTTAGGTTTAAATAAAATAACATAGGTATCTTACCGTGCCGATATATCGTCAACATTCCTACAGATAATTTCCTACAGGTCGTACAAAAAAGTTAATTCCTCTGTTTATTTCACCTTGTTTTAAATTTAACTTTTCCCCCGATTAAATTTACCATAAGATACACCGTAAATCTTGAATAAAAAACTAAAACTCTGAAGGAGCTCAATTCGGTAAATTCCTGTGTAATTGTTGGAGCTGCTTATTAACCCGGGAAGCTGCGCCGTGCGATTCTACAACTGTTAACACTGGTGGTACAGTTTGCGGTGACGCGTCCAGGGGGGACCCCTCCGATAGAGTACTCGCTGTGGCGCACAACGTGTCATTTTATGCAGCCGGTCAGACATAATTAGATCTTGTTAACTTCATTGGCTTATCAAATAGACTGTAATTGTTCGAATGAGTTTACTTTCTTCCAGGGGTTACCTAAGCTTTAAAACCGTATCGGATTCCAGCGAGGACACTAAGTTACTTAAGTTATAGGTTTTTTTTACTTAATTAGAAGGGAGTTATTCTGTAAAGTTCATGCACTCACCTTTTCCTACTTATATATCCAGTTAACCTCCTGAGATGTGAATACACAAGTTCACTATAGACTGAACTCCATTCATATATGCATTAGTCAGGAATTGTCAACATCCA
Organism: Magallana ariakensis; assembly: GCA_020458035.1. Lineage (NCBI taxonomy): Eukaryota > Metazoa > Mollusca > Bivalvia > Ostreida > Ostreidae > Magallana > Magallana ariakensis. The sequence continues at coordinate 54,591,497 of CM035817.1, read as the reverse complement.
ACCAGGAGCGCTTTTTGCTTATGAGATAAGTGGAGAAAAGTTAGTTTGTTTTATAATACCCTATCGATTCCGCGAATATTCTCCAATAGAAAGAGCACCAGCGAACACGGGACTAATATAAATAACAAACAAAATAAACTCCGAGAAAAGGTTTATAAAGTTAAGTGACTAGTGATTACGCAATGGTCATTCTCCATCAGTGCATTCGATATTGATTGGAGGGGGCGATTTAACGTTTGAATCAACACAATTGGCTGGTCTTCTGAAGAAATGCATCATATACGACCCAACTGAAATGACGATTTTTACCTCGGGCTCTGGCTCATCCCTGTGGTGACATTTTCTACTGAGTATAATAAAATTCAGACGCGTATCGACTCTAGACTACTTCGTAAAGATTCCCTATCTTTCATTCCTGGGAGTGAGTGAGTTAGACTTACCTTAAAAAAAACCAGGATGATAAGCAAAGAAACACCTCTGCGCTGCTCCACGTAGCCAAGCGATAACACCATGCACTATCGCTTCAAATTACTATTTAATTATATTTTTTTAAATTTCCGTTTCAGTGGCACATTATTATAAATAAGAACAATTAAAGAAAACCTGCATGCATATAAACTGCCTGGAGTTAATGAAAACACTGAAAGTTCGTGACATTTTATTTAGTTTGGCAAATCAAAATGACTCGAGGTTCACACCTCTTATATACATAATATCTCTGAAAAATCAACCTTATTTTTGGTATTTGTTTTACGGATTTTTCACTCAATTCATCAAGATGGATTTACATGCAGAACAATAATATGCTTTGACAGTCAAGAAGATGCATTGTAAGCTGGTATGCTTGATTCTATTAAATTTCTATGTCCCTCGGACATTATCATAATAACTGTTATTGTTTAGCAATCAATGAATCTTATATTCGGGGTTTAATCTGGGTTCTATTTCTTTTAAGTGGACTCGCGACGAACTGGTTTGAAGCGAGACGGGGTGTGCATACACCGCCGGAAGTGGTAAAGGTTTAAATGGCGGAATGTGACACCACACTGACCGTATCACTACCCGTCAGAGAGATATTGCCTCTTAACTTGACGGCGATATTTCTGGAGGATTGTTATACTATTGGATTGCTTGATTGGTCGGACAATCATAAGACTTCCATTTAGGTTATTTGAAGGTCATTCTGAGCATTCAGACTTTATCTGACAGCCCCTATGAGCTGGCACGGACTCAGTGCTGGACCATCAGAGGGTAGACTTCACTGCTTATCGACAAACTGGACCAGAGAAAATGAACTGTCAAAGGAGACGGCTAAAGTCTTTTGATTTTATTAGAATAATGTTGATATAGCCAGAACCCTTAAGTTCTGTTTACAATGCCTAATGACCTGCGAAAATGATGGTCAATATTTGTTTAAGATTTGGTTTTAAACTTTTAATTCAATTCATTTGTGGTATAATCCGAAACCGAATCACTTTGCTCGAGATTAGTGTGGTCTAGTGTGAAACTTAAGAAGTGCTAAAGCACTCGGCCAACTCTCAACATCAGTTTAAGATCATCAAACAGTTGAAAATAATCTTAATATTATCTATTTAATCGCAATTTCACTTCTGTGTATACTCCAAATCATTCCAAGATAAACAACTTCCGACTTTCTGCAAAGAAAAACAACGTCCTGTTGGCGTGATGATTTCACGAGCATTTGAGCAAATTAGTTCTAACAGACCAGAGACAGACTATCAGAACAGCATCTCCCTGAAATAATACTATTGATAAAGGGTTTCCTCTATTTACATAAAGTTCACCCTTAAATCACATTCCTCTCAGATACCAGGTCAAAAATTACCAGTAGAACAAGGGCCGAGACCCAAGACATTTTGTTTATTTACCAGCAGGTCTGAAAATCACCTAGAATAACTGATAAGTAAAACATCAACGACCAAGGATGAAAATCTGCCCTTTTGATGCATGACAAAGCAGACTTTTGTATGAATGAAACCGATTTACCGACTGACATTACTTAGTCGGTCTAAATATAATAAGCAATCCCTGTTCTATTTTCACTCAGACTCTGTACAATTTGAGACGCCATGCACAATGTATTTTATTAAGTTCTAATTGTTTCATTTTCCCCAATAATTATTGTTCATCAGTGGCTTTATTTACACCTAACAAAGATACAAGGGCTTTCAATGAGATCGCACTTGTAGTTTACTGGGGACCCATTGAGAGGAGAACGCCGCTATGAATGACGGTACTCGGTAGATCTTTCTTGCTCGTCAGCTGTTCCAGCAGCCGCCCCCTTACAGAGAAATGTCAACTATGTGGAGGAGTCTGTCATTGGTCAGCCCCCCCCCCAATGTACCTCTGTCACACAATTCCCCTGCTGAAGGTTGCCATAAAATGTTTTGTAAAAACAGAAGAGCCGATCGAGATATGCATGCATAAGTTAACAATCATATTGTCATCTATACAAAACTCTTTAAAAGACTTCATTTTTTTAAATTGTTGATTGATGATCTGTATATACACGATTCAGAGCGAAAGCTTCAAATAAATACCCATTTATCTTTGTTAAATACAAGAACAAAATATTTGAACGAATTATACATGTTTCACAGTAAGTGTACAAACCATTCCGAGATGATCTCTATAGAAAGGTAAGGCGTAAGGACAGTGGCCATGCAGGGTCAGCTCGGGGGTGATTGACAGTTCTGACAATTTAAACAGCATGTAATATGCAGGGTCCGGCATTCATTGATAGTTTGACCAAATGTGACAGAGGACAAACCTGACCAAAGGTCTAAACGGAACCAAAAGGAAATGATTACAAAAATAATGACATATCAATTCACTTACTCAAACGTAATGCAGCATAGACCATGTGAATCAATAAATAAGCCCAAACTCCTGAATGAAATACTTAGGCGGAGGACAAAACTATGTGAATTTTAAAAAAAAACCCAAAAAGTTTATGCTAAATTGACATTGAAATTGGATATTCTCTCTATCTTTAGACTTCTTCACTCGGTACTATGATGCAACGGGGATTTTCTTATGCAATCTTATTAATTAGTACACGCAGCCATATGAATATTAATGAAACCGCACTAGTCTAACTGTTCTTCATCACCATTGATTTATGTGTCAAATTGATGTGTACTGACTGTCTTTTAATCAGAAATGAGAATTTACACCCAATTGATATTGGCAATCTCAATAAATAAACCTGCCCCGTTAGTGTGGTTTACCCTGACGTAACAATCACGCTCGCCAGATTACGAAGTTTACATATTTACAAGTTTATATGATCAGTAAAGTTTACGGTTAGACACGCATGTCAAGTAAGCGGAGATGTTTACAAAGTTTACACTGCCGACTTCTTGTGGCCAATCGACTCGTATCAATAAGGTAACGACCTTCCCTTTATTTTTCCAATGGGAATTGGTCATACACTTTACCCAAACTGTCTCTCCCAATAAATGTCTTCTGGTGGACATTGCTCTTGCTGCAGGCTACAGTAACAAGTATATCAGCAATATCGGTCAGGACGCCTGCATTTATTTGATATGCTCTATTTTAGTTTGGATAAAAAAGATTCGCCTCGTGTTTGACATCAATTTGTGTGAGATATGTAGCTGATTCCTGGCCATCGATCCCCTAACCTAAACTCCTACTGTTCCGAACCATCAATGGTACCCCTCCGGCGCCTTTCTTACAGAATTCTAATTACTAATCAACTAATGGAAACTAGTTATAATTATTATTAGCCAGTTCTCATGAGAAAAGACATGTAAATAAATATGACTTGCAGAATTGATACCACTGAGTCACAACAGGTGTCTGTCGTCCCACCAACCATTGCTCCTCAGATCAGGTGACGGCCCCCCCCCCCCCCGACAGTTTCACTTAGTTTTTCTGGGAAAATAAGCGAGTTTAAAGGGACTTAGACACGATTTGAGCTCAATTTTTTAATTTTATTTTTCCATTTTAAATGTTTAGAATTGTTAATATGGGTATAATTAATGCATTGTCAAAATTTGAAAGTCAAATATTGAGTTATATTTAAGATACACAGTTTGAAATTCTTTGTTTTGTAAACAAAGCTCGAGCCTTGTTATTGTTTACACATGTGTTTTATTGGTATAAGCTTCAATCTAATGTTGCTTTTTTCTGTTGATAATATTATTTATGAACAAATTGAACCAGTTTACCTTGTTTGCCACGAGTTATTTTGTCAAAGAAATGGCAATTCCATACTTTACATTATTTGTAAACAAATATAAGACTCGAGCTTTGTTTACATAACAATAATTTCTTACCTCAATATCTTTCTTATAACATGACTTTTAGCATTCAAATATTGGTCAATCATTCAAAATGTGCACCTAAACCATTTTATACATAAAAAATGAAAAATAAAATTTTGATATAAAATCGTGTCCAAGTCACTTTAAATAATTATGGTCAGAACGTTGATACATCTTGACAAGAAATTGAAACAACCAAACAGCATTAAGAAATTTCATTGTTTTATATTTTCATATTTGAACCCAACTCCCAAAAGTAAAACCAGGAATATGCCATCAATATTAATGCCAATTACGATTGTATTCTGCACAAAAATGTATATAAAACTTAATACTGGACAAGGGCCATAAAAAATATATATTTTATTATTTTTGTTATTATTTAAGTTGTTCTACAGTTAAACCTTTACTATAATCATACTAGTTATGCAAAATACAGAACGATAGAACAATATATCGTTCGGATGAGTTTTAAGAGTGTACATCTATTCACATACATGTATTTACGATCTGGTAACTTTTTTTACGCGAGATCTTCTCGTCTTATTTTTGTACTTGCATTAAATGATAGACATATTCCATGCCTTGCCTACCACATTCTTTGACAGATTGACCAAGTTCCGCCTACCACCCTCTCCACTGACCACTAATTCTTCACCTGACACTAAGTCTTGAGACAACTGACGCTTCCTTCCGCACCATAGAAATTATGATGCCAAACCGTCTGTAATTTGAAGGTCTGAATACTATTGGCGGATGCTACGGTCACTTGGTAATGTGGTGAGTAATGGCGGCACACCCCCGTCAAAGCTTACTTGTTTATGGCGATTAGTGACGTTTGCAGGAGCAGAGTCCTCGGGATGTCATGCATAAACCCCCGTTGATTGTTTTTCCGAGTAAAATGATAGTCACCGTGCTGCCCCTACTTTTTGTATTTTGATAAACACCAGACAGCATTATTCACATTATTTCGAACCAGATCAGTACGAGATTTCACAATTTATCGATAAAATGTCATTTGGTACAAGTCCTATGGTTGTTACATAATACTTTTTATTCCACTGAAATACTTATTGATGTCCATCAGCAAGGGTAGTAGAAAACTATTAAAGAAATCCCCTTGTACTGAAGATATCCCAAAAGAGTTATGACATGTTTTTCAATTACTTTGAAGATCAAATATTTTTGCGCTATCTTAGTAAATGTATATTAGAATGTAAGTTAACTTTTCCGTGGGTAAGAGCACATATTGGAGTTTTTCTAAAGCTAAAAAGAAATCTTATTGGGATGATTTAAAGTTCAACAAAGTAAGATCTGACCATCGAATAAATGATTCACAAACAATAAAGATTAAAGATTCGTATCTAAAAGGAATCAAATATCCGTCGATTCTATAAAGGGTACTGAAGAGTATATCATTATTTAGCAATACGTACGCATGCGCTAATTAGGTATATACAGGACTAAAAGTAAATAAGTATGATTTTTAAACAAAAAGAGTGAGACACATTGTCGCTCTATTCACAAATATTGACTCCAACGCTGGCGTCATCATTACAACGATGTATTTGCTCAGTGTTTGACTTCCAGGGAAAGGAATATAGTTCAAACACTATATAATCACCAATGCTAAAACTATTTTGGACTTCAAGCCCAGTTAATAGTAATGAATTAACATTTACTTCAAATTACTACATTCATTTGTGTGTAATTGGCATTATATATTAAGTCCTTTAATACTACAAGTTCAAGTTCATTTATTTTTACTAAAAACATGTTACATGAGGTGCAGAAGAATTATATACAAGAGTATAAGAAAAGCAGGATTTCAAGAAACATAAAAAAAGAAATAAACAATGAATTTTATATATACTCTGTCCCGAGTTTTTGCTTCCATCAGTTTTTGCTTGATATTTCGATAATCATAAATACCTTTGTGCTCAAACTATGTTCATCCACTAATATGAAAAATGTCCAGATTATCTGTTTTGAAACGCCCCCTCTACCGCTTCAGGTTTCAATACACATCCCAAAATAGAAAGTCTACGGAGATTTAGCATTGCATCAGCCTTTATTAAGCCCGGATGATAACGTTGAAAAATTGTGCGAGGTGTCCCGAGAACTTCCGAATGGAGAAAAGATGTAAACATTTCCCATTATAAATCTCCGTAAGAAATTTGTTTTCGTTCCTGTGAACTTTTATGAGTGAAAAATGATAATTTGTCAATGAAGATATCTTGGATATTTTCCCTTTTATCGATATCAACAGCATTTCTTTCACAGGTATGTGTATTTTTATTAAAAATCATCAAAAAGTGGTGGAAGCAATAACTTGGGACAGACTATAGTTGTTACGTAGGATGACCGACCAAATCATTTATTATACTAATTAAAGTACAAATTTTCATTAGATTTATACATGGTTTAAAGATGACATAAGAGTTCTAAATTTTAACGTGTTTGGGTTTTTAAGATAATAATTACTAAACATTTTTTTCGAACATGTGACAATGTACTACATTCTAAAACATAATGAAATTCATCGCCAATTTGATTGGCTTCACATAGACCGCACTTGTGGTCTTCACGTGGAGTATTGTTCCACCTACCAATTTTTATAGGGATGTGATGGTTTGTGGTTCCATATTTTACAAATAAGTTTATTAATTTGTGTACATGTATATCTAAAGTTAAACAAGAAGACTTTATGATGCAAAACACTACAAAGGTTTAACTGTTAAAGAAATGAACTCAATGTCTACCCAAGTTATACGGGTATAACCTGGGTTGGGGCAGTTTACGCTTTTTAATCAGCGAAGCGGATTATAAAAAAGCATAAATTGCTCCAACCCAGGTTATACGAGTATAACTTGGGGTAGATATTGAGTTCATTCCATATGATTTAATTTTCTGTAATTAATAATACGAATTGAGTGCGTTGTACTTTTAAAAATGGTATTAATCTGTTCAATTAAAATTCAAACGTAACGTCAAGCGGATTAGTACGTGTTTTGACGTTGGTGCATTGTGACGTGTCTTGTGACAAGCAAACCAGGTTAAACAAATTAAACTAAATTTTTCTATCCAAACAAACGCTGCGTTACAACCAGAATTAAATTATTTTATAATTAATCCCATTGGAGTCTGACTGTTCCTATCGTTACCTTTGACTGCGACCGAGCTGTACGCACCTATACATGTATGTAACAGGAATCGGTAATCAGCCCAGGTATTTTCTTTAGTTAAAAACTTTGTTCAAAGCAAGGGTCTCTTTTTTTCGTAAAGTCAAAAAGTTTATCTTTGTTTTGAAAGCATGTGCCTATTCTAATCGGAAAACTGCAGAAAAATTCTGCGACCGGATCGAACTAAATTTAACAGATGTTTAAGGGGGCTTTATTGGTCGTTCTAAAACCGATAAAGATGATTTAATGAATGCTTACGATAAAAGCCAACGTCTGCCGGCCAATTGCAACCTGTAATGAAATCGTAACCCAGAAACTGATAAACTTCCGTTACTGCATGTCGACATGCTTATCAGGACCGGATTACACGGGGGATTTTTTGTCCGGGGACTGATGGCCAGACAGATGTACTGCGCGTTACAGCAATCTGATACATCTAACAACTTTTGATTTCTAAGAATCGACACACAGATCGATAGTACACATTAAAAAAAAATATATACAGTATTGACGTTTTTAATGTTTGCGCTACGAATTAGAATTAGATAAATAGGTGAATGTTATTCTTCAAGAACACGTTGAAGTGAGTGGTTTAAATATATTTTTGTTATATCAAATATAATGAAGAGGTTTTTTTAGATTAGCGCACAATTTTGCACGTTGAGCTTAGAAAATAACAATAGTAAGGTGAAGTTGCAAATGATACATATTCGTCATATTTAAAAGTGACCATTACATCAATCACTTGCCGGTATTTGTTTCATTATGTCATTCAAATTCAAAGTGTTCAAAACGAGACGTTTGAAATTACATGGGTTCAATTGTTTTAGCGAATATCTCACTTACCTCTTGTTGAAAGTTCATTAGTGTTGTATTGACGTTATCTTTGGGAACCCCCAAGATGCGTTTCACGGCAAGTTCTTGATAAGCTACCAAATGTAGATATATTTATCTACTCAAGAGTCCGAAAAACCGTGAGAGATTAAGTTAAAAACCCATGGATAAAATTCGGACAAAAAATCAAAATATCAAGTTCACAACACTCCAAAATAAAATACTAGTAACGTATTGCAGGTAAAGTAAAAAGTTTACAAACAATTCACAGTCAAAACCACAATGAAAATAATCTGTTTATGATTGTTGACACCCGGAAGTGTTCCTTAGCCAGATTCCCTTGATGGTCACTCAAGACACCCAGATGTCACCAATCAAAAGCGTCGGTTCATGTCTAACAGTACAGAGTCGTGGTAAACGACTATTCTTAGATCCACGTGTATTTCCCCCAACATCATGTATGTATAATCAATTTTAAAGCACTCTGTTTAACTCTACCAAACGCTTTATTGTTTAAGTGAGAAGTAAAACAGAACCTTTGTAAGATTTAAAGCCATCAATTTGTTTTAAAAAACGATAAACATTGACCTGAAATATTTATGTACCAGTGTACATTAGGATCATAAAAAAGAAAGGGAACAAAAGTGATATATAACTTTAATTGAGCTCTTTGTTTGCAGTAAGTGTCAATACAAGGAAATCGGTGATGGATAGGTTGCCACTTTGATGGTATGTGACAGGGACATGTATTCGCCCTATATCACTTTCTGCCTCACATCACAAGATTTCACAAAAAAACATCTATATACAAAGAAATAATATTTAGAAGTTGCCAGACTTAGAGAATGACGATCGATCTGAGCTAATGATAATTGGGAGATGTTTCCGCCTTGTTAGAAACTTATTGGAACTCGTTTTGAAATAATTTATGATAAAAAGAGAAATGAACGTGACATATGATCGAGTGATCTCCACTGAAGAACGTAGAAGAACAAAATTTCAATGATAGTAAAAAAATTCCTTGCTGCGATTCATGATTCTAGATATGCAAATTACTTTAAAACAAAGTATTTATAATGACGTCACCTACCACCTATTAACGCAAATACACCCATAACAGTTTATAATGAAATGTTATCCGTAAAATTTTCACTGCTGATTTTCTTTAAGATTGAATAACGAATGAGATGTTTTTAATGATTTGTTAAATTTGTTCGACTTCAAAGACACATGCCCCATTAGGTAATCAGCCATTGCTGCATTGTTACACTGAGGAGTAAACATCTAACAGCCCGCAATTAAACCCCGGCTCACAAACCAATGGAAACAGCTGTAAAATAGACCAGAGGTAGAAACCTCTTACACCGAATACTCTAATGCAACAGTCGTCACTATCTCATTCCACATCTGCAACCTACGAAAAGTTGTTTAGTCAGAGATCAAAATATCTTTCCTGTTATATAATGTGATATAATGATATTCGTTTTGTAGGATATAGATTTGATCAAGTTTTGTTAAAAAAAAAAGGAGAAAAAACGACTTTCCATAGATATTGTACATTTAAGTTACGGCTGTCGATTTCAGTTTATTTGAAATACTATCGATTCTATAACAAAATATCGCTTAAATTGTTTCATCTATAACTGATCCAGTGTCCTCGGTAGTGTATCATCTACCAAACCCCGGTTCTTTTGTATTGTATCACCTACTGACCCTATCACCTTGACATTGTATCTACCTGTCTTTTGTATTGTATCACCTACTGACCCTATCACCTTGACATTGTATCTACTTGACTTAGTGTCCTTGACCCAACTAATTAAATACTAGTATCCCCACTGACCTGGGATAAAGTATCGAGCTGCATGACCGTGATCGAATAAATTTGAAATAATTTTGAAACATAATTAGAACGACTACATCATGTGGTATCAATACCCTGTACGGTTAGATTTTCAGTAGCTTTAATCTGGTAATTCGTTAAAAATACATTCAAAAATGACCAAGCTCGTTGACATTCCTCGCTTTCCTCTGACCTCCTCTTGTTTCCAGAGCTACTGTATTTTCCCCCGTTCAAAGGATGTTCGTGGTGTGTACATTGAATGGGTTAGTTCCGCTCGGATGTACCTGGTAGGTCACTTAAAACCCAAATAAAAAGTGGCTATACATAACACATTTTTCTCAATCTAACCTAAAAAGCGAAGATTTAGCAGAGGGTAGATCTAGCCAATTACTTCTCTCAACCGCGGCACGGGGGGTGAGCTAAAAGAGATAATTCTATATATATCAGACTTCCTCGGAACCAGCATTAAAATATGTCATTAAAATGAAAAGAATCAGATGTCATATTTTGACAGCATCAAGTATGATGGATGTAACTTGTCTGTTATTATCCGTATTATCCATGGCTAATCCATCAAACACCGCCCCTATTAACACGGGCACAGCTGTTAATGCGGAATGTACATCGTATTGTGTCAATACTCAAGCAACACGGTTCGATGTTTTTTTTTTGGGGGGGGGGTTAGTATGACCACTTAGATTGGCAGCTATAAATAGAAAAGCGTACCGCTGAATGAGGACATTAGCAACGTCTAATACTTGATTATTAACCACAATCCGAGGCCAATCTTGCTGTCCCTAACGACCACTGATGCTTCATTTGTCAATTATTGGGCGTTACAACAGCTTGGTTGTCTTCTCCCTAACACACGCATGTTAATTTTGCGACCTTATGTTTCAATTCTTTTAATTACTTTCACGTCTATCTATAAGTACATTTGTCATAAAAATGTCCTAGTCAGGATTTCATTCAATTTGTGATTACCTGAATGACTTCGTGAAACAAAACGGCCACCTTAAGCCGCCGATTAGAGACCAAGTGTAGAGAACCGGATACAGGAACTGATGGGAGGAAGCAAGGCAGCCCCATAAGACACTTCCTCATTGAAGTATCGGTGTTTATGAACAAAAGCTGATAAGTGAATATTTCCTTACATAATACAATTCCATGCCCCCAGATGCTGAGTGATGCGTGCTAGGGGTATGTAGGAGTAAAGGAAATATCAGCGTGACTTCTCATATCTGTCCAGGCCCGTCAAAGGCGAGCAGAAGGCCCTGGGCACAGAGATGAAAGTCATATCACGGACATTGCTGGCGGTCCTTCCCCTCCCCCACACTAGTCACGGGCCAGACAGGACGGAAGCTCTCACTCTCAAGCCGTCGTCTGGAACTCGTGTTTGTACTTTAATTTACGACCTCCCCCAAAATATGTACGGACATTTTAGGCTCTTTCAAAAATGATGATGTTATTTGCACTCTAGCACTCCCATCGAAAATATCTAATAACAGATTTACAGAGCATTTTTTCTCATTGATTTTCTTAATAGAAAAATTCTTGATGTTCTCTGATGAATTTTTCGGCAAAGTTCTTAGGTAAATTCTGTGATGAACGCGCGAAGATTTTTTACTACAAATTTTAGTCGCTTTCGCAAGCAACAACAATCTAATTACTGAGGAATTAATTTAAATAAAACAGAAAAGAACCATTGTAATTCGTCAGTATACATTGCTCCAAGCGACAAGAATGACCTTGACATTTTAAAGAGGTAACTAGGTATACAATTTCTCAGTGATTATTGGTCCGGCGACCAAGTGGTTAGGTTCCGTAATAAACAGTCAAACCAGCATGTCCTATCCTTGGTGTATCTTATATTATTTTGGTAGATTTATGGGACTCTGTGTTGCTATCATAAGAATAACGGAGGACAGACACATGATATTGCATGTGATCGACAAGCAAGAAACACCGACCCTGCGGATAATCACAAGATAGACGACTTACTCTGACCTTTAATGGGACGATCAGGTGAAAAATCAACGGCATAGATTGATGAAGACATTAATTTACTGATTTAAAGAGGCACAGAAATCATCATTTTAGGAAATAAGTATAAGTTCACAAATCTAAAGAATTTCTTTGATAGTTTGGCACAGTACATGTATTACAGGGAATAGGTAGGTCGTGGTATTTAATCAGAGAACAGATGCGTGTTAATATAAACAATTTATTTCACGGAAGTACACCTTCATCTCCATGTACCTTCATTAAGTCTGGTATTTTTCGTATCCATTTTTTTTAAAGATTCGTTTTCTTAAAAGAATAGACAGATGACCGATAATCGAGTACCGTCGCTCTCGCCGCCACGTGTTATAACGCGCACGTCCAGTGACACCCCTAGCAACGCGGAGTCTGCCGTTTTGTGAATGAGAGTTTTTGACGTCTCGTGCCGGTTAGTCGTAAATCGTCACAGCTTCCTTGGTAATAGCAGGGTTTCCAAGCCTGCCGTGTAATTCCAAGTGTCACGCTTCATACATTACGAATAGCATTGAACATTTTTCTAAAAAAAGGGAGTGTATGCGTTTTGCTGCCTTGATTGTTTTTGAATTGTGTTAAGACTAAACAATGGTTACAGACGGGATATAGAAGAACCCTACGTGAAGTTATGTAAGATTTCCAATTAGAACTTACGACTACCGGAAGTGAATGGGACAGTATAAGTGGTCTTCACATAACTGGCATATAACAGATTGCTATGAAGTTTATTAAACATGCTATGACCGTAAATCACAAGCACATTGATACACCTGACCACACATCACACAAATTACACATCGCCACAGCATTAACACATTGACTTACAAATTGTTACATAAATGTCAGAAGTCAACAGGCCGAACTCTCAGTCAATGATAAACAATGTTCATATTATTGAAATGTTTCTCTTCCGCACACACCACTGTCAACTCAAATGACACGAAAAGGTGTTTCTTGATATAATGGCGCTCGTTTTCTCCTCAGCCTGGTCTTTCCAATAATACCCGACATGCCCGGTTTCCGTTGTGTAATGAAGATGATAGTCTAGACGCCTCTAGTGGGGACGCATGTAGCAGTCATCTTAATCGGCTGTCAGAGACAAAATAAACAACACCTAGATCACCCAGATTACTTAATTATCCTCGATCATCTACTTAATCCGAATTACCCAAATCACCCGGATCACTTAGTCAACGAGAATTGACTAGAATTAAAAGTAAGGTTTGAACCTAAACCCCGAATCAGGACATCACCATAAAGTCAACACCCTGGCAAAGGACATAGACAACTTTTCAACGGTATACGATTCCCTCTGACGCTCATCATTTTGCTGCTAAGTGAACGATTAGAAAATGAACCAATTACTGAAGCCATAACTCTTCACTAAGCATTCTCATGAAGCCATAGAGGCTGCCTGTTATAATGAAGTAACGAAATTGAAAAGAGTAAGTACTTGTAAGCAAACTATAACAAACCAGCGTGTTTGAGCGTCGCCAGGTGACGCTTAGCGCGTAACGTCACGTGAGTAAATCCTCCTACACTAGCCACCTAACGGCAATTAGAGTAACGTACATGTTAACTGAGCATTTACTTCCGAAATAAACCCATTAAATTATTTCTTCCACTGACAAAAAAGTTCAGGTTGGATTCTGCAAAAAGTTTGGAATGTACGTGTTATGAGCATGACAGCTGAGTTAAAACGGTAACTTTGTCTATTTTTTCTTTAGAAAAAAAACCTTGGCAACAAAGTCGAATTTTTGTAGGCAGCCGTATTATATCACTTTACGAAGGAAAACCGACAATCTATTATAATACAAAAGTAACACCGTCTAATTCATTCCCTGCGCAGAGAGTAGAAGTATACTGCACGCCCGACTGGAGGCAGCTACCCGACCAGTGCACAAAATACTGCTTTATTAACAATAATATCATGTATCGGATTCATCCCAAACAATGTGTTATCGTTCTCAAGAATAAGGGGACAGACGCTTCATCTCTCATTGTTAAAAACTGTTGTTTCCATCCTATATATAAACGGCATTTGAAATAAGAATAATTGTATTGGAATTGAAAGTTGGCAATAAAAACCGGGACGAGTCCGACTATCCAGTATTAGTGTCAATGTTGTGTTTTCTCTCTCTCTCTCTCTCTCTCTCTCTCTCTCTCTCTCTCTCTCTCTCTCTCTCTCTCTCTCTCTCTCTCTCTCTCTCTCTCGTTAACTGGTGACTGACCCGGGCTACTTATCTGATCAGTATGGCGTGACCCTCTCCAATACCACGTAATCTGGTTCCTTCAGGAGCACGTCAATCCGATCCCGAGCGATAAGCTCCCATCGTATCATTAGATTACGCCTATATTAACTCACTCCTGCGGGTTTTCTATGTAAGTGATTAACGGGGCTCAATCCTCTCTAAGTTTGACTACAGATCTGATAGCCGTCTATTACATACATCATATTACAATATGCCGCGGAACACGAAACATTATTTGATAAACTTTGTACCCCAATCTTAAGTTGGAGAACATTATAGCTAAATTTCCTATTTAAAATGACTATTTTTTATCATACATCAACTAATTCTTTTTACATAGAATCCTTGACACACATTTGAAGATTTCTGAATATAATTCAAAATCACTGGGTTCTTTGAGACAAAACAGTAAGATGGATGCAAGGAAGGACTGATTGAAAAAGGACCTACCTCAAACGGCGTTATTCTATGTCGCTCAGTCCAAAAAATTTACTGACACAACGTTTTACCACTGCTCTGAAATATGTAACATCCTTGTCAAGTTTACGGAGCGGCAAATTTTTACACAAGCCTGTTTAATATACAAGCTCCATAATAACTTAGCGACACACATGAATGCCTTAGGCCAAACAATCGACTTCTTCGAGTGACGTGCTACAAAAGTCATTTAGCAAAAGGCGTATCTATCTCCTCGCTCTTTCTTCGCTTCTCTCTCTCCCTCCTATTATCACACAGATTGACGAGTCGTCACTTTAATTTCTATCACAAAGTGATCACAAAATATTGATGAAAGATGATGGTTGCAAGTTTCAAAGTGGTGCTACAGTGTCCAAAGTGATGAAATTGCAAGAAACGTGAAACAAATGCCTTAGGTTCACTTTATCGGGAGGTGGTTTGTGTTGGTATCATGGTGGTGCTATCACTTATAGCCTACACAATATGGGGGTAACATAAATAATAAAAATAAAAGGAAATAACGCAAAATATAAATAAATAAACTCTCATCGACCTACTAAAGCACCAAACGTGTAATCGGAAACAAGAGAGTTTAGTATCATAGTTGAAAAATGTTTAAAGGTTTCAAGGAAAATACAATAATTTAATGAAAAATTGATCAAGTCTGCTTAAAATGGAACATGTTGAATCGCGAGCATCGGATATACAATGTATTCAAACTTTTCATGAAGACAAAGAGTAATTTAACCTTAATATTAGATACACAACACCACGTTTTGTTTTAATTTGTTTTCATTTTCTATATTGTATCTTTTACTCAATTTGGATTCAGAAAAAAATCCTGAACATATTGAAGTGTGAAAGGAAATCGGTTACTGGTATCAAATTATCTTTCCCACAAAAGATCATTATGTTGTCACATCCCACTTCTCCATTTGTTTAAATTACACTGACAAACTGAACTTTGGGATGACTTCAGTGTTAGTGACCAATTTTAATGCAATGGATATGTATATTTCAAAGAACCCCAAAACTCAAAGCTGTACAGACAAACTAGCTCAAAGCCGTACAAACTAGCTCAAAGCTGTACAGACAAACAAGCTCAAAGCCGTACAGACACACAAGCTCAAAGCCGTACAGACAAACAAGCTCAAAGCCGTACAAACTAGCTCAAAACTATTCAGAAACAAAAATGTACCGATTAAGACCACATCTACACAGGAAACAGTAGTTACCAACAACATCAAAGCTGTACAGAAACAAAAAGTAATCAAAAAACTAAAAAAATACACAGAAGCAAATATACCGATAAATTCAAAGTTGTACAGAAACAAAAGAGAACAAACAAACTAGAAGATACTCAGTAAGTAATTAATTTAAAGCTTCAGAAACAATACGCATTGAACACACAGGATGAAACTCACAAACTGTAAAGAGACGAAAGACAATAAACAAAATCAAAGCTGTTCAGAAACGAAAAATAAAGCTAAATGATGATCATAGAAACAGTCACGAATCTATTGCAGAAACACTATGTAGCTTACTAAAACTATAGAAATATCAAGTAACCACGAACGTAAAGCTATGTAAATACAAAAACACGTATTCCTTTTAAAGAAACGATCGACATGTGATATTATTGGTCAACTTCATGCATTACCATGCAATAAACATTATAAATAGAATATATATCACACCGTTTTGTTGATTTCCGAAATAGCAAAGAATAAACAAACTTTACTCTTTGTAGGCGAAATGTACTTCCGATTAAAATTCTCACAAGAAAAATCGTGATTTGAATCATTATGTAAAAGAATTATCAAGTAACCAACATGCTTAAAGTTGAACAGAATTATCAAGTAACCAACACACTTAACGTTTAACAGAATTATCAAGTAACCAACAACCAACACACTTAAACTGAACAAAATAATCAAGTAACCAACACACTTAAACTGAACAAAATAATCAAGTACCCAGCACACTTAAACTGAACAAAATTATTAAGTAACCAACATACTTAAACTGAACAAAATTATCAAGTAACCAACACACTCAAAGCTGAAATAATTATCATGTAACCAACAAACTCAAATCTGAGCAAAATTATCAAGTAACGAAAAAACTAAAAGCTGAACAGAATTATAAAGTAACCAACACACTTTATCAAGTTACCAAGACACTTAAACTGATCAGAAATATCAAGTAACCAACACACTTAGAGCTGAACAGAATTTTCAAGTAACCAACACACTTTAACTGAACAAAATTATCAAGTAACTAACAAACTCAAAGCTGAGCAGAATTATCAAGTAACAAACACACTTTATCAAGTTACCAACACACTTAACCTGAACAAATTATCAAGTGACTAGCTAACACACTTTAACTGAAAAAATTATCAAGTAGCCAACACGCTCAAAGCTGAACAGAAACATCACGTAACCAACAAATTCAAAGCTGAACAGAAATATCAAGTAGCCAACAAACTCAAAGCTGATCAGAAATATCAAGTAACCCACACACTCAAAGCTGAGCAGAATTATCAAGTAACAAACACACTTTATCAAGTAACCAACACACTTAAACTGAACAAATTATCAAGTGACTAGGTAACACACTTTAACTGAACAAAACTATCAAGTAATTAACACGCTCAAAGCTGATCAGAAATATCAAGTAACCAACAAACTCAAAGCTGAACAGAAATATCAAGTAGCCAACAAACTCAAAGCTGAACAGAAATATCACGTAACCAACAAACTCAAAGCTGAACAGAATTATCAAGTAACTAACAAACTCAAAGCTGATCAGAAATATCAAGTAGCCAACAAACTCAAAGCTGAACAGAATTATCAAGTAACCAACAAACTCAAAGCTGAGCAGAAATATCAAGTAGCCAACAAACTCAAAGCTGAACAAAAATATCAAGTAGCCAACAAACTCAAAACTGATCAGAAATATCAAGTTACTAACAAACGTTAAGCTGATCAGAAATATCAAGTAGCCAACAAACTCAAAGCTGATCAGAAATATCAAGTAGCCAACAAACTCAAAGCTGAACAGAATTATCAAGTAACCAACAAACTTAAAGCTGATCAGAAATATCAAGTAGCCAGCAAACTCAAAGCTGAACAGAATTATCAAGTAACTAACAAACTCAAAGCTGATCAGAAATATCAAGTAGCCAACAAACTCAAAGCTGAACAGAATTATCAAGTAACCAACAAACTCAAAGCTGAGCAGAAATATCAAGTAGCCAACAAACTCAAAGCTGAACAGAATTATCAAGTAGCCATCAAACTCAAAGTTGATCAGAAATATCAAGTAGCCAACAAACTCAAAACTGATCAGAAATATCAAGTAACCAACAAACTCAAAGCTGAACAGAAATATCAAGTAACTAACAAACTCAAAGCTGATCAGAAATATCACGTAACCAACAAACTCAAAGCTGATCAGAAATATCACGTAACCACCAAACTCAAAGCTGAGCAGAAATATCAAGCAACCAACAAATTCAAAGCTGAGCAGAAATATCAAGTAGCCAACAAACTCAAAGCTGAACAGAATTATCAAGTAACCAACAAACTCAAAGCTGAACAGAAATATCAAGTAACTAACAAACTCAAAGCTGATCAGAAATATCAAGTAGCCAACAAACTCAAAGCTGAACAGAAATATCAAGTAGTCAACAAACTCAAAGCTGAACAGAAATATCAAGTAGCCAACAAACTCAAAACTGATCAGAAATATCAAGTTACTAACAAACTCAAAGCTGATCAGAAATATCAAGTAGCCAACAAACTCAAAGCTGAACAGAATTATCAAGTAACCAACAAACTTAAAGCTGAACAGAAATATCAAGTAACTAACAAACTCAAAGCTGATCAGAAATATCAGGTAACCAACAAACTCAAAGCTGATCAGAAATATCAAGTAACCACCAAACTCAAAGCTGAGCAGAAATATCAAGTAACCAACAAACTCAAAGCTGAACAGAATTATCAAGTAATCAACAAACTCAAAGCTGAACAGAAATATCAAGTAACTAACAAACTCAAAGCTGATTAGAAATATCACGTAACCACCAAACTCAAAGCTGAGCAGAAATATCAAGCAACCAACAAATTCAAAGCTGAGCAGAAATATCAAGTAACCAACAAACTCAAAGCGAAACAGAATTATCAAGTAACCAACAAACTCAAAGCTGAACAGAAATATCTAGTAACTAACAAACTCAAAGCTGATCAGAAATATCAAGTAGCCAACAAACTCAAAGCTGAACAGAAATATCAAGTAGCCAACAAACTCAAAGCTGAACAGAAATATCACGTAACCAACAAACTCAAATCTGAGTAGAATTATTGAGTATCCAACAGACCTGTAATAAGTTACCAACAGCGTCAAAGTTGTACATAAACAACAGGTAAACCGAAGTATGACTTCAAACAGGACCTCGGCAAAGACAATCAATTTTCAACTATGACATTCAAAGCACACGTATACAAGCACTCAACATCTAGAAACAACAGAGTATAGATAGTGTCTATCGCTTGTTAAACCTTTTCTATCAACTTGTTTTTTCTGTTTGGTACTGAAAGACAGAAGACCTAATTATACAGCGATTGTGTCATGTATTTGTTGTGTGCATTAACGCTTCATTTACCAAAGGAAATCATAAAGCGTTTCACTTGTTTATTTGTTACCAACATTGACACATGTTTTAAATAGGATTACTCGTTATCAAAATATAAAGATTCTCATCGCGATCAGCGTTTGGGTAAGCTAGTAATGTTCGTGTATATGAGAACAATACCGTTACAGAGACAGTAAGTATTGACTAAATAGAACCATTTTAACAAGACCTTGGACTTTCAATAGGACGTAGCTATCTATTTCTTGCGTCAAAGCAAGTTAAAAATGACACTGGTTTCATGCGAAATATACACCGATTGTGTAGTCTTAGCTCAAAAGCCAGACAAATCGTGTTGATTTCAAAGAGCCATGGCTGAGTGGCCAGCAATGAAATAGACAGGCCTACGTAACATTGCTGTTTTACACAACTACCCAAAGTCCAAGCTCTTGTTAAAATGGTTCTATAATTTTAGCAGCTTAATGTTTAAATTTAATGAAATTTTTATGTTTTAATCACCAGTGACTTGTTGTTCGTATTTCATGTTTACAAAACCACCAAGTCACGAACTGGTTGGCTCTGATATCATTTTATTAGTGTCTAAATCCCAATAATTATGAGTATGCATAAGACCTCTAGACTTAGTATTACCTATTCAGCTCAAGGCCAGTGTGGTTTTTGTGACATTCCATATTTCGCGTTTCATTATATAGAGTGAATGTTAACATGAGCTTATCGTACCGAGTGTCGAGGGGTTCAGCATCCCTTTAAATCACACTACCAGTAGCCCTAAGTAATATACCTATTTTTATTCGAACAGATGTTGCTTGTGATGATAAAGATGATGACAGATGAGGATTAAGTGGTGTCACGTCTTGCATGAGAGATTTGTCACTCAAAGCGTGCAGATTAGTTCAAAGCTAGTCAAACACTACCCAGTTCTGTCACTGTATGCAAACCTTTCACTAAAGGTCGGCAAATATGTTGAAATACTATATTATTCTAGTACCGTATTAAACAGCTTAAATGTAGCAGCATATTTCTAACAAACTGAAGCCACAGTTTTACTTACCAGTCTACTTAACTTTTGTTAAAGCTTTAAACAACAAACTGTGCATTCAGAACAAATTTCAATGCCAGTCATACCTAACAGATAATGCTTACATGGGTCCAATGGATTAAATTAGTTCATGACAATTAGAATAGCAAACAAGTACCGGGTAAAACGAATGCGCAACAGGTGAGAAGCGAATGAGTTCAGTACTAACCCAATCCAGCGTATAGCTATCTAACTTTAAACAAATATTGGTACATCAGTGTACATTTAAAGCTCTGAATATCTTCAAAATTGATTTACTGGTAGTGTGGTTTTCATCGGAACCCACCCCATCCCCGACCATGATACGTGACTGAGCCTTAGGATGCGGATATATGTAGGGGATAGAAGGTTGGGGTGTTAAGTATAAAACGACACCATATTTGGAATGAATCCTTGCATGAATCGTCGATTGAAATGAGACACTGTTCTAATAAGATATCAAAGGAATACAGATTTAGGAAAATTAGGGAAGTTCCGAAGATGCAAGATCTTTGCCAAATGGTCATTAGACACTGAGCATCTTCAATGCCCCCCAAAATCACGTGACTTGGCTCTGTCCACAAGTTAGGAATTATAATGCACACAAAAATTGTTTATTTTAACTTTGGCAAAATATTAATCTTTAAGGTTATAAGAAAAAAAACCCATTAAGAGTATGGGGTTACAATCAAAATTCATACGAAATGTTCTATTCAAAACAAGGAGGTTAAAATAATGACGACTAAATCTTCATGGCCAGATTAAATAGTTCTGCTCGACTGCAGAGAACCCATTAAGTACATCTGTGTGATGGCTTTGGACAAACACATTCTCTTTATGTCTTTAATTAACTTTTTGTATTTCAAAGTTCAAAAGACTCATTACTACCTTTGCAAAAAATATCTTTCTATAGAAGCAAAACGCCGACAATTGTCGATTACGTAAGTGTTAATCTCGATTATTTTGTAAACAATTTCCTTTATCAAAGCACCTTTCAAACTAATCTAAAAGAAATTTGATACCATATGACCTGGGTTCAATTTGGTCTGGGTATCATTAGACTACGGTCTCTATTCAGCAGGACAAACGGGATCTGATTGTCGTGTTTGTTTTCCTGCGATGCTCTCTACATGAATTAATATATAATTAAAGAAAAAATTGATGTACGATTGGTTTCGTGACACAAAACCATTGAATACCCATGCTTTTGATAGCTTGTGTATTATCATGTGATCAAATGTGGCGTCATTAGTGATATTTTGAGAATTCTGAGAATGATAAATCACACAAGTACATATATAGTGCTCTATATAAGGATTCATTTTGTATATGTGTCTGCTATGGGGTCTTTTGTGAAACATTTTGCAGGTTTTTGTAAACAGACTGGCCAAAGAATGCAGGGATACGCCCCTGTCCTATGAAAACATATGCCCCTATGATGCAAAGTTCTTAAAGTCCTGACATCGACATACTAACACACAGGAATGACCGGGGTAGGCGTATACCCACAGGAATGACCGGGGTAGGCGTATACCCAAAGGAATGACCGGGGTAGGCGTATACCCAAAGGAATGACCGGGGTAGGCGTATACCCAAAGGACGCCACAAGGCCGCTTATTTGTGCATGCCTACTTCATGGTCTTTGTATATTAGCCATAGCATTTTTTATCAGATCCATTCTATTCATTATTTATACAGCTGGTTATTTCAGGTAAGATTGAGATGGAGAGACGTTCTCCAAATGAATTGGATGAGATAGCAAATTTGATTTCGTCAGCAAGTTTGAAGTAAATTGTTACTTCAAACTTCATTTATTGCAAAAGGTCTACAGTATGTAGTTCAGAATATAACTAAAGCAGTTGAAAAGATTACCAGACAAAAGAGATTAGCACCAAATGACGATCGAAGATTTCACAACAATGAAATAATAAATGTTAACTTAGAACATCCTATGACGCCATGGCTCATCATCTCAACAAATAAACAGATGCTTTGATATCAGTTCTGTTTTAAGTTTCCATCTGCTATCTTTTTAAAGTTTTTACACATAAATGTTGATGCACTTTTGCAGTGTGTACGCCTACATTGTTGGTATTTCTGCAGTACTTTTATATTCTCTATGAAATATAATTCATTGCTATTCCCGTGAGACGGCGGTATGATAACTCGTCCGATACACAACCTACATACACAAATCACCGTCCAGAGGGAGCAACCGAGTCACTGGATGCACCGGGAGACTGGCGCTCTGGACAAAATTATAGGCCAAATTCATATCCTAAATGGCTGAGCCATATTGTAAGCATTTGTAGGCGTTGCATACAGTGCTCTCTCTCTCTCTCTCTCTCTCTCTCAATATTTTTGAAATTATTTTAAGGTATTCAAGTTTTGTTTTGACCAACCGTCTAATTTCATTAGACCTGTGCTAGAAAATAGAGATTAGAAACTTCCTGCAAATTATCCCAAAAAAGTTTTCACTCGGAAATAAATGATATAAATAAAAAAAAACCAAAGTAAGATATGCTCTTGAATTAAATGAGGTTGATATTTTTTGTTGACTTTGAAGATATTCTTCCTCGCACTCTAGTGGCCTTAATCTGAGTTTACTACACCCATCACATGAATAGTTCCAAAGAAATGAACCGTACACGTGGTTGGCATTACCGTTTTTCTGTATATTTTTTATTTATTAACGTAAGTCATTTAGACAAAACTTTTTTACGCATAAACCTAACAACACCAAAGAGTAAGTATTTCATACTAATTAGGAAAAGAGATGGTGCTCTAAATAAAAGTGAGGGTCGGTCCTAATGGATAGTTCATTTTTATCTTGACAACATCCCTCGGGGAGCGGAGAGGATCATTGCCGTCTATCTACACACAGGACGGCTACAAACCTTATCACAAATGAAAACATAATGTACTCAGCATATTTTCCCTTTCATCTCTGTTCTACAACACATTATGTAACAGGTTTTTTAAAGTGACTAACAGCCAATTACTTAAGGAGAATGCAGTTTTAACATCACCATAGCCGGGACAATTATCTGAGATACTACGCAAACATCTTTACATAACTTTTCTCCATAAAACCAATAAACATAAACATTTGATCATTCGTTTTAAAATAACTCTGCGTTGCAAAACAAGAGTCAATATAAGCACATATTTCTTTAGTTTTGTCAACATTCGAGAGCAATATCTCTATGGTAACGGCGACTCTTCTGAACCCTGAAATACACATTTGTTTTGAAGATTCATCTTTTTTATCTGATAGTATCTGGTCTGTTTCCCATTATTATGATTATCAAAGTAAAAGGTTTCCAAAGATTATTTAATTACCTGCTACAATAAAGGAGGAAAACTACAATTTCAGAATATCTATCAACCGGAAGTACATCATTTTAAATCATAAAACGCTTTGGGAGTTTGCGTCAAAGATTTTATTTTCTCTTTTTCTTAATTGTTTTCCACATTTTGCTTAAACCTTTTGTTTTTTGGCCTTGCCTTTTGGTTTTTATATCAATGCTTTTCAGACTTTTTAATTTTTGCATCACTTCTAATTTTTGCGGTTTTTAAAACAGGAGTTTTTGTTATTTGTGTTACTTTTTCCTTTTATTATGTTAATTTGTTTTTTTTTTTTTTTTTTTTTTTTTTGTTTTTTTTTTATTTTTGCCTGTACATGTAGTTTCGCAATTTATCGTTTGTTTGGTTTCTTGTTTGTTGTTGTTTGTTTGGTTTTTTTTTTAGCTTTGTTTGCTTTGCTTTGCTTTGTTGTTCTAATGATTAACTTTATTGACGAATATATGAAAAAAAATATTCTGTTACTCATTAAATCTTAACGGTTTCTTATTTTTTAAAATAAAAAATTGGTTTCATTAGTACTCAAATATTGAAGCAAATATATATGACATGGAATAGGTTTTGTATGCATGTTATTTAGTCCATTCCAAGCAGTGAGTTCATCGTGCTGTTTGTACACACTTCTATCCGGTTTCATTGGCTAGTCCATTTAATGTTAATCAGTCAGCCACATACTGCTGAAATAAAGAACTTATTAAAAAACTTTTAATTTCGGTACATTAGTTTAAAATCTACATGTAATAAATTAATTTCAATTATTCCTTGATTTTAATTCAAGTGACAAGGGTATGGACATACTTGTTAGTTGTTTTTTTTCTAGAAGATGGAGACATCAATACAATGTAAATACAGAGGTGGTAAGAAGTAACACGCTGTTTGACTTACACCTGTTGGAAAACACCTGATGAGACACACCTGGATTTAGTTTTTCTTCCTCCTTCTTCAGACACTAGTGTAGGTTATTCACCATATCTACAATACATATCTATTACCCTTATACATAATTGCATAACAATTTTTAAAGGAAAAAATCTAAGGGTCATGGAAAGCATGGCTATTACACCGACAGGTAGAACCATTTTTTATGATGTTTATTTCACATATGATACAGCCCTTTTGTAAGTCCTACATTGTAATAGACTTTGTCGACAACTGCATCAGACATTCATGTTGCAATAGGTTGACATCGCAACACGGGTTTGTAATTAAGTTACAGCGCTAAATAGAACCGCCCTCTGATCTGTGTATCATATAGGAGAGTAATTCCCGAGAAACTAAATTCCAAAACCCACTAAAAGAGACGTACAACTGAAACGGCGTCTGTTATGTGAACTGATATTAACATATGTACTTGTACATTAATAACAGCTTATTAATATGCTGAACCTAAAGAATAGGAGAAGAGTAAAACCAACCACTGTAAGAAAATTATGGCGTAATTTTGCTGACTCAGCACCGTTTCCAAGGTCAATGATTACCGGTAATCTGTTTCCAAGGTCAGTGGTCACAACATCACGCATCTCCACCGTGTCTTCTCACAAATACTGTATTTCTATGCAGTATAATGTGATGGGGAAAACATCACAGTTGCAAATGTTGATTCATCAAAACTATTTGATGTCACAAACGACATCATTGAAAAACAACAACAAATGACGACGGCTCCCGAACACTGCTAAATATTGAACCCACTGTACACGCATTGTACAAACTGAACCCGTGGGTATTCGTATTCTATATGTACTGGTAAACCGGTATACATCGATTACATGTAATTGTCATTTGATTAAAGATTGTGACACAGAGGCTAAGATGAAATTTACAAATTGAGGAACAAACGACCAATTATCTAAATTTGCAACGGAAAACAACTGGTGATTTTGGAGCCAGTAAGTTATTTTGGAGGCAGTAAGTTATTTTGGAGCCAGTAAGTTATTTTGGAGGCAGTAAGTTATTTTGGAGGCAGTAAGTTATTTTGGAGCCAGTAAGTTATTTTAGTGTACATACACGTCAGTTAGAACTTATCTGTGAGTGAATTGCAAATAACAATGTCAGAGTAACCGAATGAAAGTTCCATAAAACGCTGTTAGTAGAATGACAGTTATCTTTTAATACTCGATGTACTGATTTACAACTGAATAATACTCCACTTACAGTAGGGATCAATAGCAATCAGTCAAAACACAAGCAGTCCATTAATCTGACTCTGTCATATAATTCCCCAATTTCTACCGAAAAACGTTGCTGGCCAGAAATCTTGTTAAAGACAGGGTGTCCCATATTACCAGTAGGTGTAATAATTCTGAGGCACAAATTACATTGTTTAGACATGAAATCAATGTTTAAGCTAAGATAAATCTGTACAAAGAAGTGAACGGGAAATTCAAAGCTTTAAGCCCTTCTCGTGTTTTACGACAATCGTAATACAGAGGATTTAAGATACATACATTATTCTATTGTCGAACCAATTTTCTCGTGTCTTTTAATCAATGGATTGAAACAATATAGTCCTTAATGCAGCGATATTTAGTAATCAATTCATAGAATGTCCAATGTAAGGTTGATTATTAATGTTATCATCCCGCATCGTTCTGCTCTTATCAAATTACATGTCTAATAGCAATAGTCATATACATGGTGTAATCGAAATAGAATTAAGCCTTATCTACAAAATCGGCTGATCTAAAGCAATAACCCGCCTTTGTGTATCAATTGATACACATTAATTTATTTTTGAATTATACGTTCATGATATATGAAAATAGAATCTTCGCAGCAAATTGAATTAACTTCTGACCCGAGGCCAGGAAGAAGAGGAGGCTCTATCGTGTTTATGATCGGGTACGGACTCCGAGCAACACCCGATCAAAGAGCGCAACTCGGTGACGGGGTGCAATGGCGACCCCAGCTCGCACTATCTAAACAGATAATGAGTAAATCAATAGAGAAATTACATCTGATGGTTCTTCTAGTTTACAGTAATGGTTTCTATGTAATAAACGTTTGAGAAATAATAAGAAAGGGACGAATATCTACAAAGAATGATCAGCAGAAACCTATTTAAGAAGCAAAAAAGGAAAGCTATTTATCGAGGTAAATGTCTCAGAGACTGCAAAACGAGAAAATAGCTATTGGAAAACCATTTTATCTACATTACGATTGTCTTGCTTGGACTTGACATGTATATTATGGCCATAAACAATAGAAGGCAAGCGATCAGTATCCCGACTACAACAATCAAAGACCATAGTAAATCGCGGAGAAATGAATTTCCCCAGCGAACCAAAAAATCTTCTAAGCGACTGTCTAGATTTAGCACTGATTTTTATTTGTGTGTTCACTTTCGAGTTGTTAATAAAAACTAGACATATTCTATTGGCAGATGCCATGAATATTACATTACTATAGAAATGTTTTTAAAGAAATTCTTACAAGTTTTCTACACTCAACGAAACGATACGTATAAAAGTTATTAGCAAATAAGGAAATGTGATGAATAAAATTATTGCATGGAATATATTTTCTAAAGAAATTCAAATTATAGTTCGCGTGGTTCCAGTTTGAAGAGGCATGTTAAGGACATAGAGGTGAACAGAGTGCTAAAACTCATTTAAGAATTTCTTGAAAATTGATTAAATATGTTAGACATGTCGGCAGGATGCATTATCATGGAAAGAATGAAGGAATTGAGCAAATTCTTGATACTTGAACAAATTTTAAGTTCGGAAAGAATTTCTACGTCGATTCAAATAATAAATTGTCACTTGAACATCCAGCTATATCAATTAATCAAGAAATTCATCCAGGATACCGATAAAACAAAAGTACAACAGCTTGTCTTCCTAGTGATAACAATCAACATCACACTTTTCTGGGCCCAATTTTGCCTACAAAAACCAATTGGCGTAATACTTAACACAATCGAACCATCCGATTATCATGTGGTTTTCTATTTCTTTTGGGTACTTTAATTTCATTATATTTTAGAATGTTCGGCCCTAGAAGA
Source organism: Magallana ariakensis (assembly GCA_020458035.1). Classification (NCBI taxonomy): domain Eukaryota; kingdom Metazoa; phylum Mollusca; class Bivalvia; order Ostreida; family Ostreidae; genus Magallana; species Magallana ariakensis. Next base: position 54,563,503 of record CM035817.1, on the reverse strand, counting down.
AATATGGAAAAATACCTAAACACAAAATATTGGAAAAGACCAAATTTTTTTAAAAGTTCTCTGAACTCATGACCAATTGCAACTGTAAATCGCTAAGAAAATTGTGTGTATTTATTTCAAATATTTCCGATGCTGACCGTTCCCCTTAGTTGTTTTCCTATTTTGATCCTTTTTGATCCTTTATAACATAGTCCTACATAAGTAGTGACTCTATAGCATGCCCTTTATTATTCATATAATTTTCCTGTATGAAATTTGTACCTGTATGTACATGCATGTACCTCTGACGATTTGTGTGTGTGTATATATATATATATATATATATATATATATATATATATATATATATATATATATATATATATATATATATATATATAGATAAAAATTAAAAAAGAAAACACGAAAAACGTTCAATATAGCTTAAGCGCTTTCATTTTAAAATCTTCAGAAGCTATATTTCATATGGTTCATATGGTTCATATAGCTTCTGAAGATTTTAAAATGAAAGCGCTTAAGCTATATTGAACGTTTTTCGTGTTTTCTTTTTTAATTTTTATCTATAACTCGCCGACCACTGTGGATTTTATTGTGTTTTAATATATATATATATATATATATATATATATATATATATATATATATATATATATATATATATATATATATATATATATATATAAATATGTTCCTCTTGTACCAAATTATTTGGTTTGAGCGAATAAACTGAACTTGAGGAGAGGGGCTTAATACTGTCTTGCGTCCTTTTTTCTGGATGCTAAACTGTTAAATTCTTTATGGGTTGGTTAGTATACATATAGCTTTAATTTAATAATGAAAAATATAACTTATCTTAGTTCATTTACCGTATTTCCTGGCTCTGGTCTACAAAACTAAAAGCACCATGGATGGATTTTGGGCCGGAGATTCGCCTTCTATTTAAGCCAATAATCTGTTCTTCCCACGAGTTTCAATGAGCCCAGAGTTCAGCAGAGTCCGCATACTGAAGGAACACATATGTCATCCGACATCTCCGTGGTGATCTCAAATTTCCGAGATTTCTGTGAATAATATCTGTATTTTATTTTTTTGAGAAATGCTCGCAATTAAGCAATTGACTTAATCAGATAACAATAATTTTATTACAGGGGACATTCAATTCCTCTTGATTGGTGTGCTGCTCATAGGCGCTCCCCGTCAAAATAAGTTTATAGAAAAAACACATCTCTAGCACAGGCACTTTTAGAACCATTTTAACAAGACCCTGGACTTTCAGTAGGATGTAGCTATCTATTACTTGCGTCAAAACAAGTTAAAAATGACGCCGTTTAAAGCGAAATATGCACCAATTGCGTAGATTTGGCTCAAAAGCCAGACAAATCTTGTTGATTTCAAAGAGCCTTGGCTGAGTGGCTAGCAAAGCAATACAGATGCCTACGTCATATTGCTGTTTGACAAAATTTTTACTACCCAAAGTCCAAGCTCTTGTTAAAATGGTTCTATCTGTAGAAAAGGTTTATTTCAATAGGGTAATACTAACAAAAAGCATCTATCATTCTGATATATTTACATTTATCAAGTATGATTTCTTCTATTTCTTACGGAAACTTATAGTGAATTCATTGCTCTATAGAACAGCTGTAGAAACTGACAGGACTGAAATCTACACGCCCCGTTTATCGATTGGTCGAAACCTACATCAACCTAAGAAAAATCACGGACTGCACGAAATAATCATGATGCACCAATAGCGATCATTGCAGAAAAAATTTACATATTTTATGTATTTTTTATGCAATGTCGCCACATTCATATCCCGCATGAATCACCAAAGAAAGCATTTTATTGTTTAAATAGAGTCATCACCCTTCTGTGAATTGCAATCAAAAAACGATTGACAGGTTTTTACTACAAATCTCTTCTACAATTATTAATCCCAAACATTATATCTGATATGATTGTCTTGTTTCTTATTCCTGCCTGTAACCAGTAGCCCTTTTCACAAAAAAACCAAAAAAAACCCCAAAACTTACGATCAATTTATATCGTTAGTGAAAACTTAAGCTTTTGTTCATTTTCACAAAAAGTCTTATGAGATTATTACGTGTAAAATTTGTCGTAACCTTACGATGGCACAGACCCTGTCGTAAATATTTCAAAACCGTCAAAAATCATCATGTGATGTAAAATATACAAGATAACAGCTAACGTCAATGTTTGGAACCATATTATACCGTTATTTCGCATTTTGTATCAGTTATTGCCGAAAACAATACACCAATAAATTGTCCAACAAGTATTCCTTTTAAAGGAATGATCGGCATGTGATATCATTGATCAGCTTCATGTTAATATAATGCCAAAGCACCTTAATTTGCGCCTCGCACTACTTTGTCTACTATGCAGTGACAGCTTCTTGTAAATCTTTAATTACATGTAGATTACTAAAAAACATTATTCTAATGCGTTTGCCTTGAGATTAAAACATTTACAGTTTAATACGTAATGATTCAAATCACGTTTTTCTTTATACATGCGTAATAATCTTAATCGAAGGTAAACTTCGCCTACTAAGAATAAAGTTTATTCATTCCTTGCTTTTCTCGAAAATCAACAAAACGGTGCGATATTTCCTATTTAGCATACTTATAAATTGCATATTATGCTTTCGCATTATATTAACATTATTAGTAATAATAGTATATTAGTAATATATTAAGCTTTGTAGGAGTACGTTATAAGAAATAACAAATTGTACGCCGTTGAAATTTTATATACAGAATGATGCTATCCTTGACATTTTACTTATTTTTTGAATAAATCCATTACTTACACCAACTTTTATTTTGTAATGATCCAAATATATAGCAAAATTTGGTGCATCTTTATATTTTGAGATGGCCCCCACTAAAAATCAGACGGTAGAATTTATTATTTTTACCATATAAGGTAGGAATTAATATTACTAATCATATATGAAGATTTGAGAGAAAAAGCTTTTGTAGTATTTTTTAAAATCTGTTTTGATGTGCGGAAAATGACAGTTTCCTATATATTCCTATAGTAAATGTACCTCTATTTTGAGATGGTCCCTTAAAAGAACCAGATGGTCGATTCTCGTGAAACTTCGCAAATAAACTAGAGTTGGTTTAAATGACATATGTTTAAAAAACAAAGTTTTGCTAAACAGAGTTTTGCTAATGTAGTTTTTCCGCAACCCCCCCCCCCCCCCCAAATCGTTAAGTGAATTGAGATCGTTGCTAGGGAAAGATAAGTGAAATATTAAGTGATACCTGTTAAGAATGCGTTCGTGTAAGCATTTAAGATTTTGAGCTACAGATCACTCGCTATTTGGACCACGAAATTCTTTGTTGAATCTCGGGCAGAATTCGTGCGCGGGCCTTGATCGGTAACACGCTTGGAAAGGAGAAGAGCGCACAATGCCTGTCGAATCCCTCGCACATATATATAAACAACTTATGTAAATCTTATATAAACGACTCTTACATTTGAAGGTGTCGCCAGTACATGTAAATTATAGAACTGCAATATCTGACCATAAACAAACATATATTTATTCTTTATTCTTTTCTTCTTATTTTCATTTCTATGAATTTTTTGTTAACATTACAAAGTGATCTCAAACAATTTTTGACTGTGCTAGCGCTATTGTTTATAAAACGTTATTTGGAATGGGAAATATCATTATTTATTTGTTTGTCGTTATCTGAAGAGTTTTAAATATATTTCTAGATCATTTTAAAAATAATCACGGTTTTACCTAAAAGGAAGCAAAAGCGCAGAATTTAAAAAGAAAAGTCCACTATGATTCTAACACCCTCTCAACCGAGAGGTACTGTCTACAGTCCTCCGCCTATCACACTGGGCTACGTTGACACATATCATTCTCTGTGAAAATAACTTTTATAGTTTGACAATCATATAAATAAAGTTTGAAGTTTTTGTGAAAACCACGAATTTTGACACATAATAGGTCTTGACTCCACTTTAAAAAAAGAATGAAAAATTATCCTTTTATTTAAAGTACTTTTAGGATGGAGACCCATTCATACCAAAAATTTGCAATTTATCACAGTAAATGGTTAAGATTTAGGCACAAAACGTCGTATGGCTTAATTTGGAAACCTATACCTCTAATGCTTATAGAACAAAAACACGTTCTTGACATGCATCTTGAAATTCATAGTATACAAGCCAAGAATACATTATATAAATAGTTCCTGTTTGGGAGGGTAACAGTTTTAACTGTTACCTTCCCAAACAGGCACTATTTATTTTATTTTACTGAATGTCTTAATTTTCGAGAAAATTTTACTGCTATTATATAGAAATGGCGTGAATTCTACGATGAACCGTACGCGCATAATTTACGCGCATGTAACAATTCGTTGTTATCCGTTGCCAAGTGTGTTGCTAACGCTGAGGGTAATAGAACGGATTATCAACTGCCTCTAAACCAATCAGATTTAAGTATTTAACATGAAAGTATAATAAGTTTTATTAACATTCGAATAAGTTCTTTTTTGTTGTTTCAAGTGGGGGATATGTAACGCCTTGTACGCCCATGTCCTTAAGAGGGCTGGATGGTAGTGGAAATTTTACACTATATAATCTTCTTCAGAAGGGGAATTTTGTATAAAGATATAAAAAAATTAAAATTTTAAATTAAAAAGATTAAACACTATTCTTTACTATAAAATACTAACAAATACATCCAGCCTCCTTAATCTGTAGTTTACGGTGTCTTAACTAAAGCTTTGATCTATTAATATCATGTCGTTTTATTGGTTTTTAATTTGTTTAAAGTTGCATGGTCCGAATTTTTGGCTATTACAGTATCAAATAATTTTCCATACAAACCAATTATCTTAAAAAGTTATAGACTTTTGCCTATTTACACCTGCAGAATCGACCTCCTTTCAAAGTTACACATATTCAAAGTAAATAAAAATAATTATATTCTTCCTCAATACGTTCGTCCGAATATAAAACAATAAAGTGCTAAATGAATAAAAACAACAAGTATTACATAGGTACAATGTACGCTGCTTGCTAGCGTTTATTTTATTTTACACATATTAACAATTATAAAACATGGTGTTTTAACAACTGAGAAATCAATGTTTGGGAACTACTTATGTAAATTACATGTAAACTCATACGCAGTGATTCGGTTGTTGCATTTAGAGGCATTTAAAGATACAATGTAATTGGAAAGGCACAGTAGAATATAAATATTATTCAATAAATGCCATGTACATGATTTTGAAGAGTAAGCAATTTTTCACTGCGTTTTTTTTTCGCATGATTTTTCATCCATTTAACGAGATTAGCATGACCTAACTGTGTTTTCTTATCAGGAAGCAATCCGACACAAATAGAAGGAGGATGCAGTGCAGAGGGCAAAGGTCAGATGATAGAAGACCGTGTCGCCACATCTGTTTCTTCTTTCTATCCTTTGACGAGGAAGTGATGATGTAATCGCCAGGTTTGCTACCTATACTAATTTGCACTTGGAGTAGACGTTGTTTAATTAAGAAGGTGGAAAAGCTGAAGAAATCTCATTTTCTCTATCTTTTCTCCCCATTGATGTGAAAACGTTCAACCGAAAATAACATCGCATTTATTTTGAGCATCTTTAATTATTAAAATTTACCACATTCCCGTTTACACAATTACGAGTGGGGGTATGTGATGCTTAAAAATGATCGGGCATTTTTTTTATGAGTTTTTGAATTTAGAATTGATGAGAACATTTTGTGCACTGACATGTACCATATCTTTACAACTTAGACGCTATATAGCAATGTAGCCCAATATCCCCATCGGACTGCTCATTGGACCATACATTTGAATGACTTGCCCTTGGATATCATTACTTCATCAAGGACACCGTAGGATAACTGAAGGACTGTCTAGGACGACACAATAAAGTTGGCATGGCTTCAATCTGACTAGGGTGGCATAGGGCTATTCTCCTATCTAACTTAAGACGGTATATAGTATATTCATGTCTGAACGAACAGGTAGTCTTTCACCCAACATAGGACGATATAGAATTCTACTATCTGACTCTGGGCGGCATAGAATTCTTCAGACTCAGGGCGGCATAGAATCCTTCTGACTTAGGGCGGCATAGAATTCTTCTGACTTAGGACGGCATAGAATTCTTCTATCTGACTTAGGTAGACCGATAGAGATACATGATTTAGGATGGACATCGAGAGGTCTTTTATGACATAAATACTGCAGATATATATATATATATATATATATATATATATATATATATATATATATATATATATATATATATATATATATATATATCTCTGTGTGTGTGTGTGTGTGTGTGTGCTTTTGCTGCATTTCTTGAAATGATTACGTGAAGCAATAAATAAAGAAAGATAACTCTTTAACAAAATGTTTAATCAAGATATAAAGCAGAAATAGCGTTACTTATAAAGCATACGTAACAGAGAAGTATCTAGCCTTCTACAAAAGGATCACTGTAAACAGCACATTTATAGAGGGAAAAAAAATAACTCGTTTGAAATAACATAGACACATTGAGATGACATAGTCACTTGAGATAACAGTTACATTGAGATAACAGCAAATATTGCGACAACAGTCACATTAAAATAACATTCACTTTTAAACAACACCCATATTCGTTGATAGGAAATAGTGTAGTTTTATCATGGACGGTCTACAAGGAGTGGATCAAGTGGGCCAGGGCCGATAATAGGACAGCAAACATGACGGACCCCTGGATTCCGACTGAAACAGAGAGATACAGAACGTTACGGCCCGGCGTCAAAACCGAGTCACCGATCGCGAGTAGGGGTTTGTATGAATCGAAGCTTATCAATAGACAATATACAGTTAAATAGCTTATAATTTAATTGTCAGGAACGACAATTACGATTCGTTATATGCGTACTTCATTATTCACATAATTCGTTACATCTGATACATTTATCTAACGTTACAGGACTTGACAAATCAAACTAACTTCGCTGCAAGTTTAAATTCATTTTAAACATGTTTACTGTAACCGTTTGTTACTGTATATACTCCTGACAGGTGTGAACGTACCAGCGGTGTTGCTGTAGCTGACCCCGGCTACAGAGGACAAGGCCGACAGCTGGTCAGCGCTCAGGGCGGCCCGCTGGGAGCTAGTGGAGGCCTGGGCCTGGGCAGGGTCAAAGGTGTTGATCTGGGCAGTGGTAAACCCCTGACGGACAAACGTAAAGAACCATACATGTTTATTGTTCCAACATTAAAATTAATTCATTAAGTAACAACCACATCAACTTTGAAAATGACGTACTGCAAAAGCTGTTGGTGGAATGTATGAGATGTCCGAGGCAGCAATGCTGTCAATCTGGGACTCCGTCAGCGTGGAGATTTCTGTTGACGTCAGACCACCTGATGCATTAAGATTAAGGTAGAATGAATGTTTAACAATGTTACACCAAGAACAATATACCGAGTCTTTTCTGAACCACGAAAATCATACCGATAACGATTCCGACACTGGTAATGGTGGCGCTATCCCAAAGAGTGACGTCACTTCCGTATTCGGTTTTTGCATGCGCAACCCACTGTTGCAGCTGGAATTCGGAACAAGTGGTTACTTCACCAACCGTATCAGCTGATGCTCTGGGATAAAAAAGGAAGAGTTTGTATCAATTGAAAAAGCACAACTTCTTTTAAACAACATCTTAAACTACAAAAACCACCGTTATTTGTTAAAAAATATTACACTAAATACACTACCTGTAAACTGACGACAGAATGCTGGAAATGTGACTGGTACTAGCCCCACAGGTTAGGTGACCAAGAGATCGCAGTTCACTGGAGGTGACAGTTGCAGCATTTGAAGACTTTTCGTATGCTAGCCATCTATCGAATACCGCCTGTTTCTAAAAACAGAAATCAACTTATTGCAGCTATTTTTCAAGGTTTGATAATTGATTTTATAGAGCTTGATTGGATTTCCGCGTTACCTTGCTGTCAGTCCAATCACTGAATGTTCCCATGCGGGACACAGCGTCTAGATTTATGGCCAAAGTGTTGATCTCAGAGGTGGTCAGGCCTGCGACGAAAGATCCAGCCGAGTACACGCTGGACGTGGCCCAAGTAGAGGGCGTGTTCCAAACCTAGTGATAGTAAACACAGAACTGTAAAGCCGTTCAGAACGGCCATCGGTATAAAAGCATTTATATAATGGACTAGTGTATACACAAACGTACTGTGGATCTCTTGGCGACCGCCACCAAAGCTTCTTTCTGGGCGTCAGTCCAGTCCGTGACGGACCCCAACAGCTCGGCGCAGTCCAGGAAGTCCTGGTCCTGTATGTTGCTGATCTGTGTGGTCGTCAGAGCGGACAGACCGGAAGCTCCTATTGAGGTCATATCAGTGCAGGTCAAGGAAGCTGTAAAATGCGAAAACATAATAAAATTGATTTGAAGGTATACAGTGATATCTGTATTCTTACGTACAAAACAACATTAAACATTAAATCTATGACCCTAAAACATGTTATTGGCCTGCCCTCACACTTATGTCGGGACTAATGAACTTACATGTAGATCTTCGTCGTCTGCCAGACGCCTGCTGTCCTCCCAGGCTCTCTTTTACGCCAATGACAAACTCAGCCAATCGTTTCTTCCCTTGTTTGAAGGTCTGTTCCTCAGAGGACTCGGCCTCCTTAGACACGGCGTACTTCTTCCTCTCCTTCCTCGTCTCCTCGCTGTCTTTGACGGATTCCATTATTTTGTCGGTTACATCGCTCACGGTTTCCTAAAATAAGAAACATATAAGCCATTTAGAGAGGTTAACATTCTGATGCTTGGTTCACAGTGTTCTAACAATAGTTCTGTAACATGTAATTTAAGAGCATGAGACAGAAAGGAACGTTTGAGTTGATGACGAGTATTGGATGTATCTGCCCATACAGCGGTATTATCTGACCTTATCCAAGGACGCTAGCTGACTGTCACCGAGCTCCGTCAAAAAGTTACCGAGGACCATGAACCCGGAGGACGTTATTGTGCTCGTGTCTGTCCTGTAAGACAATAGACATTTTAAAGTTTTAAATTCTTAATAGCGGTACATGTATACCTTATATTCTTGTCATGTGTATGCCCTATTATATCTAGTATTCTCGTGAAATTCAACTTACAGCGACATCTTGCTGACAATGTTAGTAGCAATCTTCTTTCTTGTGGTAGGGTCAAGATTACACTTCTGGAGATTTGGCGCCATTTTCTCAAAAGCATCGGCATCCATTCTGTCCGGTGCGGCCGAGTCTATTCCACACAATACATTTCCGGCTTCCAAAAGGTCATCAGAGGTCAACGTACCGGAAGTTTTACTCTTTAAAAAGCCCAGAAATTGTATTACATATCAAGTGTGAAGTAATAAGTGTAAAGTAAAAAATATTTGGGCAGTTAATAAACGGTATCCATACCTTGCACTCCTTGACAAACTCGAATTTTTCCTTTAATTCGTCCCTGGTGAGTTTTTTGTTATCAACTTCCGCCAAGCGCTGCACCACGGCTTCACAGTTAGCAGTTCCTAATTTTTTCAGCATGGCTTTGCTATAATAAAAATTATCTTCTACGTCATTTTGTTGTATTCAAAATGACTTTTTAATTATATTTATCAATGCTATATTCAGAATTTTAATTTGTAATAATCTTTGCGTTTACGAGAAAAAGGACATTTGGATTCCATCCAGACCGCAGTATACTTAATTCCTAACTAAAAAGATTATTTACTAGTACTTTTGGTAATTATAGAGACGATTAAAGGTATATGTGGCGTATTTTTAGTGAATAACAATAATAAGATCTGATTATTTGCTTCATTTCTTTAATTAAAGATAGGACTTTCACACAAATTACGCTTTATAAGTCAATCGCATAACAAAGATACAAGAAATCAAAAAAAATTTTTTTTTATTTTTTACCGGCACGGTAAAAAATACAAAAGATTGGAATAACCCCGCCTTAAATGGGTCACGTGACATCCATCTTGGTCTGTCAACAAGAATGGCGACGACGAGAATGATAGGTATACCGTTAAGTTTGACAGATTTGGCAATGAAAGAAAAAAGAGACAGACTGACAAGAATAGGAACAAAGGGAAGATTGTCATCGGAGACCATGTAGATTGATGGAACAGGAATTAAAGCCGAATTAAACTTAAGTTTCCATGATGAAGTTGTACAGGGGTTTTGCTAGTCAGGTTTGTGCTCCATGTGTCCCGTGTCTTTACTTTATAAGTTTTAAACCACAAGTGGATTTTCTTTTAGAGGAATTTTTGAATAAAGAATAAATAAACACTCTCAGTACATGCATCCCTCATGGAGAGGGGTATTTACTCCGTTTACCGTATCGATGATGTTAAAATCGTGCTTCGTCTTTATTACACTTAATAAACAATTTATATCGTTCTACATTAATGAATATCGGAAAAATAATGCTTCGAGTATCATCTGATATAAGAATTATTTAATTTAAGACATGAAAAACGTGATCTTAATTTGTAAACAAACTCTTCTTCCATCGTGTTTTTCAATGCTAGGTTTTCCCGCACTCATGCGCAGTGGCGTTATAAATGGCGGATTACATTAATATTCATCAGACGTGTAGCAAAGTTTAGAGACAAATAACTAAAGACAGAACATGTTTTATGGGCATAGAGTTTGTGAAACGTCTAATTATAAGAAGTATGATGTATATTTTTACTCAAACTCGTGTCAAAAATTTTATTCCAAATACGCCACATATACCTTTAATAAAAAAACATATAATAATATTTATGACTGAAAGGAGTAAATAAAAAATTATTTTACTTTAAACATTGAAGTTAATATTCATTCGAAAACTTCTAGGCAACAGACCTTTCGGTTAAAATTTAAACATAGGGTTAAAGTCCTGCATATGTCTGTCTGCTACCTTGCCTATGACTCCAACCACAATCCAACTCGGTGCTTGTACTTCACTCGCATGACAATACCTCGCCACAGATTAAAATGTTCCCGAATTCAACAAGTTATTCGCTAAAACTTATTCAAACTCTAACATCAAACATCGTTGACCTGCCCTCTCCAGTGTTTGTTCACTGTAATAAAGACATTTCCTGTACTATGATAGTGAGTACTGTTTTACCTCATCATCCCCAGGATCTGCGGCGCCATGTTGTCCACTGTAGTGCTGTCCATGGAGGCGGAGAAGGACGCCTCGTCCGTGGACTCGATCTTGGAGTAGGACTTGAACATATCAGCAAGAGTCTTCAGCTGTCAAAGAGAGATCGCCCAACGGTCAATGGCTCCCAATAAGACACTTGATAACTGTGTTATAATTATTAACCGTCCGTTGGTTTACCTGTTCACGTGACATGTCCGGAGCCTTGGCGATGGTGTGGAGTTTGTCGGAGAAGGTGCCGTCCTGCTCGATCTTCTTAAGGTCCGAGTCCTCCAGACCACTCAGCAGGGGCTTCATGTTGACCAGTCTCTTCAGGGTGAAGTTGGAGTCTGTGCCGTTAATGTCTCCAAGCGTGCTCTTGATTTTCTTCATCAACACACGGGCCTAAGAAAAAAACAAATCGTATTAACATATAGTGCATCGATAAACGTTGGAATAAACTATTGTATAAGTATTGGAATCTCACAACAGACACCCGGCATCTTATATATTTTGTTATATCAACAATTGTATATGAACATGATGTGACGACAAATAGTTTGAGTAAGCCTGAGTTTTAAAATTCTTGCAGACTAATAGACACTTATTTTCAATATGAAAATGTTTTTGTCGGTTTTGTATGGCATGTCAAACGTTGCAATATTCGATCTTTTCCATTTGTATTGTATAAATATTCATTTGTATTGTATAATTTGCTATTTGTATTGTATAATTTTTTATTTGTATTGTATAATTTTCCATTTGTATTGTATGAATTTCCATTTGTATTGTATAATTTTCTATTTGAATTCTATAATTTTACATTTGTATTCTATAAATTTTCATTTGTATTGTATAATTTTCTATTTGTATTCTATAAATTTCATTTGTAGTGAATAGTTTTTCATTTGTATTCTATAATTCTCCATTTGTATTCTATAATTTTGCATTTGTAATCTATAATTTTCCATTTGTATTGTATAATTTCTTATTTGTATTGTATAATTTTCCATTTGTATTCTATAATTTTCCATTTGTATTGTATATTTTGTTATTTGTATTGTAAAATATCCTATTTGTATTCTATTATTATGCAATACAAATGGAAAATAGTTTTGCGTTACATTTGATTGCACTTTCTGAGTTTTAATGGGTAACTGTTTTTTAATTGATTACATCTGTAGTGCTTTCTTTCTTTTTAAATACTGAGCACCCTTGAAAGTGGTTTCTCCGTTTCATTTAATTAATTGTGCTTTTTCTGTTTTAATAATGCTTTTTCATACATGTTCATACATGTGTGTGTGTGTGTGTGCGTGCGTGCGTGCGCATACTATTAAATACAAAGTATCTGTCTTTGGTTACACTTCAAATGTTTCCTTAAGGAGGTATGGGACATCTGTCGATGTTAATGTGTATTAAAGTACATTATAATTAAAATTAATACCGGTTTCGAATTTTTAAATTTTTACAATATTTAATCAAAATATACGTTTTAAAATTTTTGGAAAGGTAAAATTTTTTAAATCCCCATCGAGATTTGAACTCCTGACTTACAGATTCGTAGTGAACCCTCTAACCCATAGCGCTAAGCTGTTAGGTGATAATTTTTTTGCGGGGGGGGGGGGGCTGTTTGTAAAAATTACACTTGATTTTATTGTTTATTTCGATAATAGTACGTCACAACATGGAGGTGTCCCATTCCACCTTAAATACCTGTTTTCGATTTCACTTGATACTGCTTTCTTAAATGTGCTGTGCCTTCTCCGATTAAATGAGTACAACGCTACACTTGGTTTTCTTGCGTATGTGATGTACTTGCTTTCGATTACATTTTATGGTGCTTTTTCTTAGTTTTGAATAACTACATGTACCTTTTTTCGGTTGTAACACTTAATAATGCTAATTCCTTTTAAATAATTACAATGCTTTAAAAGTACCTGTTTTCGGTTACACTTAATGGTGCTCTCTCCGTTCTCTCCCGTCAGGTCGGGGAAGCTGGACAGAGGGGCGTCCTCTAGATCCGCGGGTGACAGTTCCTTACCCAGGCCGTTCTCGATCAACTTCGCAATCCCACCCGCCTGTTTCTTTACCTAAACAGAGATTTTATGATAACAGACCATTGCTACATTTTCAGTCTAGTGGACTTAATGCTACAGATATAGTCTAGTTGAACGATTAATGTCTCGCTATATGTCAAATCTAGTGGAGCCATTGACTAATCGCTACATATTAAGTCTAGTGGAACCACTGATTTATCGCTACGTTTTCAGTTTAGTTGAATACCTATCTACTGATATTAGATCTACTGATCAAGCTGAACCACTGACTTACTTTGTCAACGATTTTACTCTTAAGGGACTTCTTGGGGTTGTCCTCTGAGGAGAAGGCCTCCTCAAAGTCCTTGAGGACGTCCAGGGTGAAGGAAGCGTCCGGGATTTTGTCGATGTCCTCCGGCTCCAGGGAACCCAACGCTCCCTTCATCTTCCTCAGCTCGGCGTCAGAAAAGTCGCCCTGGACAAAGGGTAAACAGACAATTTATTATACAACATTGAAAATTCAAAACTTTCAAAGGGTATTTGTATTTTTATTTGATATAAACCCTTTGAACCTGATTAATCCTATTCACCTTAAAATTAATACAAATAAGAGGGTTTTAATGCGGGCTGGTACTTTTCTGCGGGAATTGTGGTATCATCTCAACCGCAAAAAAAAATCAAAAAAAAAAAAATCAAAATTTACAGGAAAATGTTTTATTATTCCTATCTTAAATTTAAGTTATTTATTTTGAGTAAATAATTCAGAAATAAAAATAATAAATCGCAAAGAAGTATGACTATTTTGGAATCAGAATTTAAAAAAACGCCCCCCCCCCCCCGGAAAACCCCTGAAAGACACATATATACTTACGTTAGGCTTCCCAAACGCTGACTTCGCATTGTCTAGAACTTTCTTTCCCTAAAAACATACCAACAAATAACAAAATTAAAGCAGGCTCACATATAGAACGGTTTACTTTTATTACAACTAAATGTTAAAACTTATTGATTCTTTTATCAGATGACACAAACTATTGTTTTTCATGTTAGTCTTTTGAAAATTTCACTCTGACTCCGCGCCCTGTAAATATAACATTTATATATCTTACTTTTTTGAGTTAATTAATACCGGTATATTCAAGTATAAATCATGAAAAATTAAACTCACCATTTTTTTCGATGAAATTTTCATGTCCTTAACATTTCCAGCGGTAATGGCTGACTGCAATGAGGCGTCGGGGATGTTCTCAAAGGAGCTTTTCTTCATGTAAGACATCATACATCCCATGCAAGCGAATGTGTTGGTGTCAAAAGCAGACACATTCTTGAACGATGGTTGTTCCATTACAACCTCTGCAAATTTTCTCATCTAGAAAAAAATGTCATATCATAAATTCCGAGGTAGATCTGATGGGTAACTTGTTAACTATTGAGCCTCCTTAAGCGGCTAGTACCAAGATTTCTTGAACAAAGGTTACACTCCTCAATATCAACACCTGTCAGGTAAAGTTTAAGAAACAAGGACCTACATCTGACTTCTCGATGCTGTCCGCCTTGCCGCAAACGTCACAAGCGGCGGCCTCGATGGCTGAAGCGTTCATCTGACGCAAAATCTTCCTGTCGTTAGCCAGGGCCCCAATAGCACTAAACAAGAGAAACAAAGTGGTAAATAAGTGGACACCATCAGGTACTTATTAAAAGTCAGGTGACGTCACCAAAGTAAAGTACTAACTTGACGATCTCGTCCTTCGAGAATTCGGACGGCTTCACGGTTTTGAGAGCATCCTCCAGAAACTTGACCTTTTCGGTTCTCGATGACTTACTAAGATCAACAAATTTCAGTGTCTGAAGTAAAAAAAAATATAAATAAAATTTATGTTGCGTGCTTGGAATGTAAGTTGTCATCTTCCTACATAGAATTTATTTGGATCACTTCAAGTGTATCATTTTCAAAGGTACAGTGAAGTTCAGAATACAATAATTCAATGAAGAATTAAGATACATATTAAACAGCGCGCAGGATTAAAAAAAAAAAGGAAACTGTTATTGTCTGCGGAAGCAGAGGGTAGACCTACTTCTTTTGGTTCAAGAACGTCATTGAAAAACTTGGGATCCGCGCCGCAAGTGGACAGAAGTTTGATCCACTCGTCCTTTTCTGTTGGGTCGATTCTATTCGCAAGCTTCTTTTCCTTCATCTTGACGCTCGTAATGTTGGCGAACACCTCGATGTCTCGCTTGGTGAAGTCTCCACATTTTCTACCCAATACAGCCATGCTACAAAAGCACATACCTTTATATAATCAACGCCGAGAATATTTTATAGAACAGCCATGCTTCAAAAGCACAGACCCTACAATTATACAGCGAAATATTTTACAGTAAAGCCATACAACGAAAGCACAGACCCTTCAATTATACAGCGAATATTTTACAGTAAAGCCATACTACAAATTTAAAAGCACAGACCCTACAATTATACAGCCAAATATATAAAGTGCAAGAAATTACCAATTCTACTTTGAAAAACGGGAGAAATATATACGGGAAAAACTAAGATATCATTTCAAATTTTGTAGAAATGTTGATTTGAGGAAAATATTTTGAAATTGGCAGATTAACATGACGGTGGATGATAAATATGCGAAACTTACACAATCAAAAATAGTTTCATGCGTTATAAGTTTGCCTTAAGAGGGAAATATCACAACATAAAAAATTTAATAAGAGAGGTGGTAAAAAGGGTAAAGTCGTTTAATGAAATAAAAAAATTGAAATGAATTCATGTACAAATAATGTACAAATATACAGAAAATGACAATGCAACTTTGAACTTATTAAAACTATGACGGAAATCTGCAAAATAGGTAACGTACAAAGTCATGTAATATTGTTATCGATTTTTGATAACTCATGAAAGTGCTCAACAAAATCTTTCAACTAAACAATCCTTGAATAAGATTAAATGAATCATTTCTTTAAATAAACTTGTTACACAGAACCCGTACAAAATTCGGGAGTTATCATTGACTTCGGAAGCACTTGTTTTACCGATAGTTGATTGATTATTAGACATTTTGTATAACACGAATAAATGATAAATATTTAAGTTCATATTTGTTTTACGAATTCAATAGTATATTTTGGAAACGGAGTGATGTTGCTGTGTTCCTTTTCTGTTGACATTGCTCCATCAACGTTTCGTCTTTTATATGTTAATAAAGCAATGTATTTATCCATAGACAACAAACAAGTGTTTACCACCGCAATGTTACCACACTGAAAAATAAATACCCGTGTTTATATACCGTATTTCAATTTATTTAATTATAAGAACATTCACTTTATACAATATATCGCTTTAAATTTGAAATCTTTTTTCTCCTGGGATAATCAGCATACCAATTAAAATCCCTGTATGAAATTGTGCCATATTTTATTAAATCTTTCTGATTCAATATAACCAATCGATTTAGAAGTACGCTACTATTTACTATATGTATAGAGCCTGTAGATACACGCCAGTTAGGTTGATCACAGTTTATGAACTGTCGGAATGAGCGGACAATGCCAGCATTCATCAAACGCACGTTATTGCTAAATTTAAATAACTACTTATGTTGGTCATTCCGGATGTCTTGTAGGGTCATGTACGCTATTGTCTTTGGACTTTAAATGCATAGAGTTTATTGTTATAAGTCCTCACGACTGAACTTCTTATGCAGGTGCCCTTGATGTCACTGTTAATAAGTGTGAGAGTACTTACTTGTCCAACAAAATATCGGTAGGGGCGGCCCACAGACACTCGGGGTTCAGGATTTCGGGGAAATTTTCTAGCGTTATGTTCCATTTATCGCGGGACCAGGTTCGACAACTTCTTACGTCCACCATGACTTTGGCGTCATCAGCCGGTATGGCTACACCGCTTTCCTGTAAAACACATGATCATGTCTTTCAGTATTTTACCTCTACCACCCCTCCCAATTTAAATGAAAAAAAAATACATCGAGAAAAAATGTGAATATTATTTGTAATAAAGCAATAAGGTTGCAGAAAAAAGGCACTCACAATTAAGACGCGTGCGCAGTTGATTTTCTTGGAGATCATCATTCGGGTCAAACAGTCAGCATACCTCAGATCCTTACACAGGACTACTTTTTGGAGTCTGTTCATGTTTTGAAACACTGTGACACTTTTTACTGCCTGTTAACGATAAGTAATTGAAATCTTTATGATAAAAACATATATGTATTTATGAATTAACATTTATTCAGCATCCTTTTAATTTTATCGAAATTTTGCAGCTGACAAGAAACTTCTTTCAACGATGTAATATAATCTAATCAAAGTCTGAAATTTTAAGCAATCTTACTAAGTACAAACTTACGTTGAGAGAGGAGAAAATTTCTTTGGGGAATTTCTTGACGTCATCAGCGGTGACAGAGCTGGGGTCTCCGAGGAAGGACTTCATCTTCTGTCTGTCGGCCAGCTCCATGCTCCCGTATGTGTCGATGTGTCGCACCATACCAGCGCAGGTGCGCGACTCCATGTTAGCTTTGAATGCTGTTTCACGAGGAAAAATGGGGGAAATACAATACACAGATAACCACATTACCAGCTGATTACTGTATATTATGTTATTTTTGCGATTAGCTAACTTTTGTTGTTTATTACCGAATCGCTAAAAATTTGATAAGTGATAATTTGCAAAATATTTACGAGCGTCAAAATAAATTCTGCAACCTTTTCAAATCGTCAGGTTGCGCTCTCGTTGAAAAATAACCCGCTATATGTAACATTTATTTGTCACGTGTTAATGGGGAAAAAATGAAACACTTAATTCTACAATTGACTCCAAAATTGAACGAATAGATTCTGACCATTGCTTTCACAGATATCAGACGGCGGGAGAGATTTGTTACTTACACCCATCGGACTTTACTCTTTGTAAACAAACACGTATATATACTTGTATGTAGTCCTGCTCGAACAATACTCACAATTTAGATCCGAGAGTTCTTTGTAGAAGGCTCTTTGTTTGAGGGTAAGAGTTTTCTCGAAGTCCGACCTGATGTCCCCAAACTCGTCCACCGCCAGACAGGGCTTGGTCAGCGTGTTGTTTAGGGTCTGACATACGGGACATTCCATGGGACACTTGAACTCTGCCCTCAGCTTTGGGGGAAGGGTAACATTGCCGATGGAGAAGGTCCCCGAGATGCTTGCGGTGGTTAGAGGGGGTCGCTTGAACTGGCCATTAACTAAGGATCAAAAAACAAATTGACATACATGTATATGGATTGTAAATAAAAAGAAATGGATCTGAGAAAAATCAAATTGATGTTTTCAATCATGGTAGAGTATAAATGAAAAAAAAATGGTTGTTTTGATAATAATCTCTATATTGAGGCTATATGATTATAACCGAAAATTTGAACTTGAAACGAAATTGAAGCAGTTTGATATTAATTATTCATAATGGTGTTTTAAAGACGATACGATTGTGGTTGAATATCACAAGAGGAAAATAAACATATTTCTTTCCAATGCTGCAATAATTTAGGCACTCAAATTGTGTTCATTACTTCTTCAATAGGTTCTCAAATTGAAGTTTTAAGAAAAATAAGAGTTTTAATTCAAACTATTCTAATAGTGTCTGTTTGATTATTTTGATTACGGCTGAACCAATAGGTGTATCTGTAAACAAAATTTCTCGCATTTTGGGAGGAAAAGGTAAGCAAATCCGGTTATGAAGAAGGTTCGGCCAAATAATAAGTTTGTCATGGCCGTTTGTAAAAGTTTTAAAGACCATTATTGAAAAGAACTGTAAAAATATTATGAATGGTTTTTTACTTTAACTTTATTTATTTGCAAAAAGTGTGTACGACCGTAGAATACAGCATGGGATTAGAATCCATGTATTGAAGAAAAACGTTGGCACACTTTCTGTGACCTACAGGATTGAAAGTTTATTCTTATATAAATAGTGCCTGCTTGGGAGGGTACCAGATGAAATTGACACCCCGAGAAAACCATTGTCAACCGACGCGAAGCGGAGGTTGACAATAGTTTTCGAGGGGTGTCAATTTCAACTGGTACCCTCCTAAACAGGCACTATTTATTTTATTATACTGAATGTCTTAATTTTATAGCAAATTTTACTGCTTTTATATAGAAAAGACGTGAGTTCTACGGCGAACCGTACGCGCATAATTTACGCGCATGTAACAATTCGTTCTATCGGCCTGTTGCCAAGTGTGTTGCTAACGCTGAGGGTATGGGAACGGATTGTCAACTGCGTCTAAATCAATCAGATTTCAGTATTTAACATGAAAGTATAATAATATACATTGCGAAACGATTATAACGTTGGAAATAAGGAAAGAATCAACAATGGGGCATTTAGAAATACGTATATCTTACTCTATCTATTCATAATTTTATAATTGTTAAAACACCAACAGTTTATTTACAGTAGTAAATGATCCAGCAGTAGCGAATATGTTGATGTTTTCCATATACATTCAAAAAACTTAAAGTATTGTTTGTTTATTAATCTACCGATAGAAAAACAGAATTTTTAGACAGCTCGCTAATTAACGCGTTTATAAACTCGTCGTGTTTAATTAGGATTCTTATGCAATACTTGTGTTCAACTATACAAACGATATATCAATAAAGCGTGTAGTTACTAGTATTGCAAATATTGAATATACTGCTCAACTGATCTCAAGTTCAAGTTCTTTATCCCAAGAGACAAATATCTCATAGGTTATACTTGTGAACATACATATTAAATACAATAGGATAGCGATATACAAAATGTACATAACCAATGTTGATTATTCACATTCAGAGTTCGATGCTTGTATGCATAATATAAATATTCCCCTAAATTACACAGTTCTTTAATATTTGAAGTAGATAGTAACTGTTCTGGAGGGGGGGGGGGGGGAGAGGGGGTACCATCTATCAATAATGCGAACTCCCATCATAAGTTTGTTGTTTACATCATCTCGAGTGTCATATATAAATGGCAGCCAGATACAAAATAAAAATTTCCCACCTTTCCTGTACATGATTATGATAATGATAATGATATAAAATTACGAATAAGAAAACCAAAACAACATCGACGTCATCGCAAATTTTCCTTCTGAGTTTCGTTTCATTTAAAAACTTTTTTCGTGCATTGTTATTGAAATTTTGAATGTCATATCGTATATTCTAGTAAAATAAAAAAGAAAATTATTTGTGACCATCTTTGATCAATGGGATAACGCTAAGATTTAACCTTGAAAATTCTTCAAACTATCTTTCACAAGTTTTAGTATTTATTTTCAACATAAAAAATTGTTTGCGATATAAAATTATTACATGTTTCGCTTGGTACACCCAAGGTCCAAGCTCCACGGTTCAGTGGCCGTGCTATTGTAACCAAAATCATTTCGGTCATAAATGGCAAATGATTGAACTATCATTGCCGCATTTTGGGTGGAAAGAATAAAACCCCGCTGATGCCTATTCGAACAAATAAATACTGTTTTTATGAATTATAGTAATTGTAGAATGAAAAGTATTTATCAAGATATGTTTGAAAGGGCTGAAACATATCCATGTATGAAATACAACTGGCTACTGGCTGTACCATAAATATAGAAAATTGTATATCAAAAATACTATTGGTATAAACCAAGTATGTTAAAACTGTTACAATTATTGTCAACTGAACATACTTCTGAATTAAGTAATCTAGGAAAATATCTACAGAGAGCAGAAACACTCAGAAATTTGTCTGTAATAGATAAGTAGTTAATACTTTGATGCATTTAGTACGTGTATTGCTACATATTATTTCTTATATTGTGTATATATTATGTATTCTTTATATCTGATTAGCCGTTTGGTTTAAAGAATAAATAACCTGAAACAGTAAGCAAACAAATAGATAAGCATGGAAATGATGCATCTGAATAAAATATCATTGAATTATAAATAGTGCAACATATTCCTGTGTATAGAGTAATGGGGAAACTATAATCAGACATTGAATGTGAAATTTATACAGAAACTGCTCCTAGAACGCCAATAAATAATCTATAACACACATAGAGAATAATATTCACTTCAAAGGCAGACCAAAAAACCCGTCTTTGAATCTTTTCTAAAGACATATGTACAGGGTTTTTTTTAACAAACATGGATCTCTTCTAATTTCTTAATAATTATGAGATGCAAAAGCTTGTTCCCATCCCTTTCTTAAACATCATGAAAAAATATGAACGAGTCTTCCATTTTCTTATCCTCTGTCCCCAAAGACACGTCAACTTGAAAATGACCAAATCTTATAAAGGATTTTACTTGGTATTTGAATACAACTCACTTCAGTCAAATGTTTGATACAGGTTAATTTGCCAGAGGAAATAATTTTACAATCACCATTACCAAAATAAGCTGTGGATAAAACTGTAAACCAACCTTTATTCGCAACGACTTTGTTTCGAGAGTACTGTAAATAAAGTGGTTTGCGATGACTACTTTTCGTGACCAATTGCAAGCCTTATCTCAACCTGTTATGTTATTACACCCTTGGGGCAAGGACTGGTTCAAGCGACGATGAGGCTCTCGCGCACATCGCGAACATTTCTCGCACGCGAATAAGAGTTGGTTTACAGTATTCTCCTTCTTTTGAATAAAACAAGATAATCTTGAACTATTGATAACTAATGCAAAAGAATTGACAGTGTTGAAATGCAGATAGAATCACAAACAGATTAATGTTCATGCTAAACTTTTTCCTCGCCATTCGATTTGGTCCCTCGGTTCGCTCGGCACCAAATCTCATGGTACTCGGAAGAAGTTTACCAACAGATACTCTACAAACCCGTGGGATTATGGAATAAATAAACTTTTTAAAATATTTCAAACTAGCTTGCTTTCATATCAATTTAACAAATTATGGTCTCTTTTTTCTTCAGTGTGAGGACTACACTAAAATGACCCTTCTGAATCCCAGAGACTACAATACGACTAAACTTGATTGATCTAATTATTCATTCTAGCTAGCTTTTTTTTGTTAATTTTATTGAATTTTTCTTTGGAAAATTTGTCCTCCCACGTGCCTTATAATTAGTCCGAGAGTCACGGTTTTTAACAAATTTTGATTTATACCTATCCAGGATACTTGTATAGAAAATTCATAAGCATTGTAAATGTAGAGAAGAAGGATATTAAAAAGTTGTCCATATAATTCCTTGTAATGTGAATCCCTCTTGGGTCCCCATATTTTGGACAAAATCACGGTTTCATTTTTATAAACATGTATTAGGATAGTCGCATAGAGATAACAACTGTAGCATTGTAAATCTTGAGAAGATTAAAACCAAAAAGTCTTCCATATCTATATTTTTATGCGGAGCTTTTCACCCATCTTGGAGTCCCATTATTGGTCGGGGTCACAGTTTCAACAAATTGAATCTATAGAAAACGTTTCAAGAATTTCATGTAATGTACCTTGTTGACTGTTTAAATAGGATTGTGATGGCTCAGATTTTCGAAAAAAAATAAATAAATAAATGATTCAATCTTATAGATTTTAGGACTGCTAGTATATATATATATATATAAATATAAATATCAAGATATTTAAACAATATGAACAAAATTCTGTGTCGGTTAGTTATCCTGATACAAGTGTGACCGTTTCAACAGAGAAACACGTGGATTGGAACCAATGCCGCATTTAAGGTCATTACTGGATGTTGATACAAACGTGTTTAGCGTTTTGTATTAGAAATTTAAGATTTATGGATTGTGCACATGACACAATGGTCATACTAACAACCTATGATCCCCAATCAATGACGAACAAAGCTTTCTTTTCTATCCGACACCAAAATTCCGCCGGTGTACATTAATCATTCAAAACCCTCCTCATTTAACAAAATAAAACTTAACATGTCACACTTACGTAAGCATCATGTGAGGGGCACTGTTATCACGCATATCTATAGTATACCTATACCTTTATGATCATTAACTGTTTCATTTTAATTTAGAAGAAAACTTCATTTTTAACTGAAAACAAACCAGTAAAGATTCAAAGATTTTAAAGATTGGAATTTATTTTGGGACAATATGGGTACACATTAACATATATGACAATATGGGTACATATCAACATATATGACAATATGGGTACATATTAACATATATGACAATATGGGTTCATATCAACATATATGACAATATGGGTACATATTAACATATATGACAATATGGGTACATATTAACATATATGACAATATGGGTACATATTAACATATATGACAATATGGGTTCATATCAACATATATGACAATATGGG
This sequence comes from Magallana ariakensis, assembly GCA_020458035.1. NCBI lineage: Eukaryota > Metazoa > Mollusca > Bivalvia > Ostreida > Ostreidae > Magallana > Magallana ariakensis. Next base: position 54,539,885 of record CM035817.1, on the reverse strand, counting down.
TACATATTAACATATATGACAATATGGGTACATATTAACATATATGACAATATGGGTACATATTAACATATATGACAATATGGGTACATATTTATCAGTGTCTTTGTCTATGATAACACTACAAATCGATTTTGCAATGTCTATCTAGTCCAATACATTTCACCAATGACTATTTCAAGATTTGATCGTACAATTCTTTAAATATTATGAGGAGATAAAAAACGGTCGGGGATGATCAAATCTATCATAAAGCCCTTCTGGCTTTATTGGATTTGATAACCCCCTTCCCGGTCGTATTTGATCATCTTATATAATACTCAAATAATTATTTCTTATTCCTTAAAACAAAACAAAACAAAAGATGCAAATACATTTATAGAATACCCGGACGTCATCAAATCGGAAACTTTAACATCACCATAAGATTTTTTTCTCTTTGAGCAGTTAACATTAATAAAAAAAAATAACGTTATGTTTTATCAATATGAAAAAAAATAATATAAAAACACATATAGTTTACCTTCTTCTTAAATTTGTTTGTGCTTAATTTTTAACAGTGCGCTTGAAGTTGAAACATCATATAACTAATTATTGGTAGTACGTCTCGTGTACTACATGACGTATGATCAGACCAATCCACACTTGGCGAAATGGATTGGTCTACTCAATTAAATACAAAATTAAACGGCACAAAAGAAAAAAAATATACTAGTACTCACTTTCAGACCAGCTGCAAGCTACAATATAAATGAGAAAAATCAAAATCATTGCTGCAATAAGTAGTAATTTTTTAAGGTTTAATTTTTCGATATCGATGGTTTTGGGGGAGTTAGGTCTACTTACCCAGGAGGAGGAGGAAGAGTGCGGTGGACTTCATCGTTATCTGACTCCCGTCCAGCAGGGTCTGTCTTCTCTGAACGCTCAGCGTTTCTATCCAGACAGCCAGGACGGGATCAATATATATATAACCCGTCTTTTAATCTTCTGGTCATGCTTTAAAGTTTTGTTTGAATTTAGGTCGGATGTTTAAATTGATCGTTACACTGTATGTAAAATGTATTTATAATTGTGTTAATGCTCTTCCATTCTTTGGCGAGCTGGACTTCAGTTTTTTATTGTTATAAAATTTATAAAAATTTACCCAACTGCGACTTCTAAACCCATTTAGAACTTCATACACAAAGTATGTACACCAAACTCAATAATGGCGTCTGTTTTATTTCTTTTGGTGTTTGGATGGAAAATCCTCATTAAGGCAAACAGTGTAGCGCAGTACATTGATTTGTCAATTTGATGGCCAAACAAGTAAAAGTTTACTGACCCGGGGATTCAATACACATGCAGTTTCCGAGCGTTTAAGACCATACAATTAATCGATCGATCGCGACTCTATAAAATTCATTTCAGGCAAATTCCATTTTTTTATGAAATGAAAAGAATTTACTGATTGAAATACTATCAGAAATGTAATTTGCAGAAAGTAGATCAAAGACACCATAGAGTGTATATATTGGACAAGTATTTCTTAACAATATTTTTTCGATAAACATTTTAAGCCATCAAAAATATTTAAATTATTTATGAACAAAAACTTTATCAAAGATGCGCATAAAAAGAGAAAATATTAAGGTGTTTGATTATAGTTGATAGCTTTCAAAAAATGCAGAAAAAGACTTTAGTTTTATGCTTAGTAAAAATTGAGAATATTTTATGATAAATGAAATATTTTGACTTGCTTACATGTATTACGACCATCCATCACTTTTTAGCACTAAATACGGGTTGTTAGACACGATCGGATATAAGCAAGTTATTTATAATTAGAAAAAGACAGTTCTCAACTATAACTCGTATAAACCTCAAATGGTTTTCAAGAATCGGCTTAATTACCTCAGTAACACCTTTGTTCTTTATGGGAGTTTCCTGGTACGAGTACCTACCCTTGGTACTTATGTGGTCTTTGACAAGGACATTAGAAATGGATTACTAACTCGACAATTCCTTCGCAGGGTGATCTGATATCGATAGTACTAACTCAGTAGTCGGCCCCTGACCGAGATGATGGGATGGTAGTCTACTTGGTAGTGTAGTTATTGACAAGATTACAAAGGGTTAATTATAAACCCAACTTTTGTGAGATATGCTTTAACAAGTAAATTGGTTTATTCCAGGAAGTTCAGGAAGCTTTTAATACCAGACCGTGCACAAGTTTCTTCAAGAATAATTTAAATTATTTTCACACTTTTAATGCGTGCATGTCCTTCTACAATTTGTAAAAAACTGATTGTCTATAGGTTTTGCCTTCTGTTAACAAACATGAAAGAAGAGTATATACGGACAGCATGCCATTAGAAGAGTATCTTGGCCCAATGCTTTTTATCTGAAAATGAAGAAAACAACGGACTCGTGGTTGCAGGCATAGAGCACTCTCTCTCTCTCTCTCTCTCTCTCTCTCTCTCTCTCTCTCTCTCCTTTATTTGAAAATGCGATTTTGAATTGGAAATTCGGCATATTTCATTAATATAAATGGCGCTAAAAGGTTTAACTTTTCAGAAAATTATATGTACATGTAGAATATTGAATTTTGAAGGAGCTGCATCCCGCCCTTTTTTTGAGAGCAAGGTTTAACTTTTCAGAAAATTATATGTAGAATATTGAATTTTGAAGGAGCTGCATCCCGCCCTTTTTTTGAGAGCATATAAAATGTAGTGAATAATCAGAATGAACAATGCTTGCTCCGAGAAAAAAATGTAATGTAGCGAGGAGGGCATAATATAGGACTTTGAAAAACTTTTAATTAAAAATAATTACATTCTGAGCATTTAAAAAAAATGGCATTAAATTTCTCTGTAGAATAAAATGAGACAACTAGGCAGATAATCGGGAAATAAATATACATCTTCGTTCAAAACGATTGTATCGAGTTCAGTGAATGTTAAGGGGGATTTGCGGCCATCTTGTACATTTGAGAATAAAAATGTAAACATTTCTTGAACTGGTTTGTTTCTGCCCGAAACTGGCCAAAAGATATAAAAGCAATAAATATGCTAAATGTCATTTTCTTTGAAAAGTATGCATACAAGAACAGGACAATGCCTTTTTAATCATTCAGAACAGCTTTCGAACTGCGCAGGTACAGACTTATTTTGAAGATTTAAAAATCTGAAAAAATATGAAGGGGGTATATTGTTGTCCTCTCTACAACCATTTGTTGAGAAAAAGTTTGAATTTTGCTCATTGAAGTTGTAACTTTGCCTAAAAATAGGGTACCCTATTTTTATCAATTGGCATTGGATCTATTTTTAGAACAAGAAAAATCCACTCCTGTGTCTATGGAGACACATTGACGTTAAATTTTCATAGAAAAAAATAAATGTCAATTAAAAACAACCTGTTTGAATTTTGAATTTGATAAACATCTCTATACCTGTCCCATGTTTATTTTATGGGGAATTTTTTAGTTCTATAAGTAAGAAATAAAGTATATTCTTTTTAGATGTGGAATAGGGGTTTAAAAAAGTTATTGTCTTAGATTAAAAAAGTTTACATCATATTTCAATGGAAATATATCTGCAATGTACCTCCATAGACACAGACAAATATATCTTGTGGTTTTTGAGGCCCATTTTAAGAATAGGGTCATTACTTTGAGACAAAGTTACAACTTAAATAAGCAAGCTTAGACATTTTTCTCAACAAATGGCTGTAGAGAGGACACCAATGAAGCCCCTTCATATTTTTTCAGATTTTTAAGTCTTCCAAAAAAAGTCTACCTGTGCAGTTCGACAGCTGTTCTTAGAGATTAAAAAGGCATTGTTCTGTTCTTGTATGCATACTTTTCAAACAAAATGTTTAAGAAATGTTTACATTCTTATTCTCAAATGTACAAGATGGCCGCACATCCCCTTAACACAGCACAGGGACCTGACGTTATATATTTTTCTCATAAATAAAATAAATACCCTATATCTAATAATACACTTTTAGATATAGGGTATTTATTTTTATTATAAGAAAAATATATAACGTCTTGTGCCTGGTGTAACACAGCTATCTGTCTACATTTTGAATTTTTTTTTGGGTAGTCTTAGGACTGAGTTTCAACGAATTTAAACAACATCTAAACTTCATATGGTTAAAACAATAATAAGGACTAATTGATGTAGTGGATTTTATTCGGATATGAATCGGAAGTAGACTAAAGACGCTGAAATTGTTTGTTGACGTACCGTGTTTGCTTAACAACATGTGTATGCATACCAGAGACATAAATAACATGCAAACATCACTGTGTTAAAATAATTTCACCATTATTATTCCTATGTGGACTTTTACCATTTAAAATCAGAGACAAGGATGGGAAAATTTACAAAAATATTTTCATGCATAAAAATCGAGGTATAATATTAGTACTGTCTTTTACTATCACATCACTATGCAAAATCAACGAAAAATTCCGTTGCTCATGTTGTTATATAAATCGGGATCGACATCTAAAACTCTTCATTCAAGAAGATAGTAAAAGTATATGAAACGAAAATGGAAACAGGTAATTGTATTTTGCGCTAAACAATAGCAACAGACGATAATTCTGTTAAATTAATCACAAATACTTTTCAATAAGTGAATGTGTTAAACAGTTATGTCTGAATGTTATCGATAACAAGGATTGGTACATGAGGTTTTGGAAATTTTAAATATAATCGTGACGTAATTGTAGAATTTAGATATTGACGTGTCGTGTTAGTATAATAAAAGAAACTAAATTAGGATCGATATGCTTGATAAAAAGTTTTTAGACGGATAAAGAATGGTCGTTACAGAAAACTCTAATCTATTGCTATACAAGTATCTGTTTGTACAGTATAAATTGACCATGCCTTTCTTGAGTGAAGAGCTGATAATTTATGAAATTTTAGCCATTTCTTTCATTTATTTATAATTTTATCCCCACAGTTTTAAAATATAAATGGCTCCAGTTGAGTTGATACTTTCACTTGCATACTTAAAGTCTGTAATCATAGTAATTGTAATATCTAGGTATCTTAAATTGAATATGTCCATTCTACAGAACTAGCTGTTTGTTTGAGTTATTGCATGTTACAAATGGATATTACCTATTCTCTTTTGAGAAGTGGACAGGCATAGCCTACATCCACTTCTCTTCGCAAGCCCTCATATTTTGATTCTGGAAAACGTGTAAATGTCGGAACCGAAGACAGTTTACGCTTCGACCCATGTTTCGACTCCAGTTTCTCTGAATTTTCGTAACAGACCTAAAATTTCCTCATTTTAAACATAAATGCACACATTAATCACAAAAAATTCAACACTAACCCGCTGTCAAATCATTTTCTCAACTTCTACATCCCGGGTTTGAATTTTGTGATCGCTCGCTATTAGTGGTTTAAAAAGTAAAAAATTTAAAGTCGGAAAAATTGGAAAATATATTGTTTTGTGTGTATGATTGTAGACTTTAGATAAAACGTATTCTTCTTATAATTTAAAGAGATATAAAGAATTGTTTAACTATTTAAAGAAAAATTGGCTAAAATAATTGTGTCACGAACACAAAAAACTTGATTTTAATCTTTCCTGCTATATTAATCAGTTTGTTTTAATGTTTAAGAACAGATCCAGAGCAAATTTTGGGTATGTCACCAAACGAGATGGTTAAAAAGGGAAGAAATACCACTGTGTAATTTTGTGACTCACTGTTTTTTATACATTGTAAGATTTAATTAATTCAGTGACGTTTTCGGCATTATTTTCTTTAATATATTTCCAATTTTATCCGAAACACAAACATTTAAGCTGCACTGACCTAGATAAACGATGTGATACACATAATTTAAACCCGGAATGTAGAAGTTGAGAAAATGATTAGATAGCGGGTTAGTGTTGAATTTTTTTGTGACAAATGTGTGCATTTATGTTTAAAATGAGGAAATTATAGGTCTGTTACGAAAATTCAGAGAAACTGGAATCGAAACATGGGTCGAAGCGTAAACCATCTTCGGTTCCGACATTTACACGTTTTCCAGAATCAAAATATGAGGGCTTGTGAAGAGAAGTGGATGTAGGCTATGCCTGTCCACTTCTCAAAAGAGAATAGGATATTACCCAGATATACCACAGAGGCTCATCATGAACCTTTCTGTCTTCTTACAATGTGAAGACCACTATACTATAAAATACATTGTGTATTTTATAGTGTAGGGGTGGTCACATAGCAAGAAGACAAAAAGTTCATGAGGAGCCATCTGGATATACCTGGAGGTTAATTACATTTGTATATTTTTAAAAGGAATGTATAGTCATCAAAAGAAATTTACAAGTCTTGTTTAACTGTAGTCCATGATTTGAATGTATCTATAGAACCTGTACAAACTGAAGAGAAATCTGATTCAGTGGCAGTCACACAAGAATCACAGCAACCCTCAGACCCAGGGGGAGAGAACAACAGAAACATGTCAAACAGTGAGGAAAATCACACAAACTCTGGTAAGAGGTTCCAGTCTTAAAGCACAGGGATAGGAAAATCATTGTACTGCAAACTGATTACAAAAAAACAAAAAAACAAAAAAAAACCCAAAACAAGGAAGTCACAATAACATGAGATCTAACTGTATTGAAAGCTAAATGCAATATGAAACCAGATTTTTAAACTTAATTCTGAACATTATTTTATATTGAGGCAGTTTTAAATGGTCAGATAATTTTAATATGTCTTGCAATTTTATTAATGATATTTTTGTTTTGTTTACTAATGTATTGAATTTGCAATTTTCCCAACAGATTCCATAAAACCTAGTGATCAAGACCCAGTAGAAACTGTAGACTTTAAAGTTGTGTACAATAAACAAAAATATGATGTAACATTTCCAACCAATGAAACTGTGGCAAAACTGAAGGCTCATGTTCAAACATTAACAGGTAATTTTCTAAAAATCATCTACTCCAAATCTTAATGCATGAAAAGTTTGTCACATGTTAAGCAATATTGTTTGTTTTCAATACCTTTTTTTCACAGGAGTTCCATCTGCAATGCAGAAAATAATGTTTAAAGGTAAGAAAGATATGATATATTAATCACAATAAACAAATCTTTATATAAACTTTCTAAAATGGTTAAAATAATGTTCACATAAACCTGTAAAAAACACAAAATTTCATAAAAATTGACTTTCAATAATTCAAATAATTTCAAATTCCATCGCTGATATTGACATAGACATTACTATTATATTCAAGGTTTAGCAAAAGATGAGTCCACATTAAAAGATTTAAAAGTAACAAAAGGTGCCAAGATAATGGTTGTAGGATCCACGTTAAATGATGTGTTGTCAGTCAGTAAACCTTCCCCACAGGAACTTCAGGAAACCGCTAAAGCCACAGTTGCCGCCAAGGAACCACTCTCACAACAGAAGGTACATGTATATATATGTGTCACAATATGTCTCTATCACAGGCTTGTTGCACAAGGTTACGTTAGTCCAGAGAGCTTGGTCTGTTTAATGCAGAAAGAGTTATTGAACTTTTCCTAAATTAAGTAAAGAAGCCATGTGTTACATATCAATTATAACCAGCTCATTTAATTTCATTTTTATTGTAGGAGATAAATGTTTAGAATAATATTTTTGGTTTTAAACTCCTTTCTTTGATTTGAAGGAGCATAAAAGAGTGTTAGATAAACATGGAAAACCAGATGATGTTCCTGTTGGTGTCAAGAATGTGAAAGAGCCATTACCCCATATGCCATTATCTGGAATGTACAACAAATCAGGCGGGAAGGTGCGGTTGACCTTCAAACTGGAGGTTGACCAGTTATGGCTCGGAACAAAAGGTTTGAATAATGCACACAGCAACAATATTTCCATTGAATAAATAATAATTTAATTCTACCGGTAGTTATAACGCGCTTTCTTATTGGCTAAAAAATATTTTATATCGTATAAAGAATGTTGCCAATGTCATAGTAAGACTAACATCAAAAACACATCAATCCGCCTGACGTTAATCCGTTATGTTTGAAATTTGTACAGTTTGACCTCATTTTAAAGGTCAAATGACCGGTTTTATCAACAATTAAGAGTACAAAAATTAAATTTTAAGCAATGAATTCAATATTTATTAATTTGGACAGTTTACCAGTTTTAACAGTTTTAACAGTTAAAACAGATTACACTTTTTTATAAAGCGTCAACTGCCCCAAACCATTTTATATCGTATAAAACAAATAAATATTGAATTCATTCCTTAATTAAATGAAATATTTTTTTCTGAAAAACTTTCTTGAATTTTCATTTTTTATGAACATATTCCACTATTATAGCAAGCTGATGTATGTCTATTCTATAAATTTAGATTCAAGGTATTTTGGTTTTATATACCGGTAATATAATATCAATAGAAAATGCGATTTTTAAGAATTTGTTATTAACCCTTATCTCAAATTTTATTACTCTGAGTCTTTGATTAAGTGTAGATTTTGTAAGCTGAAGAGGTCTAGTTTAGTTCCTGTTATTGCTTTAAATATGGGGTAGTTCAGATTGAATATTTTTGTAATACAAAATCTATCCAAACGCATTTTTTAACAATTCAATTTAACTACATACTTAAATTGTTTTATATTTTTGTACATTTTATGTCAGAAACTAATAGAAGTGATTGATGTGCAAGGTAGAAGTAAACCCTCCAGTATTTTATTTGCAGAAAGAACTGAAAAAATTCCAATGAATTCCATAAAAGCTGTTGTGAGTGAAGCAATTAAAGATCATGAAGAATACCATATACTGGTATGTAAAATTTTGGATTGCAATGGATTGGTAATGGATTAGAAGGCTTCCTTTAGTGTCTGTTTCCGTATCAAAGAAGGGTTAAGGGCATTTTTAAAATCACATTTTTGTAGAGAGATATTAAGCATTCTGTTTATTGCAATATCTGTAGCAGGCCCTGTGCTATCACTGGGACTCAGTATCTGTATTAGGTCTCTGTGGCTTGCAGATTTTCCTCATTGATTTCTTGATCAGAGTGTGGATTAAATGTACTGCACTGCAGCAACCAATTAAAGACAGCCATTTATATTCATGAAAGTTAACATTTTGGTAGAGTTTTACATGATGTATTGGAGAAAGCATTCAGACTTAGTTCTGTAATGAAGGTCAGCTATACGTTTAAAAGGATTAAATCCACATATAATTGAAAACAAAAAAAATAAGAATTGTTTTTTGAAACCCTTGACATGTTTTGCAAACCATAGTGTGCTTTAATGCCAACAGAACAGGACAGAGAGAAAATACATAAATATGTAAATGTTTTGTTAAAAGTTCAAGCAAGTTGGTTGTTGTATGCATAGTTACGCAATAAGTTAATTTCAGTCACAGTGTTCATAAATTATGATTATGGCAGTAATTCAGAGTATAAAATGGTGTCTCTAAGATGTAAGAATGTTTTCAAAACATGGTAATGTTTCAGTTTGTAAAGTAAAGGTATCCTATGTAGCAGACATTCTGTGCAGCATGCTGTGATACTCTGGGCTTCATGTTTCAGGGTTTACAGCATGCTGTGATACTCTGGGCTTCATGTTTCAGGGTTTACAGCATGCTGTGATACTCTGGGCTTCATGTTTCACGGTTTACAGCATGCTGTGATACTTTGGGCTTCATGTTTCAGGGTTTACAGCATGCTGTGATACTCTGGGCTTCATGTTTCAGGGTTTACAGCATGCTGTGATACTGTGGGCTTCATGTTTCAGGGTTTACAGCTGGGACCCACGGAGGCCTCTCGGTACTGGATCTACTGGGTGCCAGCACAGTATGTGGACGCCATCAAGGACACTGTTTTAGGAAAGTGGCAGTATTTCTGACCAGTGCTTGTCTTGTCCGCCATTAATCCACATACCTTTTCTCACAGAGCTCAGTTGTGCTTGACGAAGAATATCAGCAGACATTGCATTGCTTAGAAATGTGCATGAAGGTTATATTCTCCATGGATGTGATATTTTGGATGTTAAAATTGGCATTAAATGTTAGTGATAAATGGTGAAAGATTGGTTGGATTCATCTGATTTCTTTAATTGTAATGATACCTAGCGTTTTATATTTTGTTCTTCATTCCTACCAGTACTTAGCTCATCTGATTGGAAGTCTCCGGTGAGCTTTCTGACCGTAATTTGTCTGGATTCTGTTGTCGGTGTCAGTTTGTCATTCATGGTTGTCTTTTTATCTTTTCATGTTTTCATCTCTGATACTACTGAAATTTTTCAACCTAACTAAATATAATGGCCACATTCTCTTCCAAGGGGAGAATGATGAAAGAATTGAAATTATGGTGGGGTGTCTTGGAATGTTCAGCTTTGAACTTCAGAAACTTCAAGACTTTTGTGTTTTTTTATGTATGGTTTTTCAAACTTTCATATCAGGAAGGAATCCCAATAGGGTTTTTGCTTTATTTCTGATATTTAATATGAACTGGAAAGTTGGCCAAAATTATTTTCATGCTTCATTTTCTTTTAATTCATTGACAGACTAAAATTAATTTTGAACAGTAGGTTTTATCACTTTAAAGTTAACTGTGGAAGAGCAAATGCAAAAATGAAAAAAAAAATCATTAGAAAGTGTTATTTAGGGTTTTCACCCCCCTCCTCTGTTAAGGTGGAATAACACCTGGAAAACGTCATTCAAATTAACAGTATATTTGATTTGAAATATATAATGATAAATAAAATGTACATTTGTCAAATAAGCGAAAAATTTGCAGTTTGTGGGTAAAAAATTCAAAGTAACAACAAAAGCCCACGCGGAATTCGAACTCGGGATGTACGGAACACAATCCCGACACTTTATCCACTCGGCCATGGAGTAAGTTACATCTTACCGTTGAAAAAATCCTTTTAATAAAACGAAATTTCCTTTCGATCAGAGGTCAGTCATTTTGTGATGATGTGTCCTTCCACCTTACAACGATGTATAAGAATATGATAATAAAGAATATTGAGGCTACAATTTGTGAAATCGTCATGAAAAAACAAGCTTGCATATAAAAAAGTTCATGCTTATTTGTGCCATGCGCATAAAACGTTCTAAAGAAAATTAATCCAATTTAGAAATTGTGTTATTTGTTATGCGTTGTGTCTAAATGATGTGGTATGGTTTAAATAGCACGCTGCTTGACGCATTGCTCAGGTGAGGAATGTGGCCCATGAACCTCTTGTTCCGTTATCGATTACTCTGTGATCGTTCATTTCAATACATTTTCAGAGTTAAAACAATCAATTTAAATAAGATTCTAGTTGTTATGGAGACATCCAGTTACTGTGTCTATATCATACCTGCTTAATCAGAATTAATGCAGTATTTTATGCAAAAACCCGTGATGAGAAAAGTTCCGATTTGGGAGAAATATATATATATATATATATATATATATATATATATATATATATATATATATATATATAGTTGTTAAATCCAAAAAAATATCGCAGTGTCCGGTATTATATAAAGTAAATTTAAAAAATGAAAGACAACACAGAGTAAAACGTTAGCGCTTTCATTTAATCTTCAGACGTTTAAAAAAAAAAAAAAAAAATATATATATATATATATATATATATATATATATATATATATATATATATATATATATATATATTTATGGTATTGGTATTTAATTTTTTTTCAGGGTCATTTATGAACCTTAGAAAAATAAAACTTGGCATTTATGGTTTATTTTCTGTGTATCATATTACTACTGAAGGCGAGACACTAATGCAATTTAGTAAATGATATGAATGCGTATTTATTATCATACTGCGTAAAGCACATGGTTTAATTTCATGTTACAAGTTCAAAATTTGCCTTCATAATTTTTATGGAGATCAGAGAAAGGCATGTACATTTCTTGATATATCTCTTCATTTTTGGAGATACATGTATATTGGTTAAAACGTGTCACATGATTGCCGTATAATTTTTTTAGACAGCGAGTGACATTTAGACATCAACATGGTGGACGTTCCGTCTTAATCAATAAATGTCATACATGTATATATTAAAAATTCAAAAGTGTTAGTCCTCAACTTCACAAGACACTACACGCAGTTAGGTTTGTTACTGACCATCTGACCTAGTTTTGATAACCTTGGAGGCGGTTTCATTCGGGTAATTTTAACCTATACTGTAAGTAAAGAATACATGTATTTTTATTTTGAAATCCCCATTCACAAATGTTTTCATCGATTAGTCCTATGCGTGTCACATGGACAGATTTTCTGTAATTAACCAGCTCTTTATTGTGATTACAGAATTATGAAGAAGGTAGATTAGCTCCACTGTAGCTTGACTTGATTTATTTCCAGGGTTGAGCTCCTGGCTGTGTATAACGTCCACAGTTTATGTCCCATAACAGACATTTCAGCTTGATTACAGAAAAAACGAGTAATAAGATGAACGTGTTAAGGCGTCTGAAGTCACGGGGACGTAAAAGTCTCTTTGGTTGTCAATGAATCAGCAAGAGAGAGACATCTATTTCTTTAAATTGTTTTAAGTATCTCAATAAATTGCTGTATAAGACAGAAGATGTTAGCGCGGGACACGTTTTAACAGGAACGACAGTATGGTCTAGCTTACATGGTCTTCTGTGTCGCGTATTGGATATCTTGAACGAATTGACTTTTTTTAAAGGAGTTTGATTAAATGATTGAATTCTTATTGATTCTTTAAAACATCTCAAAACCTGATCTAACACTGGACTTAATTTTTTTTTCACAATGGAATTGACCCCCATGTCCTGCGTTCAACTACAACGTTGGAATAAAAGACACCTCTGAACCAATGTTCTGATTCAGTGTGATCTTAAAAAGAATTGGTGATAATTATTATGAACAATCTACGTGTATTGAGACTGCCAACCAACTGCAACGGAAATGTCACGTGATGTGACGTCTACACGCAGTAAAAATGGCCGTTTTAGGCGGTTGTCTTGATAGGTCTCGTTAGTTAGGACTAGGGTTGCTGAATGTGAGATGAGTGACGAATGAGTTACACACTTCTTTGTCGGCACTTGTAGGAGTAATAAAACCTTAACAGAGTAAATGCAGAATTTATGTAATTCGTCCAAAATTGTTACTCTGAACTCATCGAAACTAGTTTTGTAGACAATATTTGACGTGCTTCCCCAAAACTTCGCCCGAAGTCGATGAGAATATTTGTGTAGAAACAATAAAAGTAATTGTCTTTACTTTCTCTCCTGTTTTCTGGGTCTTCTACGACAATTAGAGAGGGTTTACATAAACAACCGCAAAAATACTCTCTAGTGATAAGTTGTTGAAAGAGCTTTTATTTGTGAAAAAACAAGGGAGAGATGACAATTTTATTCGTTTCTGAATGATTTACCGCGTTCTTAAGACTTTACACTACTTCAGATTCGATACATCTCCAAAGATTGCTCTGTGTTTTATTGACAAGCTGACCTAATATGTTAATTACCTCCCGGATGTTTACCGACTCCAAGCTCTTAAAATTAGTTTGAAACTGAACATACAGGAGCTCGTCTTGTTGTATACACTTCTTTTTCTTTTATTAAGTTACGCAAGAAGCACCCGCATTCCTGGATTTACGACCATAGCTGCTGAGATTTGGAGTACTCGACAAGATCTGTGTGAGGACACGCTGGGGAACTGCGGGGTTTGGCGAGGCTTTAAACTGTTCTCCCCGGGGGTAGGGTCCTGGCTCATGCCATCTGTGACTGCCACATATAAATACCTGTTTAAGGTTTCAATCATTCCAAAATCAAAATATAAACATAAAGCAAGAGAGAAAAGTCATAAAATAGAATTAAATTGAGGTTCCTTTCCCGCCGTCTCTCCGCATCTTGTTGCTGTGAGCTATTTCAATAAGACTGAAACACCAACTAATCTTTAAACCAAACGCGTAACATGCTAAACCATTGATTCAAAACTTTTATGTTCTGTCTAAGAGTACTGACAAGGTTTTTTATGATCGCCCTGAAGATCTAATAAGTTTCAATAGGAACACGGTGATGGCAAACTACGTAGATTAAAACATTTATCTAGCGCCAGTCGAGAATCAGTTCGATGCTGGTGCAAGGAGTGGGGGGCGGGGGGCGGCTTGAAATTAAATCCATTGATATCCACAGGTTGTTTGGTCAGGCTTGGTGGGGTCGATAAGGGGACAAATGTAAGGATTCCGCCTTTGTCTTTTTCTGCAGAAATGTAAAAAAAGAAATAAAATCAAACTGCATCTTGCCAAAGCATCGCGCGCATTTATGTTTTCCTCCTTCATAAAAAGGAAGGATAAAACATCGCCATTATTTAATATACATAAGCGTTGCTTCGTTTGAACTGGACATTATCATCTTAAATCCTACTACTATAATGACATATTTAACTGTTACACTTTGCTTGATCATCATGCCAAGGTGGAATTTTTGCACCAACTTATGATGAAGTTTCGTAAAAAAAATAAAAAAATAAAAATCCATACATATATCGAATGTATGACCATTGCCTACAGAGAATGTATGGCCATTGCCTACAGAGAATGTATGGCGATTGCCTACAGAGATACGGTTTTAATGAATTTATTCCAACTTGTAAAATGTCATTAGAAGAAAACTATCTCTTTTTGACAACCATATTGTTGAATGGTTCTCAAGGTTTGTGTAAATATGCCAAATCGCATTAGTTATTTTTTTAACCTGATCATCAAGGGATGTTGGAATGTGTTTTCAATTTTTAAACAGAAATCACACTTAAAAATTGGTCTGAGAAGTGTAAGCGTTTATTAACATGTTAAATGTATTATATCACAAGGGATTTCTGCTGCAAAATAGAAAAAAAACACGATTTAAAATAAATACTATTGAAGTAAGCTGCACATTGTATGTCACAGTATGTTACTTGTTCATATTATTGTGATAAACGATCTGATGTCAAATATTAAAGGTATATGTGGCGTATTTTTGGTGAATAACAATAATAAGATCTGATTATTTGCTTCATTTCTTTACTTAAAGATAGGACTTTCACACAAATTACGCTTTATAAGTCAATCGCATAACAAAGATACAAGAAATCAAAAACATATTTTTTATTTTTTACCGGCACGGTAAAAAATACAAAAGATTTGAATAACCCCGCCTTAAATGGGTCACGTGACATCCATCTTGGTCTATCAACAAGAATGGCGACGACGAGAATGATAGGGATACCGTTAAAGTTTGACAGATTTGGCAATGAAAGAAAAAAGAGACAGACTGACAAGGATAGGAACAAAGGGAAGATTGTCATCGGAGACCATGTAGATTGATGGAACAGGAATTAAAGCCAAATTAAACTTAAGTTTCCATGATGAAGGTGTAGGGGTTTTGCTATAGTCAGGTTCGTGCTCCATGTGTTCCGTGTCTTTACTTTATAAGTTTTAAACCACAAGTGGATTTTCGTTTAGAGGAATTTTTGAATAAAGAATAAATAAACACTCTCAGTACATCACTACATGCATCACTCAGGGAGAGGTACATGTATTTACTCCCTTTACCGTGTCGATGATGCTAAAATCGTGTTTAGTCTTTATTACACGTAATTAACAATTTATATCGTTCTACATTAATGAATATCGGAATAATAATGCTTCGAGTATCATCTGATATAAGAATTATCTAATTTAAGACATGAAAAACGTGATTCTAATTTGTAAACAAACTCTTCTTCCATCGTGTTTTCAATGCTAGGTTTTCCCGCACTCATGCGCAGTGGCGTTATAAATGGCGAATAACATTAATATTCATCAGACGTATAGCAAAATTTAGAGACAAATAACTAAAGACAGAACATGTTTTATGGGCCTAGAGTTTGTGAAACGTCTAATTATAAGAAGCATAATGTATATTTTTACTCAAACTCATGTCAAAAATTTTACTCCAAATACGCCACATATACCTTTAATTGTAGTTCGATTATAAGCGCGTGTTGCTTAGGCGAGTGATGTGGCCTTTAGACCTCTTGATTCAATGTTTGACTGATCAAATGATTGTCTAGAGACCAAAGGCTATTTTTCAGTGGTATAAGAAAATTATATACTTTATATTTAAATTGCTGAAAAGATACTTTCACAAAATCCGAGTGATAACTAGTGTTCAAAGTGAGATTTTCTACAGTATAGCAGATAGTTACTTTGATACGTATACTTTAATCTTTGACAGCCAGTAAATTGTGGGCGTTTCTAGACCACTTTGAATATAGTTTTTTCTACCAGGGAGATTTGTGTACACGCATATTTCAAACTTGTTGGTTGGTAGGATGTTTACTGTTATGTAACTTGCTCTTTGTCATGACATGCTTACATGCAGTGATTTCTTCCTCCTTCACTCAGACAGCGAAAATAAGGTAAACAATGGGATGGCGGATGTGAATTTTTGTTTTCATCAATTTGTCTCGACACTTTTATGTGAGTTTTATATCCGTGAACTTTTGTTTGTTTTTACAATTCATTACCTGTACACATCTTTACTGTTGTTAAATCACAAACAACAGCGAATCCCGTGGAGTTTGTTCTATTTTTAATTGATTCTATTTTTACTAATAATGCTTTAAGTGAAGTTTATGGAAACTGAAAGTTCGATACTTTGAAAAAGAAGTGAAACTTTCCCCCCTTAGTTTTATAAGTTTCTAGGGGAAAAAGTTATAAAAATATTCCAAATATATTAATGCTAAAATAAACAACTATTCAAGTCATTAGCTGTTTTGTATATAAAAAAAAAAAAACCCACCCGAAGATGGTTATGAACAATGTCTAAAATACATTTGGCTTACATATAAATAGTCAATAATATATAAATATTGCACTTTTTACCAAATTCATTCAATTGTTGATACCCTTTTTTTTTTACAATAAATTGCTTTTACGAGTTCTATAAGTCTTTTTTGTGATAAATTATTCCTTGATGATGAAGTAACAGTTCGCCATCACTCAATAAACATGCACGGCACTAGAAAATGTTTAATACGAGTCTAATTTCTAATGACGTATAACAAATACAAAATATCTCTAACAATCTTACACTTTTGAAAACCTTATGGCTAAACTTCGAATCTTAATTCAATACATTGATTTGACTAACACATACATCTAAAATTTCTCAATATACTTGGCTTTTACACTCCCCGTTGGAGCCACTTAATCACTAAAATGTTTCCTTATTTAAAAACAAGGATTTTTAAAATAAATTGTCCTTATCAATTGTTAGTCTTTCTGCAAATTTTATTGACTAAAAATCTAGATAATTACACGCAAACATTCCTTTAAAAGAAAACTGTAAAATTCCGCAGATATTTATACTACTGCATATACATAATAGTATCTATGGACTGAAATAAACTTCCTTCCGTATCTGTCCTGATTCGTCTAATTTCCTTTCTCTTCAATGTAATTTTTATATAATTAAACCCCCTGAAGCTATTTAGATTGCTTCCTGAATAGATTACAAATACGGAGGAGATATCAGGGATATTCCAGATATAAAGTATAAAGTTTCCTGCTAGTTCTATAAAACTGCAGTTCTTACTAACACATCAAATGCCATCTCCTGACAGAAACATGCTTCTTAAAGTTCTAATATTACATGCCCCAGACGACAATGCAGAAGTGACGTTATTTCTGCGTCAGGTAGAGGAAATCATGTCCGACCACCTAGTCGATATAACGCTGTTTAGCGACGATAAAAACATAGACGAATTTAACGATATTGTGAAAGAGACTCACATCGTCCTTGTGTTCATGACAGAGATCTTTTGTACCAGACACTGGGCAAACTACAACAACACTATAACGGTAAACAGCATGTTATCCGGAAGTGGACCGGCCATTCTGGTCCCCATCTTTACCGCTACGAGGGCGCAGGCAAAGTTTAAGGTCCCGCTAGGGCTGAACTGTCTTAAGGGGCTGAGGTACTGTGACCAGGATGAATTCTACAGAAGGTCCGTGCGTAGAACCCTGACTGGTGTTCTTGATCAGCAGGGCTCGGCATCGTGACACACGTTCCTCTCACCACTCATCATTGCGTCGCCTATAGACTGATTGTTTAAGTGTTAATCGTGACTTAAAAATTGTGTATTTGATTTGACGTAGTTTATCAATATTTGTTTTGTGAAGCCTGTAAGTAATTTACACACGTTTCTTTAAATGAAGTCTTATTTTGGATTATGCAAGTATTTTCATAAAGAACGTGGGGGAATAAGCCGAGGCATAAAACCCAAAACTCCATTTGAAAAACCCACAATTTTTTTCCCTTACAAATATCACTTTTGTTACATTTATTAAACACATGTAATCATTTGCATTCAGTATTGCCAAAACCTTCCAAAATTGACTTCAAATTTAATTGATATTAACACATCAAACTATGTATATGCTAACTGAGCAACAAAATGCTAATGAAATCGGATGTTCAGACAACAGTTTTTTATAGAGTGGGTCATCATACCATTTTTTAAAGAACGTATATTGATAAAACATGTAAAGGTCTATCTTTTTCAATTTTCAAAAAATGGTATCTAGACCCACTCTATGGTAAAAAGCAAGTTTTCTTCCTGCAATTTTCAAGATGAACATCAAATGTACAAAATTATGTATGTGCAATACTAAATTGAGTTTATTATTCAAATGGATTCAAACATGTGATTCCGTGGTGTAGCGGTTAGCGAGGAGTTCTTGGAACATAAGTACATGTATGTTGAAGTTGGTGTTCGATTCTAATGAATCGTGTTGTAAATATTTTTTTTTATATCTTTGTTTACTTAGTTTAAATTCAAAATACTTATTTAATGTAAAGAAAGTAAAAATTGCTTTATTATGAATTAAACACATGCACTTAATCATTTTATAGATTTTTAGTTAACTGCTAAATCAGTTATCTTTAGTTTTTAAAAATAAACATGTCACTTTGTAGTGGGGGTACAAATCATGGACTTTAAGACCATTGGAATTCTTTATTCTATGTACACGCACATAATAAATTTTCTGGAGCACAGGAATAAAACTATTTAAAGTTAATATACATATTATACTAAATGCGTGATTGTCATTTGAAACATACTAGTGATAGGGTTGTGGCCACTTGTGGGCACATGCCTCGGCTTATTCCCCCAGGTTCTTAACAATATTTCAATTGATATGCATATCAGTCCTAGCATTTTGGACATGAAATTTAAACTAAAATTAGTATTTTAAAAAACTAATAATATTTAAGTTATATCAATTTCGATTTTAGAATAGAATTGTTTAATGTTATGTCTTCCAAATGTAATGTCAAATTTATTAGATAAACCATAGTGTATCAATTTCGATTTTAGCACAGAATTACTTGATGTTTTGTCTCCAAAATGGTAATGTCAAATTTTCTAAATTTTGAAATGTTCCCATCGATCACCCTATGAAAAGATTAGAACTTAGCTGAATCACAGATCTCTACGTGTCATAAACGATCCATTATAGTTTTGACAGGGGATTATTGCATAGAAAGTTAACCACCTCCATTGTGTATCAGTCCTGGAATTAGTTTATGTTGGAAAATCGGTTTATGAAAGAGAGATCAAATAAATCTCAAATAGATTCCAGAAATCGAGAATAAAATCAGGTCACTTAGATACAGCCCCTTATCGTGATTGAAAGAATTGCCCTAAAACGACTGTTGTGGAAGAAGAGCGTCATTTACAAAACGAAGGAAGCAAAAGTGACGTGAAATTGACTTATATTGACGACACCGGTCTGTCACGTGACAGTTTCCCCGGGACAGTTCCCATCCGGAACAACTAGAGCCTTTCACAGGCAGTACGGATGGGCAGTTTTCCGAGCTGTTGTCCCTGTGTTTCACATAAAAGGTCAACTAAATGCAGCCAGACCAAGAGAGGTGTACTGTTTTATCGCCCCCCCCCCATCTGTACGCCATTTACGTAAAACCAAAAGTGCAGTTGAATTTGATTTATATTCCCATTTAGCTTCAATTGATTTGTCTAACAACTGACAAAATATTGATGTTATATTTTTCTTAGTTAGAATAACAAATCCTAAGTGAGTGCTTTTTATTATTTTTCTCTTGTAACAGTTGGTGTACAAATGATGAGGCGATCTCTCTATTACAATACCTCAGTACAGGGAGGCAGTAGGGCTTCTGGCAAATCAGACGGTGCATGTAATTTCTCTTAACGAAATTGAAAGTTACTATAGAAATCCACAGATGTAGAAAAACAAAATATTGCCTCGAGTGTCAAGAGAAAATGAAGTAAACAAATGTTTATAATTGAAGAAAAGAAACAATTTAGATTCGTGTCTGTCCGAGGGGAAAGGGTGAATTTTCACCTTCACTAGACATCTATAGCTATATATAGAGTAAGTATTTAATATGTAAAGTACCGGTACCGGTATATCAAATGAATGTCTTAAAGGGGCATGGTCACGATTTTGGTTAAATTCTATTTTTCTGTTTTTATTATTCTAAATGCTTTAGGAGTGCATTTCCAGTGATCGAATGAAATTTGAGAGTCAGTCGTTGAGTTATAACCAAGATACAGGGCTCACAATTTTTTGTTCTGTAAACAAGGCTCGTGCCCTGTTTTTGTTTACATAGGTTTGATATACCAGTAAAAAACCTTTTTCAAGCTTACTTGTATATCTTCTTATTCATTTTAAGCATAAATAAACAGTTCCTAACGTTTAACACATTCATTTTAGGTCAACAATTTGAATTATCGCTTCTACATTCAAAATGTAAACAAAAGCTTTGTTTACATGGAAAAGATTTGCAAGCTCTGTAACTCGCTTATAACTCAACGATTGACACTCAAATTTTGGTTGCCTATTAAAAACGCCTTACTGAAGCATTGTAAACATTAAAATTGGAAAAATAGTTTTTGACCAAAATCGTGACCATGCCCCTTTAAATATGTCGCTGATATGTACAGACACACGAAGTCATTGTTTTATATGTTTAATTAAACATAGCAAATTTTAAAAGAAAAAAAAAATGAAAAGAAAAGAAAGGATAGTATAAAACAGACCCCACATTCGAAGTTGTCGCGGCATTGCACGTGGAGAATTTAGGAAGGATTTAAAGCAAAAGGCATCATCTGACACAGGTCCCTAACCTTATTTCAGCTTGTCAATAGAGGTTTCGTTATCTCCTTAGACTTAGCCTTCCACACACAGGCGAACAAGATCTAATTTGCTAAAGTCTCTCCGTGGTTTATGTTCTCGGCTACATAAAGGATGTATTTCCTATGAAGGGTGCTAATCTTTAAACGAATACAAAGGAGAAACACGGACAGGGGTCGATATAGGAGTAATGTGCTGATTCCTGAAACTCTATGGCTATATAAGCTACAAATATACATTTAATATGCGTTAAGCGAACAATAGGCGTATGTGGTGGAAGCGTATCGAATCATCCCTTGTTCCCATTCTCAATCAATCAAATTCAATTATAACTGATTAAGGGTTTGTTGGAAAACACAGTGTATGGTTATTTCTGGACTTAAACGTATGCAGTAGAAGCGAAAGAAAAATTTTTAGTATCAACATACTACGGAGGTAATGAATTACACCAATAAGTTTTGTGGCAGCAATTTAAGCACATTTGAGTGGTTTTATGACTATCAATTATAATGATGATTATATCTGCATAACCATGGCTTTATTTATTATTATAGTTTATTTCATTCGTCCCCCTGTAATAATTTCACGTATGAAAACATAAATACGTGTTTGTTTCAATATAAGGAAGATATACGGGAAGGAACATGCATTGTAAGCTATATATATATATATATTATATATATATATATATATATATATATATATATATATATATATATATATATATAACGATTTATTTAAATCAAGTGTAGTACACCAAGCTCAAGGCTGATGCGCTCCAATCGAAACTTCTCGGGCTTTTCCAACAAGCGGAAAAACGTCCTCGAATGCATTATATATGGCACGCCAAATACGAAAATGAGTTGAACATAGTTTCACAGTTGATAAACTAGGTTTGTCGACTGTTAACTATAGTTTACAAACCGTAAACTATAGTAAACGATTCGTTAACTATAGTTTTCATAGTTTCACAGTTGATAAACTAGGTTTGTCGACTGTTAACTATAGTTTACAAACCGTAAACTATAGTAAACGATTCGTTAACTATAGTTTTCATATGTAAAACCACATTTAATGGTTCTAAACTATAATTTACAAACGCTAATAAAATTTTATATGTCCGGAAAAAATGTTAACAATAAATTATGCTGATAAATATAGATTCACATCTTACATTGGTTAACTATAATTAAGAGCTGTTTATCATAGTTTCACAAGTCGTGAAACTACATAGGTATATTTATAATACAAACTATGTTTTGCAATCGCAAAAGTTAATTATAGTAAGCACTTCTGAAACATACTAGTAGATGACGCGTACTATGGTTTAAAGATGTGAAATAAGCGTTAACTATAGTTTCAAAGTTGATAAACTAGGTTTATCGACTGTTAACTATAGTTAAACTACAGTAAGCGATTCATTATCTATAGTTTTCATATGTACATGTAAAACCATATTTAACAATTGTAAACTATAGTTTACAAATGCTAATCTATGTTTTTTGTCTAAAAATAAACGTTAGTCATAGATTTGACTGATAAATATAGATTCACATCTGTAAACTTTAATTAACATTCGTTAACCATAGTTAACAGTTGTTAATTATAGTTTCACAATCATGAAACTATCTTTGACAGATAAGCTGTGTTTTCGCAAATGGTTGTTTTTGGTGTAAATTATAATTTACACTTCTGAAACATAGATGATCCCGTTAAAGCTGACATGAATTCATAAAAACATTTGGTCGCCATATTAGTTTCGATCGCTCCTCTATTGCCACTGGGGTATATATACCGGTCGAGAAAGTTACGGTCGGTTGCTTTCTGATCAAGGCATTCAGGTTGCACGGACCTCTAAATGCATGAACTACACATTGTAGTAAAATGTTTGAAAAAAAGAATAAAGGAAACTACAATCATTAAAACACAAAATATATTTATTCTTTGAAAGAATGTTCAAGGTATCCGTATCATTTTGCACTGATAGTGCTGCCTTACTTCTCATGTACATCGAACACGTGTGTCGTTCATACAGAGTGCACAACGTCTGTTTCTTTTTGAAGACCCCAGCGGCACTACATCCAACACAGTAGATAAATGATAGTAAATCCAAGAAAGTAACAACGTTTCCATAGGTTTCTACAAAACACTCCATACGATCATTGACATTGCTCGATCGGCCACAATGTGTAGTTTGCGCATGTGCGATGTTATAACTAACACAGGAAAGCGTTCTACAGTTATCGAGGATTTTGAAATTTGTGTTCCTGGGATTTCAGTCTGCCTTGTTTTGTTGTTCTCTGGATATTCCTTACCAGTGCAATGGTTGTCATAATATTTTTGGTCAAAACGCGTTTCTACAAGTCTTTTCGTCCAATGTAACGTGTTTGGGTGAATGAAATACCTGAATGCGGTGAAGCATGAATACTGCTATCGGCCTTATATAGGGGGTGTGTAGCGATGAACAGAACAATAGAAATCGACAACTAATATGGCGGTAGTCCGAGATAAAAGGGAAATAATGCGTATTTATGAATTCATGTCAGCTTTAACTATGGTTTACAGATGTGAAATATAGATTAATATCGTTAACTATAGTTTTCTGTCCGTAAAATATAGTTTACAGCAGTTAAACCTAGTTTATCGACTGTGAAACTCTGTTTAGCTCTGTTTTTTGTGAATTTTACGTGCCATAATTATAATCATAAAAATACAAACATAAAAAAAAAAATCAATCTTTAACATAAATATGTCTTTGTATATTTATAGATGAACTTCACATAAAATTCAAATACATAACCTAAAATACGCCACAGAAGAATCATTAATGGCTTTCTAGTCAACTCTTTTATAAAATTGACAAGAAGCAACTCCATTTTGTATAAAATTCTAACATCCGGTGATGTCTACATTCGAGTTTTTTTCCGAGCTCTGCCGGAAAGGCTCGAGAAGTTTTGATTGTTTTCTGACAGGGACATCAGTTGCTAACCATAATAGTGAGCAAGAAATATTTCACCTGGACCAAAGATTAAAACATCACTGCAGCTAAAAAGGGTGACTCTAGTCTCTCTCTCTTCCGGATGGAAAATAGCAAGTAAATACATCTGATTGCGTCATGTAAGATTGATATCAAATGTCAGGCGTACCTTTTACAGCAATTTAATGGATTATTTTTGGTGAAAGATCAGATAACTTGTATTTCGCTTTTCACAATAATTGAATGTCACGTAAACAATACTAAATATCTATAGTTTTTTTTATTAATTAATTAAGACATTAATCATACCCTGTTGAAAAATAACAAAAGTAATTCAAATGTTTGGCGAGGAGATTATGCTCCTGACCTGCCTTGATTTATTATACATCGAATAACCATGCATTACTCGTCTCTTTCGAACAAAGAATCAGATTCTGCCTAAACCTCCGTGACATCTTGAATGAGATCTGGTAGCGCGGATTACGTACAGTAGCCGACTGGGTCCTACGATGACCGCGATGATTGTCAGGGACTTCCCAGTTTGGAAAAATGAAAAAGCCTAAAGAGCCTGATTAAACAATACAACGCTTACAGAACTCAACATACATTTTCTGTATCAACTTGGAAGCATTTAAGTTGCATGAAGCGCGTTTCAGCGAAGAACCCTCTATAATCAAAGTACTGAAGTACTGACGGGAGTTGATTTTATTGATTATGATTTAATTTAAAATATGTAATTTCGCATGGCAAGTAGTCTCTTAGCTGTATTTGAATAATTACGCACATTTTATGTAATATGAATTCTCGGGCTTTTCCGACAAGAATTCCGAGCTTTGACGGAAACCCCCATATGATTAATGTTGTGTTATATTTAAAGAGAGAATTGACGCCATCAAACATTGCAATGCATTATGTATCAGTAATAGATTTTTTTTGAAAAATTGTATCCAAACAATTTTTAACAAACAAATAATAATAAAGTCTAGCCAACGTCTGTAGTAGTTCTATCTTTAGATTGGATAGTCTGCCCTTGATTCCAAATGCTACCGCTATAGAAATGGCGCTTTTCTAATCAATGCTTATTGAACTCTGGCGTAAGAATATATACATATACGACTACAAAACATATTTAACTTGCTGGTACCATTTAAAATCAGATTTTTTTCAAATTATTTATAAATAAGTTTCCTTAAAAAAAAAAACGATGCTCCTGAATACATTAAATCGAATTTATTATTTTCTAGTACTTTTGTCAGCGGTGATAGTTTATTGATTATTTTCTAGTACTCTTGTCAGCGGTGATAACTTATCGATTATTTTCTAGTACTCTTGTCAGCGGTGATAGTTTATCGATTATTTTCTAGTACTCTTGTCAGCGGTGATAGTTTATCGATTATTTTCAGGTACTCTTGTCAGCGGTAATAGTTTATCGATTATTTTCAAGTATTCTTGTCAGCGGTGATAGTTTATCGATTATTTTCTAGTACTCTTGTCAGCGGTGATAGTTTATCGATTATTTTCTAGTACTCTTGTCAGCGGTGATAGTTTATCGATTATTTTCTAGTACTCTTGTCAGCGGTGAGAGTAACTGCATAGGAGAGTTGATTTAAATCAACTTCCAAAAACGAGGTTGTATAAATATAAATTTAAAAAACTTGAAAACTTAAGGCTTTAAATTGCAATTGTCTTTTAAAATTACAACAGTTTATGTTGAAGGACCAGATAACCCCTAAAGAATGATTTCAACTTTAGTCTTGTCAAAATTTCTACAAAATGGTTACTTTAAGAATTTTGAAAAGTTTTGCAATCAAGAAAGATTTCTGCAAAATGGTTACTGTAAGAACATTAAAAAGTTTTGCAATGAAAACTTTCGTGTCCTTTGTTTGATCGGATTTGTCTCTGTTTTCGTTATTCGTGGTGAGCTGAAAATTTTCATATTTTATTTTCCCATTCTGATGTTTACATTGTTTCAATAACGAATATCTGATTCTAAACTAAAAAATTTGAACGTCAGTAGTCAAGTTATAAGCTGAATACAGCTTGTTATGTACACAAGGCACGTGCCTTGTTTTTGTTTACATTGGTCAATTATACTGTTTGAATTTCTATTTTAAGCAGGTGTTTTTTATTTGCTTGTTCGTTATAAACACAAATAAACAGTTTCTAGTGTTTGTCCCATTTAGTTTGGGTTTGAACCCTGAATTTTCAGCAAACAATAGTAAACAAAAACCTGTTCTGAGCTTTGTTTACGTAAGGTCATTTCAAGTTTTTTCTATGTTTAGCATCAGCAGACGGATTGTTTTAGGCATAAAAAAACCACATGCAAATACAAAAAACATATACATGTAATCTTCATTTTTTAAAATACGTGTTCTAGGAATTTTAATTTGCTTTGTTTTACCATATCTGCCAATGATCGGGCTTTTTATGGGTTTATTTTTGTGACAGTCTGAAGAAAATACTTAAATAATGATAGTAAATGTTATCTATAAACGAACAATAATGTGTGTGTTTTCTGTTGCTGTGGTTTTTCCCCGATAGAACGATAGGTTTTTGACTTTTACGTAAGTAGACGCTAAACACAGAAAAAAACCTTGGAATAGTCTAACGATGGATTGTGAGCTCTTTATCTCGATTACATGTATAACTCGACGATTAAAACTCAAATTTTGGTTGATCATTGGAAACACCTTAACAAAGCAATTGTAAACGTAAAATATAAATAGATTTTTAAAAACCTCAAATTATGATCACACCCTTCAAAATAAAGCCATGTACTTTGGTGTACCAATTTACATAAAAGGATATACCGGAAGTTGTTTCTCTCCTTAAAAGACACTGTAAAGTAAACCAGCCATTTATTTCGTACGCAATTTTGACACCGTTCTTAAGTAATAAAAATGCAACTAATTTAAAGGTGGATTTTTTTTTTTACAATAACTGGTTTTTAAAAAAAATCTATATCAGTGTTTTGCAAAATCGACCCAAGTGTACATGTATTTTCAAAAATTTTACGACTCAATGGATATTTAACAGCCAATTCCTTACCGCTGATCTTACATCTATCGAAAAATGCACTGTTACACGAAATCAAGATAGATGTAATGTGTCGTGACTGAAAAACGTTACAAAGAATCATGTGACACTAATAAGTAGCAAACAATTGTGCAGAGTTGCTTTGTGTTAATCTTGTGTAATAGATCGATTGTCTGTTTTTCACTGGGTTTCTGGATTGTGTTGATCTGTTCTTACACTCACTCCCCTTGCTCTTTGCTTCCGGTAAAGACCGGGCCACTAAAAGCAAGGCCAAGATTCGTCATGAGAATGAGTATGGTCAAAAGAAATTTGATCTTTGTATTTGATCTGTGCTGTGATTGCAGAATTTTCGATGTCAACGCCAACGCAAAACCAACAAGAACAAAATTGCAAACAAACCAGTAGTATTTATTGAATAGAGAGAATTCCTTCTTTAAGATATATTATAAACCAAGAGACTTTACAAGCTACTGGTAAGGGAGAAAAGTGTAGTAAAATCTTATTAAAGGATACACTTGATCCAATAACTTTCGTTTTTGACCAAGGTCCAAAGAAACAAAATAAAACCACGTGGTTTAATGTATATTATTGTCTAGTTGTATGACTTTGCTTCTAGATTATTACCCGTTGATTTTCTTTAATAAAATATATCTTGTAACACAAAGAATTGATCATGATAACCCAGATGACTTTGAACGGATTTTTATCATAGATACTTTATCACCTAACAAGAATTGGAAATTTGCGGTTAATTTTCAGAAATAACATAAACCATCGCTATCAGTGTGAAAGAAGATATACATATCTAATAAAACACATGCATGAGTTGTGTTTGGCAGAAAACGAGACACCCACTTTCTTTTCTATGGCATTCTTTTAAAAAAAAGTCTACATAATAAATTTCCATCAGTGAATATCTTGTACTTCTGTGCCGGGGCCGTCCGTGTATCCGCCCCTCGGAATCTATTGGCTGGGTGTCCAGGAGACTAGCAGGCGATGCTGCAGCTTCCCGCGCGTAGAGTCGCGTGCTGTTTTACCACCAGACGTCGTTCATTGATAGACACCTATCTGAGGTGAAATCTACATAGCGCGCTATTTGTACGCTCATACATCAGTCAGTGAGGATTACAGCTCGTGCAATTGATGCTTTGATGCAGTATACATCATCATAATGAGGTACATTTTATCTGTCAATTTCTTATAATTTATTGCTTTTGATTAAAGATATAAATTTCGATGTGTAACATAAATGAAATAACGGCAATACCTCGTGTACGTTTTGTACTAAATATCGATGTAAATATTTTTATTATGTTACTCAAGTCTCTCTTTTCACAAAAAGTTTCTCTCGTTAATGCAAAGGAACACGTTTATTGATATTCTGGATTGTAACTATTGTCGGTTTTCTGGGCAAGCTGTGGTGAACAGAATTTATCACAAACATTTCTTTTTTACTTATTGTTTTAAACATATTCTTCTTCGATTTTCTGAAGAAACAAACCGGTCATAGAGGGTGCGAAGCAATAACTTTACGAAATCATTAGTCTAAGACTTCTGTTTGAATTATGATACAGCTTTTAGTATTTTCATAAGAGCTTTAGAAATTCACGAGGCAGACCTTTTCGAGTAAAAAATTAAGAAACGTAGAGGAAGCTTCCCAAAACGGATTTAGTGCCATCTAGTGGCCAATCATTCTTTTATCCCTCCACGGCGAATTCATTAGATTGTCATTTGTCCCCATCAAGTTGGACTTACCTACTTTCATCTATTGATTTTGGTCCACTTCCCTCACTAAATGAAAATGACTGGGATTTTTTACTAATAAAGAATCTAGATTCATAGACGCGATCTCTTGCGGAGGTAGAGGACTTGCGATCACCCGCGACTGATCATATGTGAGCTCACGATAGACAGCGCTCGCTTGGATTGTTCTCTAATAAGTGCATCAAAGCCCTAATCTGGTTCGTAATATTTCTCTCGGTCCAGATTAATTAATCAGTGGCTCGTCATTTCTGTACCGTAGGCTTATGACGTCACACTGATCACTAGATCTCTATTCATTACAATGCTCACCTTATCAAGAGTGCCACAGTATGCATGAAAATGTGGAGGTTGCAGCGTACATGATACATTTAACGGCGTACTCTGTAATAGGTTTGATATAACTGTATTTTGCAAAAAATTAGATTCATTACGTCAATTAAGGAGAATACAAATGCTAATACGTTTTAAGCACTTTATTCGTACTGATTCGCTTGAAAAAGAAAAATATAAACTAGGTTGCTATTTTGTTAGTTTCAATTTAAAGGTAGATTTACAACAATTTGTACATGTTTCAGTTTTGAAAACCTTATCAGATAGACAAATGGAAAAATTCTGCTTCGAGATAGACAAAGATTCAGTTTCATTCCTACGCTGAAAATGAAATAATTAGGTTAAGAGATGAACAGAACTACGATTATATCTTTCAGGTCACCTGGCCCTTACACGTCTGATTTAATTTCTAAAAACACGCTAATGTTTATATTCCTAGCTTCTATGTAGCCTACTACTCTCGGTCTAATTGCCTGGTATAAATAAACAGAGTATGATGGTAGTCCTTAATGCTTGTGAACACTCCGTAACTATAAGATACTTTAAAAGGCGAAAGAAAGCGATGAAAACAATCATTGACAGTCAAGTGAAATGATCTCGAGAGGGCGTTAATTTCACATCCATCAATCAACTAGCCGATCAGTCGGAAGAAGTATCCAAGCCATGCCGAGTGACCTAGTATATGCAGCCGTATATCATAAATAAGATTTATTAATAATTCGTTTTAGTTTGTAACATTTTTATGAACATGACAGCACTATCGTTGTAAAATAAATGAAGTTCAGTTTTTTTCAATTGAGTTTTTTAAAATTTATTTTTGGACTATTATTGGATCAAAAAACTTTGTTAGGTATATTTCAAATTAGTCCTACTAAGCTAACAGTACATGTTAAGAGACAAAGTCCCTTATTTTATTGCCGGCTTTAACAGTGCACGGTTAATTTCGCTCGTAAACAAAACCAACCTTTGCACATCTTTTAGGTACATACGAAATGACGTCATGTACAAAGTAACAACGATACTTGAATAAGTTTTTTTTATTCTTTCCTATTCCTCGTAATAAGATTTTTTTTATTAATTTGTTATATTAATGTAGAATTAAATTGAAAAAAAAAACCCACAGAATTCTCTCACAGTTCGTCAAAACAAGATGGAATAGGATTACATTTTATGAACAATTCATAGCTGTGATATTTACATTTTATGAACAACTCATAGCTGTGATATTTACATTTTATGAACAACTCATAGCTGTGATATTTACATTTTATGAACAATTCATAGCTGTGATATTTCTGTAAAACGTCTACACGTTTTTTTTTTCCATAGAGTTTTGATGTAAGACACATTTACTGTCGCTGCATATCGTGAAAAACTGATTAAAATGACAGACATAGATTATACGTACGTTGTCATTGACTTTCTCTACCAACAGTTGTTAATTAAGCATTGAATGCTTATTTTTGGGTGTCGTCGGACCTATGACACACCAATGCGGTGCAGACAAATTGAATACCGCGCGTTCAATTTAATTTATCTGCACTGCATTGGTGTGTCATAGGTCCGACGACACCCAAAAATAAGCATTGAATGCTTATATTTATATTCATACTGATGTTTTTTTTTTGTATGAAATATATACGTCCTCAGTCAGGGATATGAAACATACATGGAACAGCCATATTAACATATTATTTAGTACGCTTCCACGGCTAAAGGTATAGTGCCATAAACTTTTAGATTAAGGAATAGATATAATTAAATGATTATTTTTCAAAAGTACAATTCAAATTGGTAATGTAAGGTTGAAAGTTTTATTTAAACTTACAGAAATAAATATACTCAAAACACGTGGTGACGTTTATATTTGTGCTCATGGCGCAGGATTTATAGGAGATTGAACGTCGCAGATTTTCAATGCAAATAGGGGAAATATACACTAAATGTAAATATACCTATATCATTTTACCCGATTTTACCCAAACATGCAGAAATTAAAAAGTGTTAACACTAAGTACTTTCTGTAGCAGTCATGCCATAGTTTATCAGTTATCTATCAAGGCTCTATCAATACTCTGGGTACGTTATGGTTGTAACCTTCGTTTAGATCTGACTAGTGTAGTAAAATTCTTCCGACATTTGCTGGAGGGCCTCAATACGTGAACACAATATCCGCCGACAAAATTAAATCGAGTGTAGTATTATCGTTTAATGAATTTTATTTCATTAACATATTTAATCAATTATATGTATATGCCTGTTATTGTAATTAATTAAAGTTGATGAAATAAAATTCAATAAACATGATTGTTATTATAACAGCGTTAAAGTTTCATAGTGAACTCATGCGTCGAGTTTTCATGTTTCACCTGTATTACAACCGGGGCCAATAATAATACTGACACAAAAAGATCAATTCTTATTTTTGCACCGATAATCCAAATTGCTAATAAGACACAGGTATATAGCTATATTGGATGTGCAATCAAACATATCCCAATCTTTGGCTAAACAATTTCAAGGTCTCTTTAAACGTAGACATAAATAAGTTTAAAATTCGAGTAAACATGAAAAAGAAATTAAGTTCTTTTTCTATGAATTTCTACACATGACGAGTCACCGCCCTATATTACCAATAACTGTCCCCGTGAACTGTGTTTACACTAATCTATTTCATCAACAAAGTTATGCTCGATAAATAAAACCGCTTATTTTCTTTAATCTTTTTAAAAATGTTTATGTTCGCGGAATACATTTGATTTTCTCCGTCTTGAACACCGTCGTACATCGGTCAGTGAATGTCGCACCAAGAACGGTCAACCCCATCCGGCCGGGACCGGAAAAACACCGCGGGGACAAAAACACTGATGCACATGAATAAAGTAAATGACAAACTATTCCGGTCACCGGAGGGGGAGATCCTTATTTACATTATAATGTTGACTGTTTATTGGTTTTAGAAAAGAATTCGCTTGACATCGACCTTTATTGAGTGAGCAACCTCAGTCACTTCTGGACGTTACAGACTCAACCAGCTGGATGTCAAAATTAGATGCTTTCGCACAATATTAGGTAAGTGTACTATAATGTCACGGCTTAATCAGTGCACCGATTATTGTAAAAGACTGTTTTTCAATATGTTTCTAGACATTATGAAAGTCTAGATGCCGTTTTTTACTTTAAACTGAGCGATATTTGCGAATCTAGTAATCTGCGATGTCGTGCAGCAAATAATGAACACAACTCTACTTACTTGGGCACCTACCCCTCTATTAGATGGCAATGACGCTGAGTTTTAACCAAAAACTCGAAAATTAGGACGTTGTTTGTCGGAAATATTTGTCCCATTATTGCGACAGCCAACTTCTAGTGTTTAATTTACGGCTAACGACAATAGGAAACACTGCCGTAAACCGGAAATTCCAATTGACGTTAATAGTATCGACTAACATGCAATTAAACATTTAGTGGACTAATTAGATTTGAATGTAAATAAGTTCAGAAAAGGGGATTCACCAGTCTGTTGCTCTATCTATACAGGGCTTTTAGTGCTTAGTAGCATGCACTACAGGTACCATCATGGTAAATAAGAGACCATGAAGCTATCATCCCGGCCCAGTCCTTTTCCCCTTAGATTTAGTTTATCAAATCATTAGTATCAAAAATTAAATATTCAGTATGATAATAATCATAGTCTACATCAACGATATCTATCAACTAATACATTACGTATAACTTTACACAAAGTATTAGTTTAAATTAAGATAATCTATGATTAAGAAGAACATATTCCCTGCCTTAAGTGTGGAGTGATATGATACAATACTGAGTGGTACGACGTTATGTTAAATTTCACATGATTCACTCCTTGTGAACATCAATACAGCGTTTATAACGAAAGTAATTCTGAAAAGCAGCTTCATAGAACGTTTGGCTTTCTGTGTGGGGAGATATCTTTTCCATTTATCTTTCTAGGGATTTTTCAATAGAGTTTTTAATGACCAGCTCGCGATGCTAAAAGGACAAGCGTAGTTGAGTCCCCGAGTATCGTAATTAGGGCTTGATACTACAGCACCTTGAGTAAATCCGGCATTAAGTAATGTAACCAATCAGAGCCTGGCTTAATGAGAAAGTATACGTCACAAGGATAAGTCAAGACATGGCATCCAAAAGCTGAGATAACATCAGTTGTATTTACTTTGCGATTTTTAGTGTTCTTGGGTTATAGCCAGAGCATGATGGATGACAAAAAATTACTATTTCAATTAACTATGTAAGGATTAACCAAAACCTTATTTTTGGAATATATTTCAAATTAGATACCCTACATTTCGCGGCTTTGGTGGTTTAAATATTTTATATGGAAGTTCGCTGATTAGTAATCTTATTTTTGAGACTGTTTGACATGTATACTAAAGCGCCACCTGTTGCTGTGTATCCAGGTTTTTGGAGTCCTGAGTTTTAAGTGTATCTCTTATGCTCCAGGTGTCAACGTTTAATCCATTCCGTCCTTTTCCGCTACCGGAAGTAAAATTTGTGCAGAATAATTGCACTACATGCAGTGTGCAAATAGCATCTATTAAGAAATGTGCAACACCTTTGAATAAAAATATTTTTTAATACTTTGCTCAATGCTTTTGATTAACTTTATGATGTCATATTTCTAAATTGTGGGCACTTGAATCAAAATGGAAACTTTGAAAAAACTTTACATGTATATCTGTACAAAGAAGCAAAGAATGACAGTAAAATGATGATGTTCATTTTAATTAGGAGGCCATTTTAGGCTCAAATCATACATAGTCCTTTGTGCAGAATAATTGCACTACATGCTGTGTGAAAATAGCATCTATTATAAGAGATGTGCAACACCTTTGAATAAAAATCGTTTTTAATACTTTGCTCAATGCTTTTGATGAACTTTTCTTCTTAACATTTTAGATCATGAACAGTGACTGTCTCTTCTCCGTTTAGAGAATGGAATACTCAAACGTTTCATTACCCAACAGTACGGTTATTGGCAATGTGTCCGACAACGATGGAGACGGTTTTGTGTACGAACCTCTTAAAGTTCCTGGATATGTCCAGGCTATTATCATCACTGCATACTCATTTACCATTCTCCTGTCGGTGGGCGGTAACGGCACAGTTTGTTACATTGTGTTTCGGGCCCGGCGAATGAGGACGGTGATGAACTTCTTCATCGTCAGCCTCGCTCTCAGTGACATCTTCATGGCTGTCTTCTGCATCCCGTTCACTTTCGTCGCTAACCTGATCCTCAATGAATGGCCTTTCGGGGAGACGATGTGTCCCGTGGTCACATTCCTTCAGTCCGTCACTGTGTTCCTCAGCTCTCTGACCCTCGTCGCCATTAGCATCGACCGATACGTCGCCATCATCTATCCATTTCGAGCTAAAATGACCAAGATGCAGGCGTTTATTGTTATATCAGTGATATGGTTGTTTTCCTTTGTGATCAGTATTCCCACCGCCATGACGGCTAGGACACACACGTACCTTAACGTGTCCACGGCCCCGGAATTCTGCGAGGAGATTCTGTGGCACGACCCAACGCTGGAGTACATCTATGGGGTGGCCATCATGCTTCTCCAGTATTTCATTCCACTCGTCATCTTTGTTTGTGCGTACGGTCGGATCATCGTAGCTATGTGGATCGAAAAGACCCCCGGTGAAGCGGTATCATCACGTGACCAGAGGATGTCAGAGTCCAAGAAAAAGGTAGGTAGGGGCTATGATTGGTTGTTGAGGCCAAGGTTTTAAGCTCCAGGGTTTAAAATTTGTTCAATAAAGTTCATATATCCTATTAACTCAATGAGAAAGGACTTGTTTTGAAGAAGACAAATTCGGCATCGTTATAAAACCATTAAGACCCATATGATACAGTAAAGATACAAAGCGTGGTTAAATCGACAGATATAAATACAATTTCCAAGCTCACGCTACAAGTTAATGATATGGTAGTAAATGTAAAATGTACGACACGCAATTAATCAAACATTTTGTCTAAATATCCATTTAACCATTCTTATATATTTCTAAACGTGCTATATTCTGTTAAAAAGCTTTGAGAGAGAAAGAGAGAGCTACATGTATTAGAACCCACCCTCATTGTAGACTAATCCCAAACGGCTCCAGATTAGTCGAAGATTTTGAATCAATGTATGCATTTTTAAAAAAAT
The DNA here is from genome assembly GCA_020458035.1 of Magallana ariakensis. Classification (NCBI taxonomy): domain Eukaryota; kingdom Metazoa; phylum Mollusca; class Bivalvia; order Ostreida; family Ostreidae; genus Magallana; species Magallana ariakensis. Next base: position 54,504,408 of record CM035817.1, on the reverse strand, counting down.
CAATTCTTTAAAATAGTCGCAATTAGTTTGCCCTTCTATTGACCCTTCAATGTTAACAAAGTAACTTAATAATCCGAAGTAATAGGGGAGTTATAGCGTGTTATCGTTCGGCGATTAAATGTCCCATTCTATTACCAATACAATGAACAAGTTTTATGACGTTATGGTGACAACGTCTCACTCCAAACGTGATAAGATGACTGAGCTTTATTGAGAAATCATGACCGACTTTGTTGGAGATATTCCAACAGAGTCTTACGTATAAATAATGACCGAGTCTTGCTGAAATATATACATGTATAGTGTTCCACTCAATCGGCGATATAATGATTGAGACTTACGGCGATATAATGACCGAGTTTTATGTCGACATAATGGCCGAGCCTTATACTTATATATGACTGCGCCTTATACTAATATATGGTCTAGTCTTATCCCGACATATTTGCCGAGCCTTATACCGATTTATGGCCAAGTCTTATGCCAACATAAGGGCCAAGCCTTACACCTATATACTAGTATGGCCGCGCCTTATACTGATATATGGTGTAGTCTTATGCCGACATAATGGCCGCGCCTTATACCGATATTTGGCCACGCCTTATACTGATATATGACCGCGCCTTATACTGATATATGGTGTAGTCTTCTGCTGACATAATGGCCGCGCCTTATACCGAAAAACGGCCACGCCTTATACTGATATATGACCGCGCCTTATACTGATATATGGTCAGGTCTTACGCCGTTAAATGGCCGAGTCTTATGCCGACATATTGTCCGCGCCTTTTACCGATATATAACCGAGTCTTATGCTGAGAATATGACCGAGCCTTATATCGATATATGGCCGCGCCTTATACTGATTTATGGCCAGTCTTATGCCGACATAATGGCCGAGTCTTATGCCGACATGTTGGTCTCGCCGTATACCGATATATAATCTTGTCTTATGCCGACATTTACACCGATATATGGCCGCGTCTAATACCGATATATAACCAAGTCTTATGCCGACATCACCTTATTGTAATTGATCAGTTTTCTTGCTATCTGCTATATCGATTAAACAAAATGCGGAGTTAAGAATAATAAGTTTAGAGTGTGTTTTAGTTATATCAACAAAGAAATATATATATAGAACATACAGCATTCCTCTAACTACGATAACAAATACTTATACTAATTGCAATTATTATAAAGTAATTACTGTTCTTTGTTTCTGATTTATATCAAACTGTCAATGTCAGTCTACATGTGGGTCTACAGCTATATTCAGAATTCAGTGACGTCACCTTCAGAACCCCCGCGCCCGCGAAGTTCATTTGATAATATTTTCGCAATATGTTCCCTAAAAATGAAAGCATATTGATATCGACATGGCTGTAAAGCATTATTTTACAGTTCTTTGTCTAATTTTCTATCTCAATAAAATTAGTTCACGTTCATAAATCAACATTTCAAACTTCATAATTTTTAAAGTCGATAACACAGATAGCAATAAAACTATTAAAATTCAATAAGATTATTTAAATTATATAGAAATCACAAGATACAATTCAATTTATTTATATAAATAAGAGGTCGCAATACTTTGTATGTTGACAATACAATAAACAGATAGACAATTTATAAGTTAAAACACAACAAGTGTAGGCCCCGATACGCTTCCGTACAAAATCCCATAAAAGACGATTTGTCTGTTTCTTTTAGCTAATGTACTGATGTACGTGTACATTAACAGTAATTTAGTGAATGTTAATTACTTTTACAATCAGTTCATTAATTTGTTAAAATAAAAATGTAAATATAAACAATAAAATGCTTTCTTTGATGATTCATGCGGGTTATAAAGGTAGCGATCATTGCGGAAAAAATAATTAACCCGCGTTATTATAAGTTGTTCAAATCGAGGATTTTATAGTCGAAATCCATCAAGAACTTTTTTTGTTTGGAGACAGACAAATACAATGAAACGGTCACGACCCCCTATCCTCGTCAAATTGTTTTTATTTAATGTTATAATATAAGAAGATCGAATTTAATGGTTGAAAGGGCCGGCAGAATAGTAAACACAAAAACTAATATTTCACTAATTGAAGATCGAAGTGATGTTGGGATTCATTGTTATCTCTTTTTTCTCCTTGGATATTACTAAGAAAACTAAAGTAATTTAGGACCAAACTCGTGCTGTTTTTCATAACTCATTCTTGTCATTTCATATAATATGTGGAAGACAAAAACCCAAACAGAACAGTAAATGATTCAACGAAAGAAATGAAAAGTATGTATTCTGTCAATGGCGGCGTTCTGAAACCCTCATTATAAGATAATCGCTACATAAATATAACGTATGCTCATAAAACTGCCAATTTCAGGCGGTAGATCAGTAAAGTTTATGAGATTCCGTACGTTCGAATAAAACCGTTAATGAATTGAAGTCTGAAAACAATACGGAAAAGAAATGGGAAGAGAAACCTAATATTTTTATTGTCAGTAACATCAATGTACACACATATTGACACGATATTGTAAAAAAACGCAACACTACATTGTATAAGATGAATTTTATCTTGATAAACGCCTGCACCTATGTTAATTAAATAAAATGATGTTTCGCACTATGCCTTTAACTTAATTTATGATTACATAGGTATGGCGAAAAGATGGTAAGTAATGGTGCGAGGTTAGTCAGCATCAGCTGTGTAAAATCCGACCTATCCTGGGTCAAATCACCATTAACTCGCAAAGAGGGTCGTATTCTGGTTATCATTTCTTCAGTTACAATAACACATTACGTAAAGGGAGAAAACATAACCAATTGTAGAAACAAATGTCTTATTACATATTGTAAATTATTATATGATATGGAAATGATTATTATTTTCTAGAGATAGTTGTACTTTTGAAGTGCAAAGGCAAGTACAAGAATAAAATTTAATTGATAAAGGCATAGGTAATACTTATAATAACGAAAATATTTTCAGAAAAAAGTGTGATTCTATGTGGACCCAAATTAAATGACCACAAAATATAACCAAACATTAACAAATACCGGAGATTTCTCCTCGATATAATTGCCGACTATTTATCAATGTTTTAACATACAGAATTAATTAAGTACCTTTTGGGTTTGTGTCATGTACATAACGCGGATAAATTATTACTTCTGAGATTAGAAAACCATAATTAGGACTTCATTTTCATTAACTCAGGAAGAAAATTCGGGTTTGCTTTTTTTAAAATGAAAAAAATTAAAAGTACCAAAGTTATACCGTCTTCACGTGTAGCTTCGTGATATAAAGACAAGTCCTAGCCTCGCTTCTATATACCTGCATTCTTTGCTAGTCCTAGCCTCGCTTCTAAATACCTGCATTCTTTGCTATTCCTAGCCTCGCTTCTATATACCTGCATTCTTTGCTATTCCTAGCCTCGCTTCTATATACCTGCATTCTTTGCTATTCCCAGCCTCGCTTCTATATACCTGCATTCTTTGCTATTCCTAGCCTCGCTTCTATATACCTGCATTCTTTGCTATTCCTAGCCTCGCTTCTATATACCTGCATTCTTTGCTATTCCTAGCCTCGCTTCTATATACCTGCATTCTTTGCTATTCCTAGCCTCGCTTCTATATACCTGCATTCTTTGCTAGTCCTAGCCTCGCTTCTACTAGTATATACCTGCATTCTTTGCTATTCCTAGCCTCGCTTCTATATACCTGCATTCTTTGCTATTCCCAGCCTCGCTTCTATATACCTGCATTCTTTGCTATTCCTAGCCTCGCTTCTATATACCTGCATTCTTTGCTATTCCTAGCCTCGCTTCTATATACCTGCATTCTTTGCTATTCCTAGCCTCGCTTCTATATACCTACATGCTATTCCTAGCCTCGCTTCTATATACCTGCATTCTTTGCTATTCCTAGCCTCGCTTCTATATACCTGCATTCTTTGCTATTCCTAGCCTCGCTTCTATATACCTACATTCTTTGCTATTCCTAGCCTCGCTTCTATATACCTGCATTCTTTGCTATTCCTAGCCTCGCTTCTATATACCTACATTCTTTGCTATTCCTAGCCTCGCTTCTATATACCTACATTCTTTGCTATTCAACAATACTGCTACAGTGTTTACAATGTCTTCTCCGGCCGACTCACCTCTCGTCCTATGTGACACGAGACTGAGGCCACGGTCATCAAAAACGAATAAAACTTACTTTTAATATCAGAAACATTAAATGCCAATAGATGAGTGCCAACCGACATTTCATTCAGATATTTGTGGTACAATTACCTTCCTAAATCATAAAATAAGACTAAAACTAGTCTCTTTCGATAATGTATATTAGGTCTTTCTTTCTATCGGCTATTCAGACTCAGATTAGTCCTACATAACAACTGTCTGGATGTCCTGTGTAGGGGAAATCATTACAAGGGTCATAAAATCACCGCAATCTCGCTGGCCCGGAGTAAGTGGGGTAGATACGGTGGGTGATAGCTAGTGACGGGTGATCCAAACTAATGCCATCACAGGGGACGGGGGAAGTAATGACGCCATAGATTATACCAATGACAATAAAACATATCTGCGACCAGTTGTTACGACGCGAATAAAGAGTCACCAGGACAAAAATGTGTGAATCGGATGAGAGAATTGTCTCCGACTGATTAAGAAGTGCGTCCTGTCGTAATCAATGTCAGCTTCATCCATCATAATATACACACAAAATCTGTGAATGGCCTCGTCAAGTCTACAGTATGTTATTACGGGCTTATGCGTACTCATATGTATAGGTGTCTCGGTTATTCATTATTTTTGCATGTTGTAATACTTCTGAATATTAGCGCATTATCTCCAATTAATGGCGATGCGTCGTAATTACTTTGAGATTAAAAAAAAACCAAACTGTGAAAGGTTTTCGGTTTTTTACAATAGGCTATCCCTTGACTTATACGCACCTATATCTATATGTGTGTCAGTTATTATTCTATAGGTATATAAGTTATACCTGTATGTTTTGTTCCTTTTGTAGATCATCCGTATGATGATCGTCGTGGTGGTGATCTACGCCACCTGCTGGCTTCCCCTGAACATCATCAACATCGCCGGAGACATCGACCCGACCATCTACGACACGAAGGGTATGAACTACATCTGGATGTCATTCCACTGGCTCGCCATGAGCAACTGTATGTACAACCCGTTCATCTACTGTTGGATGAACTCGAAATTCAGAAATGGGTTCCGGAGGGTATTGAGTCACCTCACGTGCGGTTACGTTAAAATGGCGGACGAGGTGGAGCTGTCTCACTTCCGGCGGACGGACACGGTGAATACGTCGGTAGGGGGCAGCCTATCCAGATACTACAAGCAGACGTCCGTTTCTTTGACGTCAAAAGACGGTTCATCTGTCCGAGACAAAGCAAAGAAAAATGGAAATGTTTATAGCCCGGTGCCAACTGTTTTATAATCATGTATAAAATTGAGTACTGTTATAATAATAATAAAAAAATGTGTATGTTTAGTTCCCTGGTCAATGACAATTAGTTAATTTCTGTACATAAATGAATTTAACTTGAACTTTCAAGCGCAGGACTTAAAATGCCTTGCAATGTATAGAACGCTGTACATACACGAAAGCTGTAAGCCACCAAAGGTGCAGCAGTTAAAGGTTATTCATTGCATTTAAAAACGCCACATAATAAGAAAATATATCCCGATGTAGGCGGTAAGACAATTAAACCCTATAAACCACTAAGGACCAAAATGGCCGGCACATTTGTTTCCGCTCCAAACCAATCCCGTCCCTGACAAAACTTCAGTGGTGACATCCATGACTAAGGATCTGTAGGTTGATAGTTCATGTAGAAATGAACTCATCCACCCCACCCCTCATCCCCGCTTCCACGCATTGTCTTTCCCAAAAGAAATAAGACCGGGTAAGGCTCTACCGCTTGGCGTAAAATTCCATCATTGAAAATTTAAAAAAATAGTACAATATATCCCCATAGGGAAGACCGTTCTTGTACTAGATACTCCTTCTAAATGAAAGCACGCCCTTTCTCCCCTTTTCTAAATATTTTTGGAGCTATCAAAGGTCTCCAGCTATTTTATCACTAGAAATTTAGGACAAAATGACAATCATTTGGTTTTTGTTCTTTTTGTTAGTTTTTTTTTCAACAGGAAATTCTTAAAATTTTATAAATTATACTATAGCTTACGCAAATCTATTATCGTCATCTTATACGAACTATATAAGTATATACTACAATTATAATTGGGGTGTCTTTTTTCTATCATGGTAGAGAATCTTATCAGGTCCGGTTTTTTTTCTTAAGGAAAAAAACTCTAGCTTCTCCCGCAACACCGTCTGGGACATACGGGTTCTGTTGATCACAATATATATCTATATATATATATATATATATATATATATATATATATATATATATATATATATATATATATATATATATATATATATAGAAATATACTCTGCCTTTTACCCGACTTACTGGAAGCATCCAGCGAGAGGTTAATATAATTTCTCTAGGTGACTAATAAATTTTTTTATTGTCAAGAATACTTCATTAACTACACAAAAATTGAGAAAATTGTGTCAGCTAACGTCAACTTTACGGTAAGGTTGTAAACTCTTAGCAAAAGTCATGTCAAATCAATCTGTCAAGTCTGTGTTTAAGGTGAAAACCTCGTTTGTAATTGTAAGAACCTTTATTCAACCTTTTGTATTTTATGTATCTATAATTTACAATAAAATACATTTAAAACAGGAGACGTGTCCTTGCGTCCACAGCGGGCACCGGAGTAAGCAGGTCATACAGTCAGGGTGGGAAGATGTGCTTTCGATATCTTTGTTATAATTTTATCACAGGAGACACTTGTATATCAAATTGTTATTGGAAACGTTTCACAGACTAGTTCCAACTGCAAGATAGTGATAAATGCAATTTTGTCTTCAGTCCAGATAAAAACTTGATTTTCCAGCCATGTCAAAGTCACTTAGATGAGAAATCCAATATTTTCTATGTGTATGTCTGTTTGATATTTCGCTACGATCCCTGTTCAATTCAAACATGTTCCTCCATCCCCCAGACGAACAATCATCATGGTGAATAAGGAACTCTTATTTAAAAGGTATTTAGCTCTTTGAAAATACGCACTTTCCAGCACATTATTTTGATATTCATTCCTTTCTTCCCCAGTTTATCGGCAAGGTCTGGGTGCCTTTGGGTCTGGGTGCCTTTGTCTTTCGCTGAACCATTAATGAAACGTTCGAAAGGTAATGATTATATTCATGCAAAAGGTTCATTTTTAATATATGTGCAATATAAAAGGAAATCCAATTGTTTTATTTTTAGCCGTAAACGAAGAAGTTAGTAATGGAACTATCATTAATGAGAGACTAATTCTATGTGGGAAGAGATGAGAGATTGCGCAGATCTGAGGCCACTTTACGTTTCATTAGGCGCAATGTCGAAATCATTTCGTACGCTGCGGAACTATTTGTTTTTTACACGACATCGACATTAAATGTGTTGTTATCAAGATCATTACTTTTCATAGAATTATAAACGTGCTATGGTATCATACCAAACCATATACTGGGTGTCGTGTCCATGGCCGATATTTGTCCTCAGTCTTCGGACCAGATTTATTTAAGTAATCTCCTTTATATTTTACACAAAAGGAGGCCGGGGTATAGTTAATGAATCAAAAACAGAAAATACAGAAAAGTGCTCAGCTCGCTTTGCAACTGATTTTCAGCATCTTTATCGTAACTCTTGATTCATAAAATTGCTTGATACGATCTTTGTTACCGTTGAAGTATTAATAATGTTTAACACAGAATTCAGACAAAAGTAATACATGCAATTACATCTCCCAGAATCAATCTTTTACAGATAGATCTAGACACACATTACGTACAAAAGTTTTTTTGTTGGATTTAAAAAATATATATATATATAATTAAAAAGAAATGCAGCAATTAATTAAGGTATCTCATTCATCAATGTTGTTGTATCAAGAATTTCTCATGAAGTATACATTGTATATTGAAATCTGTAGACAAAACATACTTAATAATATTTTTTTTAAAAAGGGGGGGGGTCAGTATTTTTCCCACCTAAAATTCAATTTCAGCGCGAATGGCATTTGTTGCCAGTATTTTTAATTAAGCAAAAGTACTAAATCAAATATTGTTTTAAGTTATGCACAATACCTTGAAGATTAATGATAAATTTTATTTCAATACGTGTCTAAAGATGAAAAAGTTTCTCTCTATAGTGAGGAAACTAACACCTGTTCTGCGAATGTCGTGAGGCAAAGTAGTCTGTTGCATTGCACGTTGCCTTCGTCTCCAAGTAATATCGTACGCGACACCTACGGCTGGCACGTCAGACGTTCGTTTGTCTTACGTTGCACCTGCAATCACTTCCACACCCCCTTTGCTCATCCTACGATCAGCCACGGGTAAAGCCTCTGTCACAACTGTCCGTACGTGTTAGGTGATCTGCGTGTGCTACGGGTTTTGCATTCGTGGCTCCCGTGGCTGATCGGAGCAGTAAAACTCGCATTAAAATGATTGCGAGTGCAACGTAAGACAAACGGACGTTTGACGTGCCAGTTGGAGGTGTCACGTACAAGTTTTTTTAAAGACGGGTTGCCACTTGCAACGTGCGATGCCCGTAGGAACCGTACTTACGTCTTACCATTGTCTTGCACCAGACGTACGTTTGCCTTGCGAAAGGAGTAATAACATTCTTGTCGTAGGTCACCTGCAAGTCAATCGTACCGACGTCTTTCTGACCCCACGACAGCTACACGAACAATCATTAGTTCTCACTTTAAATAAAGAACACTTTTTTCTCTAGACATGTACTGAAATATATCTACTGTGAGCAAGTATATATTGAAACGTCAAAAGAACTCGTAGAAAAAGAAGATTATTATTGCTGCTTTGGTGATTAGACTAGATAAACTGGTGAACTAAGATGAAGAATGTTTTTAAAACATTATTTATCTTTCGTATTTAATACCATAAAATATCGAAAACTTCTCTGAAATCTAGAAGTAAATCTAAGCAAAAATCTAATTTCAGCGAATTAATTATCAACATAATTTTTTTTGGTCAATTTAATATCTTTAAATGATTTTACAATTTTGTTAATTATTTGTTTAACTTTATAATATATTCGAAAAAAAGCTTTGACGAAACTTTCATTTGAAAGTAAAAAAGCCACATCGAATTACTTTGCTTTTACAAATGTTTTTATTTAAAGGGTGAATGAAAAAATGACAATAACAAACCGTCAACCATCTCAAAAATCCATAAAACGAAATAAAAATTCAAAGCAGAGCAACACGGACCTCCAAAAAGATAGAGGTAAAATCGGGTGCACAGGAGGAGTGAGCATCCTCTGCTGACCGGCCACACCCGCCGTGTGCTCTTTGTCGTAATCAGGAAAAACGGAAAAGTCCGTAGACAATTAGGTGATTAATTATGGTCTAACAATTAGTATGAAAAACGTATGTCAGCATGCGACCCAGTGGAAGATTGTATTTGCTGACAAGGTCGTTGTATCGACCATAGACCATAGAACTTATGAAACCATTTACACTTCATACATTTTAAAAATCAAAGTCTACAACTTCTTTTCTGATATTCTGAGTTTGATTCAATTATGAAAACATTTTTATAAAGATTTAATGGTCAAATGAGATGATAATCAATATTTTCAAATTTGAAAAGGTACTCTGTTTACAACAAAATTACCATACCCACGAAAACAACAACTTCCTACAGTAGGATGTGTTGGAGTTTTTGTCTAGTTGGTTTTTAATTAGTTAAAAATATTCTTCTGCGCGTAAAGATCATTTTCCCTCCCCTTACTCCGAAAATGTATATAATTCTCTCTTAGCACGATTGCAGGTGAAAGTAATTAGGAAATCTTATGGGTTTTTTGTTTGTTTTACTTTCACTGTTTCTAATATCTACTTCAATATTCAGTTCTTTCTTGTCCCAATCTAATTAAAATTAGACGTTCTTAATCCGCTACCGCTTCTCAAACATCTAACAACATCCCATGCAGGGTCACGTCAGTGTGACCTTTCAAAAATGAATAAACATTTCAGAATTATCCAATCAGATTCTTGTTTCTAAAATCAACTCGGTTGAAGTTTCAAATTGGCGTCCGAAGAAGTGCGTCAGTTATTCAATGTTAAAAAGCTTAAAAAAGAACAAGAAGAGATATTGGGTGCATTTTGGACGACATTTCTGAAGCATTTCCTACAAACGCCCGCGTTACACCCTTCGAGATCGAGATCCGATTTTTCGGTTACTTTCCGTATACGAAATACAGACATGTCGGCCCAACGACACCTCGGCCCTACGACACCTCGGCCCCAGGACACCTCGACCAAGACGGGTCGGCCCAAAATTTGAGACACCTCGGCTCACGTAAAAGACATCTCGGCTCAAGCAAAATTGAAATAAAAGAAGATGAGTGAATAAGGCGTGTAAACTGCCTATATGAAGATAGATAAGATACAATAAAATTAAAATATCAACAAATCTCATAATTTCTTTCTAAACCATTGAAAACAATGTATATTTACCATAACATCGAATTATATCCCTTAAATATGTTAAATATTTGGAATAGAATGATTTACACTGGCGTATTCGTGTCAAAACCTCCAAATAGTGTCATTTTTAGAACTTCAATGCCTTTTTAGCTCACCTGAACCGAAGGTTCAAGTGAGCTTTTCTGATCACCCGTTGTCCGTCGTCCGTCCGTCCGTCTGTCTGTCTGTCCGTCCGTCCGTCTGTAAACTTTTCACATTTTCAACTTCTTCTCAAGAACCACTGAGCCAATTTTAACCAAATTTGGTACAAAGCATCCTAATGGAAAGGGGATTATAAATTGTTAAAATAAAGGACACAGCCCTTTTTAAAAGGGAGATAATTGCGAAACAGTGAGTATAGGGTGTGTGTCTTTAAAAATCTTCTTCTCAAGAACCACTTCACCAGAAATGCCAATATTTACACAAAAGCTAGTGTATATAGTGAAGATTCTAAATTGTAAAAATCGTGACCCTCGGACCAAAACTGGGGCCCTGGGCGGGGTTCAAAGTTTAGCATAGAAATATACATAGAAACATGTTTACAAGATTTACAAGATTTTTGTTCCATTTATTCAACTAAATTGTGCACCAAAAAACCCAACTGTGTCTCCCTAAATATTAACAACTCATGGCATAAGTATATAAGTTTGTTTAATCAAGAAATGACGGATGAAGACGATAAGGTGTAAAAATTCACTAAACATTATTTTATTTTATCGCTTATAGTTTATTTGGAGACCGTGCCCGATAAAAATAAAAATTAATATGTAAATTTATTTGTTGTCGGGCACGGTCTCCAAAATGAATGTAAGCGATAAATGTATCTTGTGATTTTGTTGTATATTGGTTTAGCATTATAAATACGGCATAGACTGGTTCGCCAGCTTATAGGAAATAGCAGTGACGAGAAAAAATTAATTTTTAGGCCCACAAGTTATCTTCACACGCTTGCGATGGAATGCCGAAAAAATCTTTCGGAGAGTCAATAGATTTATTTTAAAAGTAAAACGACTTTAATAGTTATAAACAAAGAAAGAGAAACATCTTTCGATTAAGTAAAACCGCTACAAAGTGTTAGCCTGAAAAAATCTCTGGAAGCCAGGCAACTGTATATTTATTTTACCTACTGGTTATGGAAAGTCCTTAGCTTTACAAAAAAAAAACAATTTCTACACTGACACGATCCCACTCTCTAAGTTAATAACTCTATATTTTATAAACACATAAGATAATATGTACAGACCATGTGCTAATTGTGTGTAGCCTGTGTGCATTCAATTTATATGTTATCGGACCTTTACGAGAAAACGGAGCTAAATCAGATCGTTACCATCCTCAGCAGCCCCATAAATCAAGTTATAATGGGCATGGATTGGAATGCTACGAGTAGTCTAGTGCCAATTATAACTTACTCAACAATGTAAATATTTAACGTTATACATTTCCGATGTAAATTAATATTTACAATACCCACATAAACAATGTATTGTCAACGGTGTCAATTAATTTGTTCTTGTTAATTTGATATTTATTGTCAAATTCATGTTTAGTTCTTCTTAAACCTTCTTTCCTTGATCCGCCTCAATCTTCTTTCCGATTTATTTTAAGTGTGCGCATTTGCTGTGCGCGAAGCTGCAGTGAGTTTTCCCACTGTTTACCTGTCCTTGAATTTCCTAGCGGAGGCGTTTAGGATCAAGGGCAGGCTATCCAGTCTAAGATACGGCAGATCTACGCACGTGGTGTAGATTTATTTGTAAACAACACTACCATAGGTAATCTTGTTTCACACGGAAATTGAAATAAATAAAAGTATGTTTTATTATTATTAGGGAAACACTGTTAATGTGTTACACTCGTATACTAATGATGAACCCGTGAAATTTGTTCAAAGACTGCTTAAAGCAGAAACAGAAAGAAGTTAATTTATTTTTAAACTTTGAAATTTCTTCGATTTTTGTAACCATGATGAGTTACGATTCATTGTATTACAAATGCATCACTACGTATTTTATAAGGAAATATACTGAGTATACAATCACTTGGTATGTTAAAATTGCAAATAAAAATATACATGTAGTTGCATATGTGCGAATTTAGTTACACAAACCATGATAATATTTGATATACGACTATTGGTACAGAAAATTAAATTAATGATATCTATATTAAAGAAAATGTCAGCTCGACGCCTTTGTGGCCGTTCCCGGCCGTTGATATGTATAGGGAAGATTCTAAATTGTAAAAATCGTGACCCTCGGACCAAAACTGGGGCCCCAGGCGGGGTTCAAAGTTTAACATAGAAATACATAGGAAAAATGTATAAAAATCTTCTTTTCAAGAACCATTGCACCAGAAATGCCAATATTTACAAAAAAGCTTGTATATATAATGAAGATTCTAAATTGTAAAAATTGTGAGCCCCGGACAAAAAGTGGGGCCCTGGGCGGGGTTCAAATTTTAACGTATATAGGAAAATGTTTAAAAATCTTCTTCTCAAGACCTATAATGCAACAGTTTGGAATATTACTATGCATACATCCTTAAATAATGTAGATTCTAATTTGTAAAAATCGTGACTCCCGGACTAATACTGGGGCACCAAGAGGGGTTCAAAATTTAACATTTTAAAAAATATATAGAAAATTTTATTAAAATGTTCTTCTTGAGAACTACAATGTTACAGTTTGTGGAATTCCTATACATGCATCCCTGGCTTATGTAGATTCTTAATTGGTAAAATCGTGACCCCCGGACTAATACTGGGGCCCCAAGAGGGGTCAAAGTTTAATATAGAAATATATAGGTAACATGTTAAAAAATCTTCTTCTTGAGAACTACAATGCTACAAGTTGTGAAATTACTATGCATGCAACCTTAAATAATGTAGATTCGATAGTTTTAAATTAGTGACCCCTGAACTAATACTGGGGACCCAAGATGGGTTCAAAATTTAATGTAGAAGTATATGTGGAAAATGTTTAAAAACCTTTTTCAAGAGAACTACAATGCTTCAATTTGTCAGATTACTACGTAAGCATCCTTAAATAGTGTAGAAGCTGTGACCCTCAATCTAATACTGGGGCCCCAAGAGGGGTTCAAAGTTCAACATAGAAATATAGAGGGAAAATGTTTAAAAATCTTTTTCCAGAGAACTACAATGCTTCAACTTGTGAGATTACTATGCAAGCATCCTTGAATAATGTAGATGCTAAATTAATAAAGCTGTGACCACTGGACTAATACTGGGGCCACAAGAGGGGTTCAAAGTTTAACATAGAAATATATATGGGAAATGTTTTCAAAAAGTTTTTCTCGAGAACTATTATGTTACAGTTTGTGAGATTACTATGCAAGGATCCTCAAATAGTGTAAATTCTAAATTGTTAAAGTCAACCATAAACCTCGGACCAATACTGGGGCCCCAGAAGGGGGGTTCAAAGTTAGAAATAGCATATGCTACGAAATAGAATGTTACAAGAAACTGTTGTTCAGGTGAGCGATGTGGCCCATGGGCCTCTTGTCTTTTATAAAGTGGGTCTGAGCTCCATATTTTTGTCATAGTCTATATAAGGCTTAAAGGAAATCAAACCGATTTCAATACACGAAAACGTGGAGAGATGACCCACTATACTTTAAAAACGTCATTTTGTATCCCAACAATTGAAGGTTTTAGAAAAATAATACAAGTCCTTAAATTCGTAGTTGAAGTCGGATATAGCATTTAACAATGGATTTTTTTGTGTGAATGAAATGGCTCAGTGGTTAGAGCACCAGACTTAGGTAACATTATAGAGCTAGGGTTTTTAGGTTGTGGGTTCGATACCACCAAAACTTTAGAATTTATTATTTTTCTTATCGTTTGTTAAAATATTCAAAACAATATAGTTAGAAGTCTCATAATTAACTGCTCGTAATTAAATCCTCATTGTCACCCATGACACGCATTTGAGACTCCAAATTGAGATTTGGAAAAAATAAATATGAAATTGTATTTTACGAATAAACCAAATGGGCATTTGCGCTATCTTGTTCTCTCATCTTCTTTAAATAATTTTCATGTTTTCAATTTTATTTTGTTACTCACACACATATATAATTTTTATATATAGTTTTGTAATTAAATATGTTGGAATTATTAAAATATTACATATCAAATACTTGTATAAGAAACGAGGCCATTGAGTGCTAATTGTTAAGCAAACAAGAAATTAAAATTATGAAAATGACGACAATTAAGTGCTAATAGTAAACCAAACAAGAGGATGCGGCAGTCTCCTTTGGAGTCTCAAATGCGTGTCATGGGTGACAATGAGGATTTAATTACGAGCAGTTAATTATGAGACGATAACCACCGAAGATATTGAACAACCCAGTTTTCCAATATAAGAGAAAAATATTTCTTAATGAACTATATATTATTCTTATATTACTTTGATCAGAAATATTAAGCTAAATTGAATCAATTTAAGACACAAACCGTAGTTACGCACCGTAGTTACGCACATGTGGTCAGCTCAGCACGTCAGCTACTGTGTAACGTTAACCGTAGATTTAGTACTTTTTAAGTAGCACGAAATTAAATAATGTTCACTGGTCATACGAAATGAAAATTGATGAAGCTGCATTATTATAACCACATATATATAAATGATCGAATAGATACAGTAATTATCTGCCAATGTTTTTTTAAATTTATACATTTTTAACCGAAATTTTCATTGGGCCGAGGTGTCTTTTACATGGGCCGAGGTGTCAATAGATTTGGGCCGACCCGTCTGGGCCGAGGTGTCAACCGCCCTGGGCCGAGGTGTCGTTGGGCCGAGACGTCTGTACCCCGTTACCCCCCGTATACAATCTATCCTTTCTGTGTTCAGTTTTATATAGTTTATTTTGATGGAACTTGTGAATAATATCAGTCCCATCAGCTGTCTTTTCGTATTGGACAAACGGAAATCCACATATAATACAGGCATCTACTAAAACACAAGTTTTCCTCGTTGTCATGGGCTGTGCCATTTTTGTTTTTCTTTCGCTTTTAACACCTCGGTCATCTACGTATGTCGATAAAAAAAGCAGAGGAGTTCTGAGCCCTCAGCCAAAGAGTCGGAGACGTGATTTCATTGGTTAACTGAAAGGTCACACTGACGTGACCCTGCATGGGATGTTGTTAGATGTTTGAGAAGCGGTAGCGGATTAAGAACGTCTAATTTTAATTAGATTGTTCTTGTCCCGTTATTCTTCTTTGCCTTCCATCTTTTTTGTCAAAAAGAACGTATTTTTTTTATTTTGGTTTTTAGAAAGGGGTTTAATACTAGATTCTTTGATTTGATTTTGATGAATGGTAAAGGTACTGATTATCTTATCCTTATGGGAATTTTTTCATAATCATTTTTTATAAAAAAAAAAAAAACAAAACAAAACTCTTGTTTATGGAATTTTCGCACGAACCACGAGCAATTGGTGTACGAATGACGTAAGTGTGACGTACGTTTACTGTTTGTTGAATTCATATTATGTGGATGGTGAGCACATGCGACTTGTAGTGAACGTACGTATAACTCAAGATACAATTGAGATCTCCTTACGTCATTCGTGCAATTCCAACCGTACGAACATCTTACGGGTTCCTTGAGTTAAGCGCAAGTGCAGCGTACGTTTTCAGATCTTGCAAGGAAACTGTGGTGATTTTGTGCATGTCCAACAGCTTGTGCCTACGGGAAGCGTACGTCCTTCCAAAATCGTAAGATGCACTTGCGTGTCTCGCAAGATTTTTGATTAAAATCCGCCCGTAGACCACCCGTAGAAGAATGTACGTGTACGACCAGTTGTAACTAAGGCTAAAAAAGTAGCACAAGCACGATCATCGAACCCTCATTGTAAGTTTTGACAACGACTTAGAACGAAACACCCGTGAAAATAATTATTTGAAGTATTTTTTTCAAATACACAATATACTGGCTTAATATTATAACTCTGTGCCGGATAATTATGCCAGTGCCAAGGTGGCATTTTTGCACCCGTCTAAGCTGCATATATTGAAAACTTCAAATATGCCATATAATAGACCATTGCTTTGAGAGTTTACAAACACCTTCGTTATCATTGTATCTCACCTGTCAGGTGAGATATTTTACTTTCAAAAATAAATTCCTACAGGAAAATAATTTTTTCTATAGGAAAAACAATATTTCTATAGGAAATTTGAAATTTCCTATCGGAATACAAGAACTTCCTATAGGAATTTTAATTCTGATAGGATTAAATGAAATCCGATAGGAAATCTTAATTTCCTATAGGAAAACTTTATGTCTGAAGCAAATTCCTACAGAAAATATCATTCTCCTATTGGATATATAATTCCTATAGGATTTTTAGAAAATCCTATAGGTTTGTTAAAATTTCCTGTAGGAGAATCATTTCTCCTATTGGAACTATCATTTTCTTATGGGATATTAATTTTTAAAGGTAAATATTTCACCTGTCAGGTGAAACACTCTAAAATCAAAAGTGGTTATATACTATCTGGACAATGGTCTATCATTTTGTATATATGGATTTTCCGAAACCGCATCTTAAGCGGGTGCGAAAATGCCACCTTGGCACTGGCATAATTATCCGGCACAGTGTTTTATCTAAAAGTTAGTTTTAATCTATCATTTTAAGAAAATAATATAAATCATATCCATCAATAACTCAAAGCAGAAAAAAATGAGGTACAGCGTATTTTGATAATTTTGGAACCTACATTTGAATGGTGTTTATGTGATTTTTGTGCAATTTAGCCCTCTATCATTTAAAAATGTATAACTTGTATTCTGTTCATAGTAAAGACTTGAAATTTAGACACAACCATCACCAGTGTTTAGATTTTATGCTCATTCAATTTCAAGGTAATATCAAAAGGTCAAAGGTCAAATATGATGTATACTTAAACTTCAATTAATCTAAAACATACGGTCAAATTGTCATTATTTTAAAACATTTTAATTAATATCGGGGTCATGAAAATCATATGCTAAATTTTATTTAAATTTGAACAATACAATTTCTTTTCCGAGACGGTTCAGTGTTGCAAAATTTCGTCTTAAAAGATGATTTACAAGTGTTTTTTTGTTTTTGTTTTTTACATTATTTTACATCAGAAATTACCTTAAGTTATCAGCTAGAATTTATTTCAGTGTCCTTAAGTAACAAAAAGGTCTCATGTATAAATAGAAGTACAAACATTTGTAATATCTTAAATTTTAGATAAAAATTTTCTTCTTGTATATAAAATGGTTTACTTGCACATTTTGAATGATTGACCAAAATTTGAATGTTAGAATTCAAGTTATAAGAGAGTATGGAATTACCATTTGTTTGACAAAATGACTCGTGGAAAACAAGCTAAACTTATTCAATGTGTTTATAAATAATATTATCAACAGAAGAAAGCAACATTAGATTGAAACGTATACCAATAAAAAATATATGTAAACATTTACAAGGCTCGAACTTTGTTAACAAAACAAAGAATTTCAAACTCTGTATCTTGCTTATAACTCAGTTTTTGACTTTCAAATTTTGACAAAGCATTACAAATACCCATATTAATCATTCTGAACATTGAAAATGAAAAAACAGAATTAAAAATTTTGAGCTCAAATCCTGTCTAAGTCCCTTTAAAAAGTAACTTTTTTGCATAGCAAATTCTAGCAAGAAAACATATTGACGCAAGCGTCAAATGGACAAGCAAAAATATAATTCTTGTATGAATCATCATTGGCTGTTTACATAAAAAAAAACTCACCACAAAGAAGAAAATAACGAGTTGGTTGTACTCTTTTATGGAAATTTTAATATATTTTCAGCAGCACGTCTCGAAGTTTAACATTTTACTATCATTATCAATTTCTAACGGTAATTGTATGACCATTGCCATAGTATGAAGTAATGGAGAACACATTGATTTGTATATTATTCTAATACAAAGTTCAACTCATCATTATTCTCTTGGAGATTATGTATTTTAAACCATTTTGATTTTTTGTTGTTGCACTGTATTGATATTAAAACTAAATGCATTAGTTTATATGGTTTCAAGGGACCACAGAAATAGAAATGGATTATTTTAAAGGTACATGTAAGATCATGCTCATCCGGTAGAAACTGCACAATTTCAAAGATAAAAAAATAAGCCGGATAATTGTTTGAATTATAAATCTTAACTACACTTCAGGTAATGAAGATAATCATGGTTATTTAAAAATTCAGGTCTTTCATATTTTTGTATAAATAATTAATATGGATGTCATTTTATGATATTTTTCTACCACGTTTCACATGGAAATACCGGTATAATAAATACACACACAAAGTCATTTTATTTGACGCAGAACATAAAAATTCAAATATATCATTTATATAAAATTTCATGTCATTCAGGTATTTAATATTTCAGGTCTTTAATATGTCCCGTATACCCGATCTCGATATATTGTTTGAAAAGAATGAAATACTCCAAAATTTTCCGAATAGATTATAGTCTCGATAAAAACGCGCCTAACACGACAGTCTATGACCTACTTTACGAGTAAAACAAAAAAATATGTAATATTTTTAAAGGCACAAAACATATTTCTACATGTAAAACTTTTAATTCATAAAAATAAGCATAATATTAATTCCATGAAAAAAACATATTCCGCAGAAACGCAGTTTCAATACCTAAATGTATATCAAAACACGGACCGCCCTCTGGCGGCCCGTAACAATGACTATTTCATTTTACACTCCGTGAAAAGAGATTGAAATGGTAAGTTTGAGGCAATATGGGCAAAAACTGTCCGGATTTTTTAAATTTTACATATTCATAAATCTTATTCCAAATAACAAAATATCAAATTATCAGAAAAATTAAATCATAGGAAACCTTAAAACATTATTTTCCCTTATTTCGTTTGAACGGGATGAAAGAGTTTTGAGTGAGCTACATGCCGTGTTTTTAATATATAAATCTAAATAAAAAGTAGACCTTGCAGTGGGTAATTAAAAAAAAAATTCTAGCACTCTTATACATTATTAGTTTGACGAGGATAGTATTATGGCTCGCAAAAGAGCTTAACGTCATCAGATCCTTTTTTTTATTAAAGGCTTTATAATCCCACTATCACCGGTAGACAGGAACGTTGGATGTGTAGATAACACACTAACGGTACAGCGACAGGTGAGTGTACTCATGTGGTGCACCTGACAAAGGTAAACCCATCAAAGACCGTTCAATCAAATACCATTCCATCAGAGACCACAGTCCATACAATTTGTACCAAACGCCAAACTGTTGCATTTCTGTGTCCTTTTTGATATTGATATGTTAATTTTTTTAAAATCAGAAGTATCTATTGAAATGGTTAAATTAATTCCCAAAGACTAGGACTATTTCCAGTTTCCCTAATGTTGGCTTTCTAGACAATTTTCTTAAATGTGAAGCTCCTCAGAATCCTATCTTTGTTTAAGTGCATAGAAGTATCACCTCCCCCCCCCCCCCCCCACATAATTATTAGTGTAATTACGCTGCTATTTATAAAATTCAAGTAACTTTGAACCTTGCTATACAATTTACATATAAGTGAATGTTTTTATTATACATATAATGGCATTTTTCGATCACATTATGCGCCATATAACTTCCAAATAAAGTTACGACAGAGCCAAGAACTTGACAAATTTTATCAAAAATCTCTTTTCACTTTTCATGTATCTGTTTTTCCGATACATTTTAACATCAGACAACGACACTGAAAGTCATTTCATATAAAGGAAATACTAAGTGGCGGGGTATCCTATCACATATGTAGTTTTATATGGGCAGTGGAAAGGGTAAAAAATACATTTTTACAAAATCAATGGCAATTTAAATTCAACAATGCAAAAAAATATCATCAATGACCATAAATGCAAAACCAACAGTTTTCTTTGCAATATAAATATACATAAAATCAACCAAAGGTGTTTTTATACAAATCAAACAAACAAAATGTAAAACCAACATAATTCAAAGTTTCTGCAGCGTAAACCACCTGGAATGGTGGACAGCCTAAGTTTACGCAATGCGTAAACCCATGTAAACTTCAGGTTTCCAAATGGAAACCTTGTATAAACCATAATTTTTCTTGAGTGTCCGCACAGTTTCCATAATGTTTCTGGGGTGCGGTAACTGTTTTTTTTCATCCAGTGAAAGTCAGTCAACTCGTATAAAAAAACCAAGATTCAAGTCCTCTACAAAAATTTTACTCGTACACAAGGGTTAAAAATGTTTTATGTATTGTGGGAAGTTCGCATGCAAAACGAAAAGCATACTTTATGATAATTAAGATTAATTACTTTATTAAATAATTGATATTTTAAAAGAGAAAGAATGTGAATTTTAATTAAGAGTTCAAAGATATAAGAATTTATCACAAAAATATCAGTTTAGTTAATTGTGGTTAAACATCGTAAAAGCAAGTTCTGTGCAAGCAGTTATTCAGATATTCCCTTTTATAATTTTTTTTTTATTATCTAAAGATTGTGGAATTAAAGACATAAATAAGGGTATATCATGTAGAATTACTAAGTTACGGAAATTATACATTCCATTCAGGGTTTTTTTTAAATATCGTGTAACTATCGTTTTGAGATACCAAAACGCTTTGTCATTAGCAAAACTGTTAAGATTTTCGTTCCATTGAGGTAGTAAGAACACCAGTTATTGAATGTTTTATGTCCCAACGCATTTTTTTTTTAATACACGTAGATATTGGATCATGTTTGTACATGTAAATTTATTCACAATATTTTGAATCAAATTATTCAATACAATAAAGATATTACCAATATACTCAGTAATCCATATACAGTGTCATGTATATTGTGATCAATTAATTTGAACATTTTCCATAGGTGGGACTATGCCACTGTAAATACTATTTTAGAAAAAGAATGCGGTGTGCAGAGATTGATTTCATGTTTTAAATGTATACTTTACTATATTTGTTTTAAAATTTTAGTTCCAAGGTCCTTACCCGCGATTCCAAAGCTTATAAATACGTGCACTCAAAGAAACCACGTTCCCGCTATCTCTCCTATATTAGTAATCGGTTCAAAAACTTGAAACTTGTCGAAGAAAATTGACCCAATTTACCAATAAATGTATTAACATGGGCATGACATGCAGATATTTAGTGAAGGGAATTATCGGGTTACGACATGAGGTCACCTTTTTACCGGTAGATGTAACTTGATAGTGCATTTCAACAAATATTCATCGGCAGTACTGTCATGTTGTTTTTGAATTTACCGGGTGGCAGTAAATACAAACAACAGTTGCTTCTCCAACACGCCACCTGGCGTTTATTTTTGTGTGTCCGCTTGTTGTTTGTTTTCCATTTATGTATGTTGGTTTTACTTTTTGTTTGTTTGATTTGTATAAAGACACCTTTGGTTGATTTTATGTATACTTATATTGCAAAAAAGACTGTTGGTTTGCATTTATGGTCATTGATGATATTATTTTGCGTTGTTGAATTTAAATTACCATTGATTTGTAAAAATGTATTTTTTGCCCTTTCCGCTGCCCATAGTTTTACGCATCACGTTCTTTTCAAGATGAATAGAGTTACTCCTCTTCTTGTGCCCGCAGCTTTGTCGTACTTTGAGTTTTCTTTACAAAAAGTGATCAATATGTTGTCCCGTTGTGAGTTGTAGTTAGCAAGGATCAGTTTCAGATTAAGTACACGGTCATTAATTTTGTAAAACCGAGTTACTTAAGGCCTGTCTGTGTGATAGACTTACCGATACATCAGTGGAAGACGTAAATTTGCATTGTCACCTTAGCTTCTACAGTGTGGTATTTTTCACTGTTCCTCTGGAAAAAAATTAGAAAACAAAGATGCTAAAGGACCCCCAGCAAGGCAGAGGGGAACACAATATAAGTTTATCATTGAGTTTCAGATGTAAAGTCAGACTAACGGTCAGCCCTAGAAAAAAATCACATTTCATGAAACTGTTATCCCGATACATTTTAACATCAGACAAAGACACTGAAAGTCATTTCATATAAAGAAAATACAAATACTTATATATAAGGAAAACTAAATTATACCATCTGGTTTTTAAAAGCGGACATCTCAAGTTATCAAAATGCACTAAATCTTGCTATTTATTTGGAGTATTACAAACGTAGTAGATTAGTACAATTGAAAAATTAAGGAAAAGGAAAATATTTTTAGAATAGCATAAATTGTATGTATGTATGTAAAGTTTCCCATGGTAATATTTTTCTGTTTCTTACATGCACAATGCCAACATAGAAAGAAAAATACTACATACTCGTAGACGTCAACATGCCAGATAAGATTGTTAACATGCACGATTATTTTGTCTACATGCAAGTTTGAATACTTTTTGGAGAATTTTGTTTCAAAAATACATGTAAGAACTAATCAACGCCAGACATCAAACAAGCAAGATACAACATCATAATCATTTTGGCATTTGACTTATCTGTGTTAATAGGCATATATTTATTTTTAACATGCATGATGGGTAAGCCATCCTGCGAATTACGCAAAATTAATTATTATGGTTGCAGATTTCTGTCACGTTGCCTGCAAGATTTATCAACATGCAAGGAATGTACATGTATGTCAACACGCAAAAACAATAAGTTTTGATGGTCGGTCATCTTCATATGAGAGGGAGAGTATATGAAGCCGGGTTGATATACTCTTCATTTCTATCAAAAAATGACAAATTGAACTACAGAAAAACAACTGTGTCATTGCAAGTTGTACAAACTAACTACATAAAAAGTAGTTACTTGCGTATGTGTGCATTTGAATTAAAGCGATTTCCCACTATTGGTGTATGGTGAACTCGATTTCTGATTTAAATTGTATATTGACTTATGACTAGGTTTTATTTTTGAGATTCATGAAAATATCTAAAACAATAGGGTTGTACACCATTTTTTAACACTGAATGAAGTAAAATGCAAAAATTCGTTCCTGGAATTATTTTGAAGTTTACTATGAACAACACTTAGCGGTGGGTTACCTCCTCTTTATGGGACTGGTAAGGATATCCAGAAGAATTTTAGAGGGAAGTAAATAACAACATCAGTAGTAATTATCAAGAGAGCCTTTCGAGAAATTAGGTTAATATGTCTAAATTAACTCTCGTGGTTTTTTTGGTGCCCTTTACATTGATTTTTTTGTGCGTTAGGTACTGTAGCACTACGGCCCGTCAATTCTGATACAGTTCTACAGTTACGTGAAATGTGATATGGAAGATTCCAATATATCTGTAGCTGTAAGGATGATCAGCTCACCAACGGCACAGATAACAATAAAAACACACCTTTCCATTTCATTTACACGAGTTGTGACAATTGATATCCTCAGATTCAAAGACAACATTGCTTTTCTTTAATATTATTTCATTTTGAGACGACTCGTACGGTTTGATTTGAAACACGTTTTATCATATCTACATGTGAGGTAAAGAGTTTTTTGTTCGCTCAATAATTCACAAGAACTGTTTTGGAACGGACGGCGCGGAAAATTCATTTAGGGAATAAGCCAAAAGTTAAAAATGACGCTTGTTTCAAGTGAAATATACACAAATTGCGTAGTCTTAGCTCGAAAGCCAGAAAAAATTGTTGATTTCAAAGAGCCATGGCTGAATGGCCAGCAATGGAATTAACAGGCCTACGTCACATTACTGTTTGACATAACTCTTCGCTTGCCAAAGGTGACGATTCACGGTGTTTCTATATCTAATCTTCGCTTGCCAAGGGTGACGATTCACGGTGTTTCTCTATCTAATCTTCGCTAGACAAGGGTGACGATTCACGGTGTTTCTCTATCTAATCTTCGCTAGACAAGGGTGACGATTCACGGTGTTTCTCTATCTAATCTTCGCTTGCCAAGGGTGACGATTCACGGTGTTTCTCTTTCTCTATCTAATCTTCGCTAGACAAGGGTGACGATTCACGGTGTTTCTCTATCTAATCTTCGCTAGACAAGGGTGACGATTCACAATATTTCTCTAGTCTATTGAATAAAACGCTGATTCACGGTGTTTCTCTATTCCATTGAATAGAACGATGTGTCTCTAGTCTATTGAATAGAGAAACATCGTTGATCGTAACCCTTGGTTAGCGAAGATGCCAAAGTCCAAGCTCTTGTTAAAATCACGGTCAATACTCATTAATAAAAATCACGGTCATTAATATAAACAGGAAGCAAGCGCGTCCTGAAAGCGGGACTGTTAGAGACCTAGAAAGGTGAGAGATTGAGTGCCAAGGTCTTCTAGAAATTAGTCGAATTATCTTACAAGACTCATTTTGTTCCATGAAAACGAAGGAATCATAAACTCGTTTTTTTTATTTATAGTTATGGTTTATGTAGCTTTTAGAGCTTTTTATGTTAAAAGCTTACTTTGAGTCTAGTACCTTCGAGCAGTTCCTTGAGATAGTTCTGCGTGCTGATATTTACTAGAATACTTCGTCTTTATAGTAATAACCATAGAAACTAACAACGGTAATAACCATAAAAACTAACAAAGGGTTTTTTTTTTTTTACATTTATTTTAATTTTCTTTGAAATATCCCGATGTTTACATAATTCTAATGAAACGATATTTATGGCACACGGACCAATCTATCCGGACACTTACCGCAGTCTGATTCTCATTCTGACCAATGTCAAACGAACATGGCTGAACACAAACGGCTCTGTCCATCAATGTAACCGTTCACAAGAGGGATATAGTTCACACGGCTCTTATTTATATTTAGATCTATTTCCCCCAGATATTATTAAGGTACTTGTCAGTTGAACAGGGCAGTTATTACGCGATTTTTCAGGTATCGCTATGTATATTTCCAGGCAAATCATACTTATCAGACAGTAATTGCTCCTTGTGGGATAAATACCGACATTCTTTTGATTTTTTATTTTGCATGGATTGCATTTCAATTCGAAGAACCACCCCATTGTTAATCCCTATGTCGTCAATCTGCTCGTCTGATTCACACTTGGAATGCGTTCGCCGACAACACTTGTAGAAAGCCAAGTGGAGTCCAGCTCTGAATTTAGGACTCATCCAGATGTAAATGATAGGATTGTAGCAGCTGTTGCTCATGGCCAGCCAATGGAAGAGGAGCCAGAGGACGGGCATAAAGCTCTGGTTGTAGATCTCGGGGTTCTGGTCCCCAACAAGCGTGGTCACGTGGAAAGGTAACCAACACAGGGCGTAGAATATCACAACGGTCACCATCATACGGATCATCTGTAACAGAAAACACGCCATATAAATGTATGTACTGGAACTAACACAAGATAAACGGATAACACCCCATCTTAATGTATGTACTGGAACTAACACAGAGGAAACAGAAAACACGCCATCTTAATGTAGATACTGGAACTAACACAAGGGAAACAGAAAACGCGCAATATTAATATATGTACTGGAACGAACACGAGGGAAATTAGAAAACACGCAATCTTAATGTATATACTGGAACTAACACAGGGGAAACAGAAAATACGCCAACTTAATGTATGTACCGGAACGAACACATGGTAAACAGAAAACACGCCAACTTAATGTATGTACAGGACCTAACACAGGGGAAACAGAAAACCCGCCATATAAATGTATTTAATGGAACGAACACGGGGAAAACTAAAACACGCCATATTAATGTATGTAATGGAACGAACACGGGGGAAACGGAAAATACGCCATCTTAATGTATGTTATGGAACGAACACGGGGGAAACAGAAACACGCCAACTTAATGTACGTACTGGAACGATCTCAGGGGAAACAGAAAACACGCCATCTTAATGTAGATACTGGAACTAACACAAGGGAAACAGAAAACACGCAATATTAATATATGTACTGGAACGAACACGGGGGGAATTAGAAAACACGCAATCTTAATGTATATACTGGAACTAACACAGGGGAAACAGAAAACACGCCATTTTAATGTATGTACTGGAACGAACACAGGGGAAACAGAAAACACGCCATCTTAATGTAGATACTGGAACTAACACAAGGGAAACAGAAAACACGCAATATTAATATATGTACTGGAACGAACACGGGGGGAATTAGAAAACACGCAATCTTAATGTATATACTGGAACTAACACAGGGGAAACAGAAAACACGCCATTTTAATGTACGTACTGGAACGATCTCAGGGGAAACAGAAAACACGCCATCTTAATGTAGATACTGGAACTAACACAAGGGAAACAGAAAACACGCAATATTAATGTATGTACTGGAACGAACACGGGGGGAATTAGAAAACACGCAATCTTAATGTATATACTGGAACTAACACAGGGGAAACAGAAAATACGCCAACTTAATGTATGTACCGGAACGAACACAGGGGAAACAAAACACGCCATCTTAATGTATGTACTGGAACGATCTCAGGGGAAACAGAAAACACGCCATCTTAATGCATGTACTGGAACGATCTCAGGGGAAAAAACCGCTAACTTAATGTATGTACTGGAACGATCTCGGGGGAAACAGAAAACACGCCATCTTAATGTATGTAATGGAACTAACACAAGGGAAACAGAAAACACGCAATATTAATGCATGTACTGGAACGAACACGGGGGAAACTGAAAACACGCCATCCTAATGTATATACTGGAACTAACACAAGGGAAACAGAAAATATGCCAACTTAATGTAGGTACCGGAACGAACACAGGGTAAACAGAAAACACGACAACTTAATGTATGTACCGGAGCGAACACAGGGGAAACAAAACACGCCATCTTAATGTATGTAATGGAACGATCTCAGGGGAAACAGAAAACACGCCATCTTAATGCATGTACTGAAACGAACACGGAGGAAACTGAAAACACGCAATCTTAATGTATGTACAGGACCTAACACAGGGGAAACAGAAAACACGCCATTTTAATGTATGTACTGGAACGAACACAGGGGAAACAGAAAACACACCATACTAATGTAGATACTGAAACGAACACATGGTAAACAAAAACACGCCATCTTAATGTATGTAACGGAACAAACACAGGGGAAACGGAAAACACGCCATAATAATGTATGTAATGGAACTAACACAAGGGAAACAGAAAACTCGCCATCTTAATGCATGTACTGAAACGAACACGGGGAAAACTGAAAACACGCAATCTTAATGTATGTAAATGAACTTACACAGGGTAAACAGAAAACACGCAATCTTAATGTATGTAATGGAACGAACGCGGGGGAAACTAAAAACACGCCATATTAATGTATGTAATGGAACTTACACAGGGTAAACAGAAAACACGCCATCTTAATGTATGTAATGGAACGAACACGGGGGAAACTGAAAACACGCCATATTAATGTATGTAATACATACGCCATCTTCATTTTTCTCAAAAGTAGCATTCAATATCGTCACTCGCTTATATTTTGTTTTTAAAACGACCGGAATCTCCCAACCGACAGAAGTAAAGAAATGATAAGTGCAGAAAAGATACACGTCTGAAAAGTCTAGCACAGAAAGTCGGCTATGAAATTGAATTATTTTCAAATTAAACCGACTTTTGGAATTGAATGTTTTATAAAATTTATACGATGAATGTTCGTTTTTATTCTCATCAATATCTGAATTGATTAGCATCTAAGCCGACATCTTTATGATCTAGTGCCAATGTAATTTCTACAATATAAAGAATTCCGAGTGGAGAAAAGATGTAAACATTTCCAATTATAAATTCCCGCAAGAAATTTGTTTTCGCTCCTGTAAACTTTTATGAGTGAAAAATGACAATTTTTCAATGAGGATATCTTGGATAAATTCACTTTTATCGATTTCAACTGATTTTTAAAAAATTCTTTCACAGGCATGTGTATTTTAATTAAAAATCATAAAAAATTAATGGAAGCAATTACTTGGGACAGACTATGGTTTATATACGAGCCAGGAATGATACAATGTGCTGAAGTATGTACTGGATGGAACAATGTGCTAGTGTATATAAGAGATGATACAATGTGCTGTAAGATGTATTGAAAAATTCAATGTGCTAGTGTTTGTACTGGGTGATGAAATGTGATAGTTTATTTACTGGATGATGTGCTATTGTATGTACTGAGTCATGCAATGCGATGGTTTAGGATGATACAATATGCTAGTGTGTGTATGTGTTAGTTTATATACACGATGCTACAATGTATTAGTATGTATGTAAGTGGTCTTATCATTAATGCTTATTGTTAGTGTAACGTTAAATATAATGTGTTTGCTTATTTTTGTGCAAAGTAAGAAAACTGAAAGTCTTTGTATGAAATAAGGAATGTGCTAGTTCGGCATGAAGAATTTGTCGTATAATACGTACGTATGTAGGAAATGCAAATAATTGTGTTTTGTATGTATAAGGGTAAACACCGTGTTTGTTAGTGTATATGCTGAGTTAAGGGGGTTAGCTAGTCGAGGGGATGTTGTTAGATGCGACATTCGCTGACCCAAAATATTCGACGGATGTCAGCGACAATAAAGCTGTCGAGTATGGAATGCTGTATTAATCCATTCATTAAAATCTGACAGATCTTTATTCGGCCATCCATAAAACAATCCAAGCAACCGGCAGACATAAATCTACTTACTCTCAAAGGGATTCAAGCAGGACCAATTTATTTTCCTGCATCAGAATCTAGCATTCGGCCTGCCGGGCCACTTACACAAGAGAAATGGCGCTGCATTCTTGATGTGTTAATACTACATTTTTTCAAAATAAGCAATAAAAAATTGTTACAAGACGTTCTTTAAGATGAAATGTTTTTGCTCATTCTTTTAAATTGAACGCTTACTTTTTATCTGGATTCCTTTCTGCATGAAAAAGTTATTGAAAATACAATCCCTATCAATTCAAATTACGACACATTATAATCAAAAAACCGACTTAATCAAATGAACTTCGCTGAAGGAAAAATAATGCAATTAAACATTAATAATAATGCGACGCTTTGCGTTAAAAAAGTCAAAAGTGTTCTCCTGATGAAATAAATGTTGCTTTCATGGAGTGCAAAATCCTTATTATAAGGTCGAAAGATCGAAGCTCTGCCGAGTCGGACGAGCATTATTGACATTTTTATACAATGGTATTGTATGGAACGCCAAAGCTGCCTTTTGTGGCTATTTCACAAGAATATAGTGCTTTATTATATGATGCTGTGGTTATTTCATGTGAAGATGGTGTTTAACTATATGAAAAGGGTGCTTTATTATATGAAGATTGTGCTTTATTATATGAAGATGGTGCTTTTTTATCTGAAGATGGTGCTTTATTATATGAAGATGGTGCCTTGTTATATGGAGATGGTGCTTTTTTATGTGAAGATGGTGCTTTATTATATGAAGATGGTCCTTTTTTATATAAAGATGGTGCTTTTTTATGTTTTTTAATACACCATTGCTTGTTCCTTTTTGTTTTGTTTTGTCTAGCACAAGAAGTATGTATATAAGCTTACGAGATAATCTGTGTACGACTTTACCTCAACCGAACTTACATGTCTTAATTGACAACTTCATAATGACGGAACATTACAAGAATTGAAGCCTAGTAACGTTATTCTTTGAAGTGCAGAAAAATAAAATTGCCAATTACTTGTGTTTAAGCGAAGAACAGGTTATTCGATGAGGCGTAAATGCCCTAGCAATCTGATTAAAATCAGATCTTTTATCCGCTCCTGATTTTGTTATTGTCACCGCCCAGCCGGTACTTGTCATTGATGACCGTTTCTCTTCCCTTAAGTGGCGAGTTGGAGGAAGAGGTCACATTCTGAGTGGTTTCAAAACAAAACATTTAAAAGAAAAAATAAAGTAACGGAAAGGAGGCCCTGTTTTGGGTGGTAAAGGCAAAAGTAAAATGTCAAGAAATACTGACTAAATTTTGTAATATTCTATAAATCGTATTTGTCGATTCAGCCATTTTATAGTTGTCAATATTTTCGGTTGAGGTCAAGTTGTACAGTTCATCTCGCAGGCTTAATTACTGATTATGCTAGAAAAAAGAGGAACTCGCAATGGTGTATTAAATGTACTTTAATGGCATCTAGTTTTTGTTTTACTTTCAAAATTTCGAGATAATAAAAGTTTAACTCAGTCTTCAAAAATAAAGTTCCGAGTGACCAATTTCACATTAAACATAGGTAATCACAGATTACAAAGCCCACCGAGACGAGGCATCACCTTTATGAGGCATCATATCATAGGCGTTGGAACCGGGGGGGGGGGGGTGGGTTTGGGGCTAGGGGGGGCTTAGCAACTTGTTTTTGGAAAGTTAGACATATAACCCCCTTTTTTTTTGCTTGTCAAGATTTCTGACAAGTCTAGACCCCCTCCCCCTCCTCCACTTTCAATTTGCTCCCGACGCCACTGACCTTTATGAGACCACCTTTATCATATTATATGAAAATCATAGTGAATGATCTTGGGTATTCATGGATACTGTTTTGACACAATATCGTATATCATTAGAAAAATGTATGATAATCATACATGTATGTTCATTTCATACGATATTATAAGATACAATGTTTATTAATACAATGATATAAAATATGATATTGCATCCTATGATACTTACAATATATATCATATAATACTGTAATAAATATTGATGCAATATGATATTGTAACATATGATATGACATTGTATCATATTATACATTATTGCATTTGATCACATAATACAATATCATAATATATAATATATGATACAATATAGTATTATATGATACAATATCATATCACATTATACATGTACATCACAATATTGAAACATATGATATTATATTGTATAATTCAGTATGATATTGTATTGTATGGTATTGAATCATATTTGGTATTTTAAGATATTGTGTCATATGATATTTGATACATTATATCATCATATGATACAATATCATGTGATATAGTAATATATCACATAATACAATAACATATGTGATATAGTAATAAACATAATAAAGCACCATTTCATATAATAAAGCACCATCTCTATATAATAAAGCACAGCACCATCTCCATATAAAAAAGCACCTTCTTCGTATAACAAAGCACCATTTCATATAATAAAGCACCATCTTCATATAATAAAGCACAGCACCATCTCCATATAAAAAAGCACCTTCTTCATATAATAAAGCACCATCTTCATATAATAAAGCACAGCACCATCTCCTTATAAAAAAGCACCTCTTCATATAACAAAGCACCATCTTCATATAAAAAAACACCTCTTCATATAATAAAGCACCATCTTCATATGATAAAGCACCATCTTCATATAATAAAGCACCATTTTCATATAGTTAAACACCATCTTCACATGAAATAACCAAAGCATAATAAAATAAAGCAGCATCTTGTAAAAATAACCACATAAGGTAGCTATGGCGTTAAACTGTGAACGGATCGTTGATTTTCAGTCTCTAAAAATTCAGTATATGAGCAATTAAGGATTAAGTAATTTGGGCACTAATATGCGTGTGGTGTGCGAATGAAATGACACTTAATTAAACTAAAGGCGGATCCAGACCCCCCCCCCCCGTAAAACCCAGACACCACTAGTTAGTCGCTCGGGAAATAGATATATACATGTATGTACATCATTATATGATATGATGACAAGAAGGAGGCCCTTTCAGTACCATGTACTCTCGGTCTTTTGAGATTTGTTTTTGCCTGTCAAATTATCACGGGGGGGGGGGGGGGTGGTGGTGGTAAGAATGGTGCCCTCCTCCCGGATAAATACTAGTCTCCAGTAATAGCTTTAGGGCCGACAGTGCACGCAGTGTCTATAAGAGGTTCTCTTTGGGGACTAACCTACAGAAGAACTGGACAGTAACTCTCTGCCTTCGATTCGTTATTTCTTACGCTCAACAAACGTAATAACGAACGGATCTTTTGATAGATTCACACACCTGTCATTTGATATTATTATAACTTTGTTTTGGAAATACTGGTATACAATGTTTAATGCAGAGCAATACATATTCATATGCTGACATGCAACGTTTATCTTTTGTTCCAATGTGTGCTATATTCATTTAAACAAGAATAGAATTCCTGGGTCCCCCGCCATTCAAGCAGTATACTAGTATACTGTACTGTGGAATCATTAAATTTCGTGGGGGCCAATTTTCGTGGATTGCTTAAATTTTACAGGTTCGTGGGGACGCGACCAAGGCTGATTTAAGAACTTAACCAAGGTATTAGTGGTATAAACATTTGGTATAAATTTCATGTAAATCCATCAAAATTTGTAGGCATGAGAGCGCTTACAAGGTCAATTTTTGGATAAAACGGAGTCATTATTGTGGTCAGAGTCCCATAACTCCAGCAAAAAGTATCGACCAATGCTGATTTTCGAACTTGACCAAGGTAATAGGTGTATAAACATTTGGTATAAATTTAATGAAAATCCGTCAAAATTTGTAGGCATGAGAGCGCTTACAAGGTCAATTTTTGGATAAAACGGAGTCATTATTGTGGTCAGAGTCCCATAACTCCAACAAAAAGTATCGACCAATGCTGATTTTCGAACTTGACCAAGGTAATAGGTGTATAAACATTTGGTATAAATGTAATGAAAATCTGTCAAAATTTGTAGGCATGAGAGCGCTTACAAAAAAGTGTGACGGACGGACGCACGGACACACAGACCCACGGACACACGGACCCACGGACACACGGACCCACGGACGGACGCCCGGCATTTCTATGTCCCCGCTCCGCGTTGCGGCGGGGGACAAAAATAGTTCAATATATCCCTAGTGCTTGGTACCTCTTGTTGCTATTAGTTCGTTTTTTTTCTGCCTTATTTGTGACATGACGAGACAAGCAAACATTTGTCAAAACAAAACGCAGCAACAGACATACTGAACATGTCGCCTTGGATCAATCGTCGAGTGATTAACTTACGGGCATGTTTTCAAACAGTACCCTTGACTTCCTTTTGTGTTTACCCCGTAAGCATATTTTAACATGCATTTAACCGATTATTTTTTCATGGAAGCTCTTTTTAAAACCTTTATCAGTAAAATATGATTTTATCTTATTTATATAAATTACCTTTCCATGATATATTAAAAGAAAAGGAAGGTAGCAATACATTCTGTAGGCTTAGCGTCGTAGTGTACCTTCACTGTTATTTCCTTTAAGTTTTTACATGCTCAAAAAAGCGGCGGGTCAACTTCTTCAAAATTCGATTTTTTATATCTAAATTTAAGAAACGATTTGCTGCCAGAAAAGGTGTGGGGATGGGATGCTACGTGATTGAAAAAAAAACAATCAGACTTGCAATCTCCAACATTTTAAAATGTTTTATATCGATCTGAAGTGTTCAAAGTTAGCTTTATGCATACCAAAATTATTTCATGATACTATTATGGAAAGTAAACTGTTGATGATATAAAAATATCGCTTGAAACAAGCGTAGTTGAAAACTTCAGTCACTTCCGGTTGAGATCTAGTCTAGGTTACGCGAGCCGTTTGACTGAGTAGAGCAAAGTATTTACAAACGTTTACGTGTAGGTGACCTTGACTAACCGATATCATATAATGGCGGCGATTTGCAAGCTTTGTTGATTTTATAGTATATGAATGAATTCTTATTATACATAGATTAAGATTGTGACCGCCTATGTTTCAATGTTAGCCCCTCCACAGAATCAACTGTTTTGTGAAATTTTAAATTCAATTAATTTAGACGGATTGGTTTTCGAACATTCAATAGGCTCGGTTGATAACCTCGCGATCGTAAAACATTATTCAGATTCTTACAAAATCCACGACGCAATAGGCCATTTTAAAATATTGCAACGACTGCACTGATTTGCAAAATTTGATGTATGATATCAATTGTTTCTTAGGGGCATAATAAACAAAAGATTCTCAGTAACAAATGAAGAATTTTACATGACTCAATTCGACCAATTCAGTGGCAGTGACGTCCATAAAGCCATAGTTTCAAATCTTTGAAAATCTTTATTGTTACAAACAACATAACAAAATTGATGTCATGTTAAGTTGTCACTCTACAATCATGTACAGTATAAGGAAAATAAAGCTCCAAAATAAAACTAATCAGCCCTTCTATAAACTGTGTTTTCAGGGGAGATAAGTGCTTTGCCATGCATCGAGATGTTAACATTTTATCAGGTAGACTCAATTAAATAAAGCTACTCCCCTGCTGAAACACGATAAAGTAATTCACAAAAATGTGATGAAAACCCTGCGAGATAGACTTTGTACAGAAATACCACTGAACACATGCAATATTATTATAACAGAACGTATTAAAAACAATCTATTTATAAACCCATGTCTGGATTTATTGGTTTCTGAAAATATCCTTGACAACTAGATCATATCCCAGGAATATCAGACTTGCAATTTTAAATCCAAAAGCTTTTTCGCCTTATATTAATTGTAGACAAACTGTTACGTTTTTCATGTTTTGTTTAATTTCATTTGTAAGTAGATACACACACACACACAAAATCGATAAAAATCGGGCAAAGTTTAGTATGACGGTCATTGAAATGTCGGAGTTTACAACCGTTGTCTGGTATACACTGTACATATTGACGCTATTAAATTTTGGCTTTCTAGTCAAAGAAAACTATGAAAGTTTTTTTTTTTGTTCTTTTTTTTTTGTTTGTTCTTTTTTTAAGAATATTATTTTATATTCATTGAAAATTCATTCATAGAAATATTTTTTTCAATTTTAAAGCATTAATTGACGGTACAGAGGTTTTCAGATTATTTACAAAGCAAATCCACGACATCATCAAGGATAACATTTCATTAAGATATGTAACCATTTACCACAGAAGCCATAACGTGGTCGCAAGTCGCCTAAATAGATGACATAAAACGTTAAAGATTGGTCGTAACCGTTAAAACCACACTAACAAACAGATGACTTTGAAACGGATTCTCACTGAATAAACAACAGGAATAATAATGCTATATTCCCATCATGTCAAAACTGTAGGACTAGGTCACCTACGGTAGAGACAAGTATGAACCATGTCCTTGCAACTGTTAACACATTTTCCTCACTACGTCAACTTTCAGAGACATATTCCTCAACAGTCTGGCTTCTTTCTTTCCGATGATCGTTCAACCCACTTAATAATGCTTGTATAGTCGATTGTAGTGGATGGTCAGGATGAATCTTTGGATAATGCGTCATATTACGACTATAACTTCGAATTCTTGTCATGTTGTCTTTGCTGCGCAAAACATTGTTGATAATGAATCTTTAATTAGCTAGCATAACATGATGCGGTGCCGTAAATTCAAGTAAGAGCTATACTTTTATTGCTATGCCAATGTTTAATTCCAATATACATGTATATTTAATGAATCGAATGAATGAAGATCATCACAATTGGTTCATCCTACTTTTAACCGTACTCTTTATCTAAGTCAATGGTCTTCAGACATGTTTCCATATTTCAACTCTTACATCGGCTGGGATCTAAATCAAACCTTCCCCCAATTCAAAGTTATCTCCCCTCCCCGCAATCACCAGATATCGTGCATCAAATTAAAAGAAATGAATGATGCGTCCATTTAAAATAAAGAATTTTCGCTGATTGGAATCCACTCCCAGTAAATGTTCAAGACATTTAGTCGTAAAATATACATCTTCCGTACATCTTCCGTACATGGCAATTAGCGAAGGGGAAATGAACAGTTACCTCCTCTGAATAAAAAATGACTTAGCTAGAAAAAAACTCCCGATCTGCTCCTCTCTTCTTGAACCCCTCCTCGCAAAGATTTAACAAGAAAAAATCTTTTCTCTCTCATCTTTGAAAACATTGATGTTCCAGTAACAAGCTTTGCCATATTCCGACCCGTTTTCTCCCTTGAGACAAAATAAAATCCTGGATATCTTTATGAATTTAAATAAAAATCCATAAAAAATAGTAACCTAGAAAGGTGGCAGAGAAGGGGTTGAAATCGATATTGGTTGAATTGACAGAATTTATCATCTATCACAGCTGTATCTTGTTGGACAAGTGATACGGATAAAAGTAGTAGAGATTGGAGAGATATATCTAGTTACATTGATGAACAACATAGGACACCTTCTGAAATTGGGTTATCCGTCACTAATTCCAAGATGAGATTTACTTGATATTGATATACTAGTACTCTCCGAGCAGAATTCCTGAAAGAAATATATGAAACAGTATTATGCTAGTGTAAATGGATCCTCAATAGAATCACAGCATCAACACTCGTCCAAGTGTCATAAAATAATATCTATAGTCGTATGGAATGTATCATATGTTTCCCTTAAGAATTTTAAAATGTAAAGCATATCTGCGGATGGTTGGTCCAAATAAAAGGTTACGCTTGCTCCCTTGTAATTTTTATTTTGTTCGTGCGGAACTTCATACAAATTAATAAAGACATGCAGGGCAAAAAATCAATACATTTTTATTGCAAAACCTAATATTAGGCAAAAATTGTAATGAAGTGGTGGGAAATCACATTTTTAAGGTCACGACTTTCTCTCATTTCTAATCGACGCGAGTCGTGGCCCTGACAGCTCGCCTACAGACAATCTACAACTTCTCTATACCCTTCTCAACGACTTCTTACTCTTTTGTTATTAACAGTTAAAAAAGCGTCTTCAGTACGATTCATCGCTAACGGCTGTTAATTTATCAATCCATCCATGTTATAAATTGTCACAATACTTTCATTTGTCAATTAAAACTTGCACGATATTTCTCTTTGTTTTATTTCCAACAGACACAATACCATGTAGCATACTCGAAAGCTTCATTGCATGGGAAATTATTAAAGTTTTAATTCATTTATAACATGTATTCTTTAAGTTCTTTATCCTGTGAGACACTCATTCCATTTGTTTACAATGTGTACTAGTTAATGGACCGCACTATGACCGTGCTTCTATTTATCGTCACATTGTGTTTATAGGTTAATAACGTAAACGTTTCTAAAATCATACATTCAAAGACTGTCCTATGTAACATCTGGGGTTCATTGGAACAATGGTCCCTTTTCTTAGTATGATGCAACCTCTCACTGGCCCAGACGCACAATGCTTCCTGGTCTTGCTGCAGCAATACTGACAAATGTTTTTGCTCTTTTTACATTTGCAATAAAGAGTCATTCATCACACAAGACTAAAATCGTGGTGAGCAATAGTTGGCGATAGCAGAACGGATAAAATCAAATCAACAGATTTCATCGCACGAAAAAATTATGTTTTAATATCTGAAAAAAAAACCATTGCCCGTTGATCTAACGGTTTCCTTTATCGGTATACCAATTTCTAACAACTATTCAACATCCCGATAATTGCACAATACGAACCAATTACTGCAACCTACGTCAGAGGAAACTGCCATATGCTGCATTTGATATCGGCCATTCTCATTCAGATTATCGCTGAATAAAACAGCATATCTGTCCAGATTATCTCCTTTGACAACTTTAATGACGATGCAACACACTTTGCTAATCAAGATCCATTAAACCGCGACAATCATTATATTAAGACAAAGCATAATCAAGCTGTTGGTTTTTTAGATTTGGGAAATCGGAAGTGTTTGTTTTCATAGGGCAATGAATAAATGTGGTAATTAAGATTTGATAGAAAGAGGAGAACAGTTCTAAAAATTGTTTCATTTTATAACAACTAATAAAAACTTTACGTTCAGTATACCAATCCCAAAACATGCATGTAAGTTAATAACGTTATACAACAATGGCAGAACATTGTGTTATACGGATTCCTCGTCCCTATTTATTAATAATCACCACAGAACATGATATAGATCTTGATGTGATGCGAGAAGATTTATGTCTCCACAAATATTATTACACTTGGTGGAGAACTAATGTTCCAGATTCACGCCATCCCTCTCACACCCCTGAACAACGTTCGGTCATAATGCAGGAAATTTTAACAAGATGTTAAAGCCGATTAGATCTCATTACGCTCCAAATGGCATAGAGATGCTTAATCAATTTATCCCGTAATAGGTCGTCTAAATACGGATAAAAAAACCTTACTTGGAACAACAAATAAAAGTATATTAATCAAACTTCGGCTTGCGCAAACATTTTCTAGATTTATCTGAAGTTGGAACGATAGAGATTGATTTTATATTATTTGTCTTCCGGTCTGGAAGCCCAAATAAATTAACAAAAAAAAAAAAATAAAGAAGAAGAAAAAAAAGATGTTGGTTTGTTTTTTAGATACCAAGTACTAATACCTGGTAGACATATCACACTCTGGTTTTTACAATTTGTGATGTTTTATTGGAATTAGATTTATTTCGGATATTCTGTGGTAAACTGTTACATGTATTGTTAAGATTAAATTTTAAAATAAAAGTTATCTTTAAATGTAACAGATTTGACTGACACAGCAATATGTTTTAACCTTAAATGATCAAATTTGAACCTTTATGTTTTAAGAGAGCGGAGGGGGAGGGGGTAAAATCGTCAATGATTGCAGCAGCAGTTTCTACTTACTTTTTGTTTGGCGGAAGCAAGCTGAAGTCTGCGAGAATTATGGTCGTCCTTCTGGTTGTGTTTTAGCCAGATGTGATATCTGATGGTCGTGTAACAAAACATCATGACCAGCATTGGGGCAAAATAATGGAGGACCATGATGATGACGCTGTAGGCGTAGCGCCCCCTGTCGTTCCCCTCCCATGTCTCCAGGCACTGACCGCTCGTGTTAGAGTAATACTGAATCCGGGCATTGAACAGGGTAGGAATAGGAATGGAGAGCGATAAAATCCAAATGATCAGAATGATGAACAGGGCGTACTCCGTTGTGATCCTCTTCCTAAACGGGTGTACGATGACAATATACCGGTCTACGCTCATCGCCATTAGAGTGTAGGCACTCAGAAACACGGACACAATCTGGAGGTAACAAACCGCCGGACACAGGAGCTCACCGAACGGCCAATAGTTCAACATCAGGTTAGCCACGAACGTAAAGGGAATGCAGAAAATAGCCATTATGATATCACTCAAAGCCAAATTGACAATGAAGTAGTTTGGGACGGTACGCATCCTTTTATAAGCATACACCAAATAGCATACAATACCATTACCTCCAACAGCAATTATTATTATGCACGAATACATCATGATAAAAAGAGTCTGGAGAACTGTGGAGATTTTAGGAGCCGATTGCAGGGTTCCATTTGTACTGTTGTTCATATTTTCAGTCTGCAATTCTGAATAATTCTGACAAGATTATACACACTGATATCTAGAATCATACATCGAACCTCTTAAGGCAGTGCACGCCTTATTGTAGTGGCTTACAACCGTGGCTCCTAATATTCCTCCTGATCGTGGACCCTTTCCCTT
This sequence comes from Magallana ariakensis, assembly GCA_020458035.1. Taxonomy (NCBI): domain Eukaryota; kingdom Metazoa; phylum Mollusca; class Bivalvia; order Ostreida; family Ostreidae; genus Magallana; species Magallana ariakensis. The sequence goes on along the minus strand of CM035817.1, from coordinate 54,464,275 downwards.
GATTTAACGCCGAAGTGCATTATCGTATATACTGTCTGAGACAAAGCTAAGATACACATTGAGATGCGATGAACGTAAAACTTCATACTGCTTCAAAACCGGCCTCCAATGTATTAAGGGGCCATTAGAAACTGCAAAACCTCGTGGAGAAAATCTGCACCATTTTTACTGCAACAGTTTAGCGTACAAGCGGTATGCTATTCAGTGACTTCATTCCGGCTTTCGGTGATAGAAAACAGCGTCCACCTCAGATCAAATCGATCTCTTATAACAGTATCGACTCAGAGAGATATATCTGATAACGGATCTTGGTAGGTCTTAATGAAGTGACTGAGATGTTGCCTCAACAGTCTCGCTGCATGATAGCTAAACAATGTGTCGCTGTACTGCTCGATCTCTATTTCGTGCCTCCCAGTGTTTGCATTTAATTTTAGTTTAACTCGTGAGAAAAAACAAAACCAATTTACCGCCTCTTTCGCAAAATATGAACATCTTATTGGAGAGCGGTTAAATTCTACTGTACATGAGGCAAATATTTTAACGGGAACTTTTATTATTCGGAACACGAGTTATGGCGGTAGTTACACGAGGCAGCACTTGGCTTCACGTCTTCGGTTTCTGAATAAAATTTTGTTATTGGATCGCCAATGTGTTTTCTTAACTACTCGGAGTACACATGAACTGTGCTTGTTCTCATCCCGTAGATCTTTTTTTTTAATTAAAGCTACCAAAATCTTGCTCATTTTACCATATTTGGCAAACGTTAAAGACATTAAACTGAGCATCTAATTTAATAGTAAACTAATGTCAAATGTTTTAAATTGTGGCCATGATTGTAGGACTGGAAAGTTACAAGGTCGTATAAATCTACAAAAAATAACCTATATTACCAGCCTAGGTCATTTGAATATAGGTAACAGGGTCAATAAATATCCATGAAGATCAAACTGGATGGTACTTAGTAACTTGATATACATATAACAGGGTCATTAAATATATTTCATTTAGATGAAAAGTAACAGTTTTATACATTGAAGTTCAAATTCATTTGATATCAATAATGCTAAAACTTATTAGTTACAAGGTCATATAATATTTCAAGAAATGAAAGTTAAAATGACATCACTAGTAGGCTAACGAAATGACATCACTAGTAGGCTATTTAATAAAGATAAGCCTGAAAAGTAACATGGTAATTACAATTTTTTTTGACAGTAGATGCAATGTCATACCATTCTCAAAAGGATTTGAACAACACAGGTAAAGCAATATCATAACACATTTACAAGGATTGAAATTGACAATAACGGAATTATGCGTCACAGTTGGAATATAAGGTTGGATAATGACAAGAAAATAGTGTTACCATGCGATTGATAGTACAGAAAAAAAGTGTAAACATGTGGACTGCCCCAGTTGACATAATTATCTTTATAAAGTTAGTTGTGTAATGGATTCTCATCCTTCGTATTAGTAGGCGATGCTATGGCGACTTCTCAAAGTTTCCCTCTAGAGACTTTGCTGTCTACAGCCGGCACGTGACCACATTATCGCCGGAACAGGAAGTGGCTATGACTTGAATCCTTCTGACGTTAAGAAAATTCTGGAAAAATTTCATTCATTCAAGATTTATTAAACTCTCCGTCGAAATATTCTTTCTATTACGATAGCAGATGATGCTAAAACCAAGGTCGTCAAAAGACGCCCTTTAACTGTACTATAAATCAATCCAGTTACTAATTAACATTTTCGTCAGCTTAAAAGCTTGACATACAATTCAATGTTTGAGTGATTGTATCTTTGGAGAAAGAGCATCCCTGGTAACATCTGTAAAAAAAAGAAAACCTTTGGGCATGGGCAGTCGGAATACAAAGACCCGTGTGTCTTGGGAAGAATTTAATTGACAAAAATCATTTGTGAAAGGCAAGCGCTTGAAAAGCGGACACTATTATTTGGGGCCTAGTCCACGCAAACCTGAATTATTGGAAGCGATTCCAGATTTAATTAACAAATGAATTGAATTATTCGCCAATCACTCAGTTTTATCGAGGCCACTGAACGGATGTACTGTTCAGGTCAATATATAAGACTTACTTCATCAGATGATTTGAAAAAAGACTTCAAATAAGATGTTGTACATGTATATTGGTTGTCAACGAACTATCGATCAGATCTGCTTAAACTTTTAAATCTATTTTTAGTCATAAACTTTAATCGAATTTTTAAAAAAAATCGAAATATAGTACAGGGCAGCTTTAAATATTTTGAAAATTTTCTATATCTTTAGAGCCTTTCATGGAGGTAAATAGACCATAAAATTGGCCACGTCCATCCGTCTTTTCACTGCAGTGCACCAGTTGTCATAAATATGGCACTTATATGTTTGCATGTCTCCACCCCATAGCTGAACAGTCGTGGATTTTTTTTATAAAATAATTTTATCTCTCTACGATCAAATGAATTCAAACAAGTGAAAATTTAATTAATTTTTGCGCTTACCAAGTAATCCCCGTTCAAAATACAGCGCATGTAGTAATAAAACGCCAGGGCAAACTGCGGTGCGAAATAACTATATCATTATTCAATTCTTTCATATGCAAGGAAGATTATTTGGATCACAAAGTGAAAAAATATGTAAGAGTATTTTATGACAATCAGAAGGAGCAGGGAAAATGGGAGTGAAAATAACAAAAGGGCTAAGAAATAATAAAAGTATCCAATTCAGTTCTCGGGTTTCTTATATTTTATTAGTTATGATTTGTAGCTGACAGATATTTGGGTGCAGCTGTTAGAAATGATAAATTAAATCTGCAGTAGCGCCAGCACCGCTAGGGGGCGCTCTGGCAGAGACCTCAGCAATCAGATAATACGACACTGAATGAATATAATCACTGTATTGTAACTATATTCTGTATAGAACTTTTAGTAAGTATTTTAATAGAACTTCTCATGAATGAAACGCCCTTCTTGCGATATTATTGTTAAACTAAAATAGCGCTTGATAAATTTTGGTTTGAAGCTAATGTGCAAAAAGGTTTTGTGATTTTGTCAGTCATGCTCTCTGATTCTATTTCAAATATCCTCCTCCATTATAGGCGTATTTAAATTATCCTTAGGTAGATTGTAAATGTGTATCAAGGTCTCGCGACTTAGATTTTGCACAGGGGAATATGGTCCTTCGATGGCAGTAACCAAAGTGCTGTGGGTATAACAGTCAGCACCTCATTCGGCGTGTTCCCTTGTACAAGTAAGACACTCGTTGACAGGGGTTAATTCAAGTAAACATCTCCACAATAAACAGACCTCACCGGCGGTGTGCAGGTTAATGTGGACGCTAACGCAAGATAGACAAAAAAAAAAAAATTCAAAATCACACTGTAAAAAAAAACCAACTAAGCTTGAAAATCAAAGAATAAAAGAAATCAACATAGTCCGTTGAAATACAATCAGTCTTAACACTTACGAAGTAAATTTAAAGCAATATGAGCTGCAATTTTCATGCTGAAACTTTTTTTACGAAAATGTTATTTTCTACTTAAATGACTAAAAATATCATGGTTTTTAAATTTCTGTTAGCCTTATTTTTATGGGAAAAGCCGGTAAGAAGCCTTAATTGAAGCAAAATTGAATTATTGTCGTCCTGTACAAAAATTGTACTGCTTTTTATTCCTTAGAAGTAAAATATTTCTTCTGACAATAATTAATGATTTTTTCAAATTTTATTTTTCATAAAAGTTTAAGTTGCATGCAGACTTGGCATACTAGCAGGTTTTTGCAGCAAAATAAAATTCTAAAAAAAATACAGCTCATATTGCTTTAAATGACATGTATATAAGAACATTATGGGCGGTGGAAAGGGTAAAAAGATGTTAATGCTGTCATGTTGTAAATTTTGAATTTACCGGGTGGCAGTAAATACAAAATTTACAACATGACAACATGTTGTAAATTTTGTATTTACTGCCACCCGGTAAATTCAACGGGTGGCAGTAAATACAAAATTTACAACAAGACAACATGTTGTAAATTTTGTATTTACTGCCACCCGGTAAATTCAAAATTTACAACATGACAATGCAAAGCCAAAAACTAATGTTTAAAAACATACTGAAATACGAAACAGACCAGCTTAAAACAAAATCAACAGACTTATTTCAAAATCAACAGACATCGATGCTAAACAAACGATACAGAAAAATATGAATTTTAGGAATGATATAAACTACTTTGTAGTTTTTGTACACATTTTTTTGTATATGTGATGTTGGAATTTTTTTCTTATTGTTTTCTTAACCTATTCTTTAGAAATAGAATTCAAAAAGCAACTGGCTTGATATTTTGAGAAGCGGACGGGAATGAAAATCTAAACTAAAATTGTTAATTCGTTTTGTTGCAGCTGACTGAAAAATTACAAACTTTTTTTGCTTTTAACCATTTGTTCCACATGCAGTTTATTGTTGCCGTTGACCGTATTTTCCATTTTTTGGCATTATCTATTGAATTAATGTCAACCCTCAATCGCATATAAATGCATGCCCAATGATTTTTATTTCAAAACGGGGAGAGAGATAAAGTGCGTCGTATCTCTTTCTAAATTTAATTCTTTATGTCAAATCTCAATATAATTTTTAAACACTGTCCAAGATAAGTTTTCTATATGTAAATTTCATATAAAAGACTTTCCTGAAAACAAAAAATGGGGGAGGTGGTTGAACCCACCCAACCCCCTTTCATTCTGAAGCAACGTCCCCGTTTTATGCGTACATCATTTTTTCATTTAGGCTTGATTTTATAGTAGAGTTGTCAACACAATCTGTTCATGGTTTACAAATTTATCAATATATACGACTACCAATATATGTCAGTGGTATAAAAATATAATGCATATTTATTTGTATATTAACCTAATTTAAGTTGTCTGATCCATGGTATCTGTCCAATACATCCTGTACGTGCCCTACACTTTCCGCCATGATGTTAATTAGTCATCCCGCGTTCTTGGTTACCCCGTTCTGGAAAGTTCTTCCATCAAAACTAAAATCGCGCATTCAAGAAACGAATTGACTTATTTTTTTTTTTTCAACATTTGTCAAATTTTAATTTCCCGCTAAATACAGTCACTCTTCTCTTTACTTAATTCATTGCAAGCATATATTTTGATAAAAACTCCAACTGACTTTGATCCGTTAAAGCGTGTCCACCGCCTCACTTATTTTGCTATTTCGGGCTAATTGATCGATAATGAAAAGAGGTTTTAATTAATTTCATAATAATTACCGATAAAGTATAATTCAATTATAGTTTACGGACATCATTTCACACATGTTGAAATATCAAAGGTGTATGCAGTAACTCTTGTGTAGGCATTTCGTAGTTTATTGGCAAAATGTCTTCATTTATAGGTATAGATCTTCTACAGATCCTCTAAAGTAATTCTTATCTATTTATTGGTTAAATGTATAAAGGAACTTGGACACGATTTGAACATTTTTTTTATTCATTTTTCCAAATTGAATGCCTGGAATGAGATACAAGCAAGATGCAACAATTACTTAGTATACTTCTTTGTTTTGTAAGCAAAGCTTGAGTCTTATATTAATTTGCTTACATAGTTGTTATATTAGTAAAACTTCCATTTAAATCTTATTTTTTCTGTGTATAATGATTATTATGAATAAAAGCTGTCATAAACCGAAGTATTTTTTTCAAATATTTAAGGCAAATTCTCGAGATTTATAGAATCTTTCTTATTACAAGTGTGGGATAGTGAAATTCCACCGAGGGGACAAGATTCATGGTCAGGACTCGGCATAGCCTCGTCCTAGACCGTGAATCTTAACCCCGATGTGGATTTCAATATTCCCCACGAGTATATAATGAATGATTATTTTTCTCGCATTATTTAACATTGAAAAACATCTAATTAGTCAATTAATATACGTGATTGTATAAAAATTACAACACAACAGCAAACAAGAGGCCAATGGGCCACATCGCTCACCTGAGGAACAATAGGTATGATAAAATCAGCTTAATTGGGTCATAATACAAACTCTCTGGACAATGTAGCATAATACATCTAGAACTTGTATAATAAAAATCATCCACTTTTCCCCCTAAATATTCTAATGTTTATTATCATTAGTCCTTTTCCTAACAGAGTGATTTTATAGTAATAGTGTTGAGCATTGCAGTTCTAAAAACAATCCTAAACAATTGTTCATATATATGATATAAACCTAACATCAAACTCTGAACCCCTTGTGAGGCCCAAGAATCGTCCAGGGGCCAAAGTCTAAACAATTTTAAAGAATCACATGGCTGATTAGTTTCTTAGAAGAAGATTTTTAAAGTTTTCTCTATATATTTCCTATGTAAAAATTCAACCGCCCATTGCGGCCCATCCTACCCCCTGGGTCATGCTTTTCACAACTTTTAATTAACACTACATGAGTATGCTTCCACACAAGTTTCAGTTTTCCTGGCTGATGAGTTTCTGAGAAGAAAATTTTTAAAGATTTACTCTATATATTCCTATGTAAAAATTCGACCCCCATTGGGGCCCCACCCTACCTCCGGGGGTCATGATTTTCACAACTTTGAATCGAATCTACACTTCCTGAGTATGCTTCCACACAAGTTTCAGTTTTTCTGGCTGGTTAGTTTCTGAGAAGAAGATTTTTAAAGATTTACTCTATATATTCCTATGTAAAATGTCGACCTCCCATTTTGGCCCATCCTACCCCCTGGGATCATGATTTTCACAATTTTGAATTTACACTACCTGAGAATGCTTCCACACAAGTTTCAGTTTTTCTGGCTAATTAGTTTCTGAGAAGAAGATTCTTAAAGATTTACTCTATATATTACTTTGTAAAATTTCGACCCCCCCCCCATTGTTGCCCCACCCTAACCCCGGGGGTCATGAATTTCACAATTTTGAATCTACACTACCTGAAGATGCTTCCACACAAGTTTCAGCTTTTCTGGCCAAATGGTTCTTGAGTAGAAGTTTTTTTTTAAATTTCTGAATTTAAAAAAAAATAACTCCTAATATCTCTCCTTTGAAAAGGGAGTGTTTCTTATTTTTCATAACTTTGAATTCCCTTTGCCTAAGGTTGCTTTGTGCCAAGTCTAATTGAATTGGGCCAGGAGTTTTTGAGAAGATGTTAAAATGTGAAAAGTTTACGGACAGACAGACAGAGGGGCTGCAGACGGACGACAGACAAAATGTGATCAGAACAGCTCAATTGAGCTTTCAGCTCAGGTGAGCTAAAATGATACAAATGTTTATTCAAAAAGCTATTCTAATGGGGCATGGTCACAATTTTGGCCAAATTTTATTTTTCTTTTTTATTGTTTATAATGCTTTAGAAATACATTTCTAATGATCAACCAAAGTTGAGCGTTACAAAGTCGTAGAGTTATAAGCAAGACACAGAACTCACAATTCTTTGTTTTGTAAACAAAGCTCGTGCTGCTCTGTTTTTGTTTACATTGGTTTAATATACCAGTAACAGTTCTTTTTAAGGGGGATGTGCGGCCATCGTTTACATTTCAAAAAAAAATATGTAAACATTTCTTGAACTGGCTTGTTTCTGTCCACAACTTACTAAAACTGTTGTCTAGAGATACAAAGGCAATAAATATGACGTTCAACATGTTTTTTTGTATGCACATTATGCATACAAGGCAAAACAATGCATTTTTAAATCACTTAGAACTGCGCAGTTACAGACGTAAATTTAAGATTAAAAAATCTGAAAAAAATATGAAAGAAGGTCATTAGTGTCTACGCTTCAACCATTTGTTGAGAAAAAGGTCAAAGCTTGCATATTAAGTTGTAACTTCAATCTGATTAAAATCAGCCGTTCTGATACGCTACCGCTCTGAAACAAGCCGCTTAGAGGTCACGTCCGAACGACCTTTCGATAAGCCAATCAAATTGTGGCTAGCAAAACTCTGCCAGCAGATAATTTCCCATAAATCTTTGCGGTTAATTTACCTTTGCTGTTACTTCACCCGATAGTCTTTAAGAGACGGGGATTCTCATTGGTCAAAAAGGTCACGACCTTATATTTAAATATTTAGATTGTCGGGTCGTTCGGACGTGACCTCTAAGCGGCTTGTTTCAGATGTTCGAGAGCGGTAGCGTATCAGAACGGCTGATTTTAATCAGATTCCAATTCCTAACTATATGTTCACAGACACATTAATTCCGCATACTTATTGTTTACGATATGAAAATCAAAAGGTTTATACAATATTGTTACATTATTTTTATCAACTAAAGTCTTCAAAAAAAGTTTTTAGAAATGCAACTGAGCTTGTTTTATATTTTCATTTTCAATGGTAGATTATTGAAACGTGCCTGGGAATGATTTTTCTGAAAATAATTCATAAATGTTGCTATTTTGGAACAAAATCTTATAAAATAGAATGTTTGGCCTTCATGTTCTATCACTACACAGGGACCAGGTTCTAAACGTTAGTGCCGAAACCGTCACTTACTTACTTACTTACTTACATACTTAATCTTCTTCGTGCTGGTTAGCACATAAGGTCGTTACCAGGGATCTTCATGTTGGTCTGTCCTGTGAACATCTCTGAATCTATCCCCAGGTCTAGTTCTCCTTCATTTCCTTATACAATGACCTTCTCCAGGTCTCTTTTAATTAGTCTTCCTCTCTTTCGCTTTCCAGTTGGTGTCCATTTAATTGCAACCCTTGGGATGGAAGTTGGCCGCATTTAACAAACATGAACAATCCACTGCCATTTTCTTTTACTTATTACCTGGGATAGAGGAATGGTGTTTGTTCTGGTGTAATACTCTTCATGCATTTGAGATGGTGTTCGGCCAGAAGATGTGCAATACTCTGCGAAGACATCGGGCCTGGAAGGTGTCAATCTTGTTTGAGATAGCTTTCGTCACTTTCCAAGATTCAGCACCATATAGGAGGACCCCAAGCACCAAACTCTTGATGATCCTGATTTTGGTATTTATGCTGATCTTAGCTTATCTCCAGATATTTCGCAGTGCAGCGTATGCTCCCGTGGTCTTAAAATACGAGCCAAGAAATCAGCCATGGAGACCCCATCTGTAGTGATTTTGCTTCCTAGATACACAAAATCTGGGACTTCTTCAATATTTGCATCTCCTGACGTGATGTGTTCTTTCCAATTTTGTGTGGATCTTCATTACCTTTGTTTTGGCGTTGTAGATTTTCAGGATAATCTTTTCTGCTGTATTTGGAAGACGGTTTTTTTTTTTCATGCATATCACGGTAGCAGGGCAATGCCAAAACCGTCTTGGACACGAAATCTCCTGCTCCCTCGCGCGTTGGGGAGGGGGGTTCTAGACATCATTCGACATAGATTCAGGATTTTGGGTCAATAGTTTTTTTTTTGGGCAAAGACGTCTATTGTACTTTTGTTTAGGTAGTTTGTTTTGTAAACGTATTTCAGCCGCAGGTTTTACAATAACATCTTTTTAAAACCTTTTCAGGCCGCCCATACTTACTATGGTTGTAAGGCTTATTCAGCCAGATTTTTAAACATTGTTACGTAAGGACAAATAGGATTTGGTAGAAAAATAGTGTATTTGTATCGTAAAGGCCTTATAAATATAGAAGCTTTACTAGAAGCATCCAGCGCAAGGTTAAAATCATGTCTCTTGGTTCGCCAATAAATTGTTGTATTGTCAAGAATATTTTATTTAAAAAATTGTGTCAGCTAACGTCAACTTTACGAAGAGGTTGTAAACTCTTTGCAAAAGTCATGTCAAATCAAGCATGTCAAGTCTGGTCGAATACGTGTTCAAGGTGAGAACCTTGTAAGTTGTAAGAACTTTAATGTGAAAACAAGCTGATAATTGATTTAGAACCGTTTTAACAAGAGCTTGGACTTTGGGCAGTACGTAACAAACTCCATATGGATGAAGGCGGGGTCAACTCATGGTTAACTGTCCAGTCATTAGCTAATAGCTAATAGCTAGTTATGAATCCATTGAACGCAACGACACTTGTTGCGATTTCATCCAGGGATGTATATTTCAGTTGAAACAGCGTCAATTTTAGGGGAGGGAGGGGGAGGGGGTTGGGGGGAGACTTTCTGATTTTGAATGACAATTTATAAATATCGATGAGCTTGTTATAGCAATTTTAAAAAAATGTCAATATTTGAAAGCTTGTTTTGATGAGCAAACTATAATAGATATTAACATCCCAACAAAAATCCCAACTCTTTTTAAAAAGGCTCTATGACAGGAGGAGTTTAATTAAATGAAAATCGTTCATAAAAGTTTACCAATTTGTCAAAAGATGCATTACTTGTTTGGTTTCAGTAAAGATTTTTACCCTATCCACCCCCCCCCCCAAAAAAAAATTATGAGCTATAAAAAATCATCCACTTTTCCCCCTAAATATTCTAATGTTTATAACCATTAGTCCTTTTTCTAACAGGGTGATTTTATAGTAATAGTGTTGAGCATTGCAGTTCTAAAAAAAAATCTTCAACAATTGTTTATATGTATGATATAGACCTAACAAACTCTGAACCCGTTGTGAGGCCCAAGAATCGTTAAGGGGCCAAAGTCTAAACAATTTTAAAGAATCACATGGCTGATTAGTTTCTGAGAAGAAGATTTTTAAAGATTTACTCTATATATATTTCCTATGTAAAAATTCAACCGCCCATTGCGGCCCATCCTACCCTCTAGGGTCATGATTTTAACAACTTTGAATTAACACTTCCTGAGGATGCTTCCATACAAGTTTCAGTTTTTCTGGCTAGTTAGTTTCTGAGAAGAAGATTCTTAAAGATTTACTCTATATATTCCTATGTATAATTTCGACCCCCATTGTGGCCCATCCTACCCCCTGTGATCATGGTTTTCACAACTTTGAATTTACACTACATGAGTATGCTTCCACACAAGTTTCAGTTTTTCTGGCTAATTAGTTTCTGAGAAGAAGATTCTTAAATATTTACTCTATATATTTCTATGTAAATATTCGACCCCCCATTGTGGCCCCATCCTACCCCCGGAAGTCATGATTTTTACAACTTTGAATCTACACTACCTGAAGATGCTTCCACAGAAATTTCAGCTTTTCTGGCCAAATGGTTCTTGAGAAGAAGATTTTTTAATGTTTGTGAATTTTTAAAAAATAATTCCTAATTATCTTCCCCTTTAAAAAGGGCGTGTTCTTATTTTTTTACAACTTTGAATTCCCTTTGCCTAAGGTTGCTTTGAGCTTTCAGCTCAGGTGAGCTAAAAATGATACAAATGTTTATTCAAAAAGTTATTCTAAAGGGGCATGGTTACGATTTTGGCCAAATTTTATTTTTCTCAATTTTTAATGTTTACAATGCTCAGGTGAGCTAAAAATGATACAAATGTTAATTCAAAAAGTTATTCTAAAGGTGCATGGTCACGATTTTGGCCAATTTTTATTTTTCTCAATTTTTAATGTTTACAATGCTTTAGAAATACATTTCTAATGATCAACCAAAGTTGAGTGTTACTGAGTCGTATAGTTATAAGCAAGATACAGAGCTCACAATTCTTTGTTTTGTAAACAAAGCTCATGCTGCTCTGTTTTTGTTTACATTGGTTCAATATACCAGTAACAGTTCTTTTTTAAGGGGGATGTGCGGCCATCTTTTACATTTGAGAAAAAAAATGTCAACAATTCTTGAACTGGCTTGTTTCTGTCCACAACTTACTAAAACTGTTGTCAAAAGATATAAAAGCAATAAATATGATGTTCAACAAGTTGTTTTGTATGCACATTACGCATACAAGGGCAAAACAATGCATTTTTTAATAACTTAGAACTGCGCAATTACAGACGTAAATGTAAGATTAAAAAATCTGAAAAATACGAAAGGAGGTTACTAGTGTCCACGCTTCAACCATTTCTTGAGAAAAAGGTCAAAGCTTGCTTATGAAGTTGTAACTTTGTCTCAAAAGATGGTACCCTTTTCTTATAATGAGTCTATTAAACGAGATATTTTTGTCTGTGTCTATGAAGGTACATTGAAGTTATATTTTTCATTGAAAAATATATGTATATTTTATGTTTAAAGCAATTAATGTTTGGACACCTACCCTAGTTCTAAAAAGAATTTAATTTAATTTATACTTATAGAACTAAAGCAAAACAATTGGAACTTATATAGAGATGTCGGTCACATTCAGCCCAGATTATTTTGAATTGACATTTATTTTTATCGATGAAAATATAACGCCAATGTGCCTCCATAGACACGGGAGTTCTAAGTATAGCCTGGAATTTTCTTGTTCTAAAAATAGATCACGTCGACTGATAAAAATAGGGTACCCTATTTTGAGGCAAGGTTTCTACATTAATGTGCAAAATTCAACCTTTTTCTCAACAAATGGTTGTAGAGAGGACATCAAATAACCCCTCTGTTACTTTTTCAGATCTTTAAATCTTAAAAAATAGTCTGCAGCTGCGCAGTTCTAAAAATGTTCTAAGTGGTTAAAAAGGCGTTGTTTTGTTCTTAAGGGGGATGTGCGGCCATCTTGTACATTTGTGGATAAGAATGTAAACATTTCTTGAACTGGCTTGATTCTGCCCGACGCTGACCAAAACTGTTGCCAAAAGATAAAAAAGCAATAAATATGAGGTTCTACATGTTGTTTTTGTGCAAATTATGCATACAAGAATAGAACAATGTCTTTTTAATCGCTCAAAAGAGCTGTCGAACTGCGCAGCTGCAGCCTTATTATGAAGATTTAAATATCTGAAAAAAATATGAAGAGGGTTTATTAGTGTCCTTTCTACAACCATTTGTTGAGGAAAAGTTTGAATTTTGCACATTTATGTTGTAACTTTGCCTCAAAATAGGGTACCCTATTTTTATAAGTCGACATGGGATCTATTTTTTGAACAAGAAAAATCCCGTCTAACATTAGAACTCTTGTGTCTATGAAGACACAATGACGTTATATTTTCTTAGAAAAAAAAATAAATGTTAATTCAAAAAAATCTGTGTTGAATGTGACATACATCACCCAAATTTGTTTTGGGTTTTTTAGTTTTATAAGTATAAATTTTAGTAAAGTGCGGTAGGGGTCCAAAAAAGTGATTGTCTTATATAAAAAATATACATATATTTTTCAATGAAAATATAACTTCAATGTGCTTCCATAGACACAGACAAAATATCTCGTGAAAATTGATAGTTTCTAGGACCCATTTTAAGAATAGGGTACCCTACTTTGAGACAACGTTGCAACCTAAATAAGCAAGCTTAGACCTTTTCCTCAGCAAATGGTTGCAGAGTGGACAACACCGACCTCCTTTCATATTTTTTCAGATTTTTAAATCTTGAATATGTCTGTAGATGCGCAGTTATAAGTGATTAAAAAATGTATTGTTCTGTTCTTGTGTGCATAATTTGCATACAAAACAATATTTAGAACCTCATATTTATTGCTTTTTTATCTGTTGGCAACATTTTGGTCAGCGTCGGGCAGAAACAAGCCAGTTCAAGAACTGTTTACATTCTTATCCACAAATGTACAAGAGGGCCGCACATCCCCCTTAAATGCATAATTTGCATACAAAACAACATGTAGAACCTAATATAACTGCTTTTTCATCTTTAAACAATAGTTTTGTTTTGGCCAGTTTTGTGTAGAAACAAGCCAGTTTAAGAAATGAAGGCAATATGTAACTTACCCCATAGCCGAGTGGATAAAGTATTGGGCTTTTCATCCGCACCATTCGACATAGATTCAGGATTTTGGGTCAATAATCATTTTTTGTTGTTGTTGCAACTATTGTCTATTGTACTTTTGTTTACGTAATTTGTTTGTAAACGTATTTCGGCCGCAGGTTTTACAATAACATCTTTTTAAAACCTTTTCAGGCCGCCCATACTTGCTATGGTTGTAAGGCTTATTCAGCCAGATTTTTAAACATTGTTACGTAAGGACAAAGAGGATTTAGTAGAAAATAGTGTATTTGTGTCTTAAAGGCAATATTAAAAATATTGAAAACAAGATGAAAAAATTGATTTAGAAGCTCTACAAGCAGCATCCAGCGAGAGGTTAAACTCATGTCTCTAGGTGTGCCAATAAATTGTTGTATTGTCAAGAATATTTCATTAAATACATAAAAATTGAGAAAATTGTGTCAGCTAACGTCAACTTTACGAAGAGGTTGTAAACTCTTTGCAAAAGTCATGTCAAATCAAGCGGGTCAATTCTAGTTGAATACGTGTTTAAGGTGTGAACCTTGTAAGTTGTAAGAACAAGTTGATTGCCTGACGTCATCGTCAGGCATATCTAAGGTTTAACAGTTGCCTTCTCCGAAACAGTGCAGGGAAAGGGAGCAAGCAATATCAAGATTTTTCATAAATAAAGATAAACCGATGCATGTTTAATGTGTCAACATTTACATTCACAATTGATAAAATTGTTTTTGATGTAATAAGCAATAGCAAGAAAGAGTTTTTAAGTAAAAAAGATGTTCACCATGCATGTGTGTAATCCTCATTTAAAAATAGATTAGCCATAATTTCAATTTCAATTTCTTTATTTACCAATTGAGGGCCCTCAGGGGGCAACATGAAGATTGTACATACAACTTCCAATGTACATAAAACATCCAATAAACATATGCAAGAGGGAAAGAGTTGGATGATTGAAAGAGCCAAGACAGACATGAACATTTAATTATTATATATATGTATGTTTCTATATACTCAATACAATGTCTTCTGTATATATATGTTAAACACCATACATAGATATGTCAAAATACAAATGTACATACAAATCTGAGATAGTTTATCCATATGATTCCATATTTGAACGGTGAAAATGGGGGGGCTGGGGTGGGAGTCCATCGCAACAAGTTGTTATTACGGTACAATGTAGGTAATAATTGGTGGATTATCATCATTAACAAAGAATTATTAGTTTGGATTAAAACAAATATATATTCATATAGCTGGAATATTTACTGGAGAAATTTAATCGCCGAATCGGAGTGTGATCCGATTTTCGATCAATTGGGCGATTTCATTCACCTTGAAAAGGGTATACTTAGTAACTTGCGTGTCTTACTTAATGTACATTAAACAATTCCTTGTCAAGTGTGTATGCTAATTCGATAGATTTCTTCTAGAACATTCGATACAAAGTATAATATATGTAGTTGTTCAAAAAATTAATTTGACCCCCTCCCCAAGGATCTATGCCTATCGATGAGTTCATTCAATCCAAGATCTCAGCCGTTGCATGAATATTGAAGCAGGACTTTCCGCCATAATGTTTCATTCATACTTCTTGCGCGCCGATTAGTGGACGAGTCCAAATGGGGATCATGAGAATACTCCAGATCACACCATTACACATCACAGGCATGTAAAGCATCGGGAAGGGGGGGGGGGCTGCCTCCCCCGGCTTATTTTCGCAACAGACACTTTTCTTAACTTTACATATAACAAAATGGAAATGTCATGGACCCCCCCCCCCCTCCTTAATTTCCACTTTTGTC
This sequence comes from Magallana ariakensis, assembly GCA_020458035.1. NCBI lineage: Eukaryota > Metazoa > Mollusca > Bivalvia > Ostreida > Ostreidae > Magallana > Magallana ariakensis. The sequence goes on along the minus strand of CM035817.1, from coordinate 54,448,739 downwards.
GGAGCATGTAATAAATGAATCTGAAAATAAGGAATTCTAATTGAATTGAAGTTACAATAAAAAAGATACCCCCTCTCCCCACTCCCACGGATTCTTTCCGTTTATGAATTTATGATCAGCAGCGAAAATCAAAATTCATTTCTTATAAGATAGCCTATAATTGATACATGCGTGCTTCCATTTAAGATAGCCTAATTTATACATGCATGCTTCCATTGAATAATTTTGTCTAGTCAGGCAAGCTTTTTGTAAAGCTATTACTTGTAATTGATTTAGAGCCATTTCAACAAAAGCTTAGACTTTGGGCAGTACGTAACAAACTCAAATTGGATGAAGGCGGGGTTTACTCATGGTTAACTGTCCAGTCATTGGCTAATAGATATGAATATATTGAACGCAACGACACTTGTCCAACTTAATCTACATGTAGGGGTGTATAATAAGTTGAAACAGCGTCAATTTCACCGGCACAACAGATCAGATCTTTGGGGGTAAAAAGGCTTTCTGATTTTGAATGTCAATTTATGAATATTAATGAGCTTGTCATAGGGATTTAGAGATAAAGGAGATCAATATATTTGTTTTGATGAGCAAACTATAATAGATTAATAGAATCATTCATTACTAGTGAAATTTCACCGAAAGGACAAGATTCACGGTCTAGGACGAGGCTCTGCCGAGTCTTAGAGCGTAAATCTTGGCCCCTCGGAGGAATTTTACTATCCCACACGAGTATGTAGTGAATGATTACCGTCTTCCTTGGAAGACGGTATAAAGAGTTGAAATAATTTACAGTCTCCGGGTTGTGCACTTCCTCTCCTTTGTGATTGGTAGAAAATACATGATGTGAAAATTTACATTTATTTCATTGGTTTTGAAAAACTGTTCGGCGCAAGGGAGATAATTTTCTAATGATCTTTTTAACGTACGACTTAACAATTTTCGTAGATTTTAAATCTTAAAAAGTGAGAAAACGAAAAAGCAATAAAATTAGCTATCAATGAAATTCAGGCTTTAATTTTTCAGTACAACTAGTTGAAAGCAATGTTCTATGATACATATTGAATTTCTTTTCTTTTCTTTTTGGATTGTTTATGCAATGTGAAAAATTGATACGGTATGTCTAATATTAGTAAAAAAGATACGGTAACGGGTAAAACTAGAACCATTTCAACAGGAGCTTGGACTTTGGGTAGTTGTGGCAAACAGCATTGTAACGTAGGCCTGTCTATTTCATGGCCATACAACCATAGCTCTTTGAAATCAACTAGATTTGTATGGCGTTTGAGCCAAGACTACGCAATCGGTGTATATTTCGCTTGAAACCAGCGTCACTTTTAACTTGTTTTGACGCAAGAATAGATAGTTACGTCCTACTGAAAGTCCAAGGTCTTGTTAAAATGGTTCTAATATCAGTAAACAAGTGCTGAATGCTGTGGTATTAAATTTGATTTTATTAAAATAATACGACCCTTCCTAAGATCTCTTTTTCCCTACCATAGTCGTTTTATCCCGCCGCGCGCTGCAAAAAGTGCAAGTAAAGAAGAGAGCATACGACAATATTTTCAATGAAAATATGATTAAATTGAAGTCAATTAAGCAAAAGAATGACTTAAAGATTTGCTAATTCCATTATTTATAATTTTGTTACAGCATACGATGTTTGTTTACATTTTACAGCCGCGTAGTAATACACAGTGTAAGACAGAAAAATTTCACACTACTGTCTCACACTGGACAAACCGATCTCACACCGTTGAGTAACATCCCACCGAAAATCAAAGCTCTTGTTAAAACGGATGTATTAACAAGAGGAGTTTACTTAAATGGGAATCTTTCATAAAAGTTTATTAACTTGTCAAAAGATGCATTACTTGTTCGGTTTCAGTATAGATTCCCCCCCCCCCTCCAAAAAATTGTTATATGCTATATAACTTTGATCAAAACACGTGATCTTAGCCGATATAAAAATGTATTGGAAATGGAAGTCATAGCATTTAGTGAATGATACTGTGAGATAAAATGATGTACAAAAAATACAGTATCTTATACAAATAAAAGTTAATTGAAATATTTTAGATTAAAAAAAAACCTTGTATGATAGCAATACATGTAGGTCGAAAATGGCATTTGGATTAAAATAATTTAGTTAAAACTCTCTCCTACCCCACCCTCCTGATTATTCTACTTAGCTGTTCTAAATAATATCAACTGTGTCTCCCGACGCCAAAGAAAGATAACTATTTTTTCAATTGGTACAGTCACATGTTTGCTAAATAGTGAAATACCAAAGTGATCTGGCACTGCGTATACGTATATGTATGTTGGGTAACTTCTGTGTTTTTGATGCATTGGCTATTGAAGTCAGATTCACAGCTAATGCACTGTCAAATGTGTGGTGATAACTAGCTGTGAAGCAGGTCCAGTAAGGCATGATCAAAGGAAACTTAATCCGTTGGACGATTAAAATAGATCTATAGATTTCGTGCGCTTCTTTATTTCTAGTAATGAAAAAAACCAAGGACATGTCTACTGGAATTACTTTTTTCTAAATATGACTCATGCAGTTGTGATTAGTTTAAAGGATCTCAACCTTAAAAAGACTTCATCAAATCGTTTTTCATATTTCTGTCATTCATGTTCAATAGACACTGTTCTTCCAACTTGTATTTTATAAAGGCTAAAAGCCGATCTCTAAAAACTCACAAAAATCGAACAATGATTCCATTAATTGAAAAAGAGATGACAGGAATCAGACCAATTCCAATAACCAGGAAGAAATTTCTCAAATTGTTATAAACCTAACGATGATGTGCCCGGTGGAATTAATGCCCTGGCTCTTAGACAGATATTGCGGTAAATAATTCCATGTTTAATATATCTATACTGTTTCCAGCAAGGTAGTAATTTTGGGGCGCATTGAAACTTTCGTGAAATAAAAGCCTGCTAAAAAGATGAGCGATAACAAATACTCTGTGGATAAATATACAACAAAGATCAAGACAATACAACAAAGATCAAGACAATACAACAAACGGTACTGACAACATTGCAGTTTTTCCCCCCGGGAAATCTCTATGCTCATGTTGTGCAAGGGGGTGGAGGTGTTATGCTGGGGCATGTATGTTCAGACACTGTGTCATTATATGCTGATAATTCAACCATATACCCCTATATTCAAATACTTTGTGTGTGTATATATATATATATATATATATATATATATATATATATATATATATATATATATATATATATATATATATATATATATATATATTAAAATGAAAAAAAATTAACAACACTAATCGTAAAACGTAAGCGCTTTCATTTCTTCCTCAGACGTTTTACACTACATTTATATTTATTTTTTTTTAATTGTTTTTAAATGTATTGTAAAACGTCTGAAGAAGAAATGAAAGCGCTTACGTTTTACGATTAGTGTTGTTAATTTTTTTTCATTTTAATATATATTGCCGGACACTGTGACTTTTTATTTTATTTGGATATATATATATATATATATATATATATATATATATATATATATATATATATATATATATATATATATATATATATGTGTGTGTGTGTGTGTGTGTGTGTGTGTGTATGTGTATGTGTATCGTCCCGATCCTCTCAAATTGTCGTTTAACTGTATTCCACCTATATCTCAAACGACCGTGTAGTGAGCGACCGGCGTCATCGAAAGCAAGATTTATTGTCTTGCCTAGATGGCGTAGTGGTTGGCGCGGTGGCCGCTCACTGCTAGGAGAATGGGTTCCAGAGGTCGTGAGTTCAAGCCCGGGGCGGAGGTGAGCTCCAATAAGGTGAATTTCTCTGTGCTTTATATATATATATATATATAAAGCACTGAAAATGGCTAACGACACGAACAACTGAAATTGTCAAATTTTCGGGACAACCAGTTCCTTCTTCAGGACATAAGAAAAAAGATTACATAGGTAAAAACAAAGAAAACAAAATCTAGCACTACAACTAACACTACTAAAGAAACTATAAAAAAATTACATTTTGTACAGTTTTGATAATCAATGTTGGTAAGGTTTTGCCAATGCGGCCGATCGCTCTGGAGTAATGAATCGACTGTCAACTTCACGCCTGATCGAGTTAATTAGGCTAATTATAATTGATGTCCGAGTTAATAATAGAAAATTCAAACACCCGATGTTTAAGTCGTACGGGGCTTTTTTTTTACCTATGTAATCTTTTTTCTTATGTCCTGAAGAAGAGACTGGTTGTCCCGAAAATTTGACAATTTCAATTGTTCGTGTCGTTAGCCATTTTCAGTGCTTTATATATTCGTTTTACTGGCTTAGTATCAATACATTAGATCCGATACTTTATCTTTATTGTTGAAATTTCTTTCTGAGCTTATTATCAATACCGGTATTTATTTTCTTCGTGATATATATTTTTTTCTTTAATGACTGCTGCCCATATGAACCACTAAAAAGCATTTCATTGATTGTATTTTTTTTTTACATCGTCCCCTCTCTTTAATTATTCATAAAGTGTGAGTCCAAGTACGTAAATCATCATTATCATTATTTTCAAGACCCATTTCACGACCGCACGGTTACTGAAAAAGAAGGCGGGGCCGGGGCCTAATAAAAAGAAGGTGTTATTTACCTGGAGTGACCAGGGTTTGTCGATTTGCTTATTCATTCTATCTTAATTTCCTCCTATAGAACATTGCATGAAGAATAACATGTTAATACAAATTATAAATACAGAACACGAGTGACAAAGTTATTAATAGAAGTTATAGTGGAAAAAGAATGTATGTACATGTACATTGCATTTGCTGGCGAGGAAAATTACGATTATAAGTGTTATCTATTGGATTGTTGCCACTATATAGAACTTTTTAAAAACATATATTTACTTATTTTCACATTTTCTCTGAAGTTTTATAACAAGCTGATATCATATTGATTGATGTATTGTTGTATATCTTAACAAATATCGCGGTAATGGGCGAACTTTTAACTGCATAGATTTTCTTACCTATCTAAACTTTACCAAATAGAGAAACAAATATTAAATGTAGATTATTTTCTTGGTTTGTGTAAGCCATATTATGTAATTAAGCAATGAATAAAACTACAAGGAAATATATTAAATCTCTTAAACATACCGTAAGTACGGAAGCCCGTTGGTGCCACTTAGAAAAATATTTTATTTGGCGGCCGCCACTTATTATCTGGCGGCCGCCAGATTATTTTCTGGCGGCCGCCACATAATTATCTGGCGACCGCCAGATAAAACCTGGCTTCCTGATGCGCGCGCATGTTTTAATGGGAGCTTTTAGGGAGTAGTGGATACACTCTAATCTCTTAGTTATATTAATAATTTCTGAATTTTGACACCAAATTTCAATTGCAGAGCTTAAATTTTGAAACACTGGTGGAGTGGAATGTACATTAGATTTTATTCAAATCTAGAATGATTTAGATGTTACTTTGTGCCTTGTATTATTTGTTGTAAAAAATTAATTAGTTAAGTTAATTATAAACTTTTAAAAACTGAACTAAACACCCGTTCAGGAAGTCTTAAGAGGGCTCGATGCTCGTGGCCATTTTAAGAGACTGTATTGATCTCCTTTAGAAAAAGAGCTCCAAATAAAAAAAAATGGAAATACCCATGAAATTTAAAAAGTAAAATATATAGATTTTTCTTTACTAAATAATAGTTAATAGCAAAACAAATCATATTTAAAAATTATAGGTAAATCTGATGGTTAATTTGTTGACCATTGAGCTCCTTAATAATAAAAAAAACCTTAACTTTAGCTAGAGGACTGTTATGTAAATATGTATAAGTAAAAGGAACGCACTGCCTTCTATATGTTTAATTTTGGTATAAGAATTTGAAAACACAGATTACAGTCAGGGTTTTTTTTTTACCACGACAGCTTGCACAGACAAGTTCACGAGTGCGGATCCAGCTATAACTTCATAAAGATAAACTAAGATACTAGTAAATGTGTACTAGCTTTTGTGGCCATATAAATGAAACTATTTAACTGACTGTATTAAATCTGTGTTGTTAAACTGTTAAACAGCGGCTCTGTCAACATCCATCTTCTCAACCAAATATAAATACAACAACACACACATTTCTGCAAAATAAATTTTATGGCGGCCGGCAGATAATTATGTGGCGGCCGCCAGATAAATTTTGTGGCGTCCGCCAGATAATTATGTGGCGGCTGCCAGATTAATTATGTGGCGGTCGCCAGAAATTAAATAGTGGCCGCCAAATATTATATGGTGGCCGCCAGAAAACTATCTGGCGGCCGCCAGATAAAATATTTTTTCACCTGGCACTAATGGGCTTCCGTACCGTAAGTGAAAGTAAGACTGAAAACTACGAATTGGGTGTTTGTCGGCCCTTTTGAACTTAAAATGTTGGCCATATATTGAATAAAGTAATGAAAAGTTTGTAAGCGCAACTCCTCTTAAACTGCTGCATGGAATTTAGTAAAACTGTAGGTATTTAGGACACATTGTGTAGTATTTGTATTGACATTTTTGAAAATAATGATAAAAATTTGAAAAATAAGTATCGATTATTGGTTTGCGTTATCAGTTATAATTTGCTTGAACTATTGGGGAGAGAGAGCAGTGGAGGGTATTAACTCAATTACAAAATACATGCATGTAAGACAAATGATTTTTTACCTGGATCTTCTTCGCTAATGTTCAATCTAAAACAAAACAAGAATAAATTTATAGATAACATAAAAACCTACAGTGATGAGCAAGGAAACTATCACACATCTAATTCAGATAACAGAGATGTTATTCTTGGTAACGATGTTTGAAACTTGAAGACAATTGGACTAGTATTGAGATATCCGACCGAGACGTCCAAGTACTGTCTATCGGTATCGTCTGTACTTGGATTTAATACAGAGGAGCATGCTTAGTACGGAAAGTAAGTAGACGTGTTATCGTGTCTCATCAGTTTCCTTATCAGAAACACAAGGATTACACCTGTAATTAGATAGCAGGTGGAAGGTGTAGGCCATATCCAAATACACCCTTCCTCACCGTGACGTTTTGAGAAGCCACATGACCCAGATAGAAATAGTGGTACTGCAATTCTTGGAATTTCATCACATTAGACAGTTCATTAATGGTCGTGCTTGAATTTTCTATATATGGTACAAAGGGGCATCAATAGTGCTGGGTCTGCTGAGACGCTGGCGCTCTCTTTGAACCGTCTGAGCGATGTCTGGTCTGGTGAATGGAACGGAGCAGACACAGAACAGAATAGGAAGAAGGAGACTAAATACTTGCCGACCCCGGAGTGATCGGAAAATCTATAGGTCTGTCGGTTTTATGTAGGAATAACGTCAGATTTGTTTAAAATGCACAAATACGTGATTCCATTAATTCCATTATTAAACTTCGGCAAATCCTATTTAGGGTAGCGATTTCGTCTTATCTTTTAGTTATTAGAATTGAAAATCAATGCGTTAATAATACTTTGCTGGTCGTGGATTTAGATAAGCTTTGTAACACTTAGTGAGGCTTCAGTGTCAGAGACTGGATACATTGTGAACAGGTCCATCCCCTGAAGCGCATTAGAATGAAGCGCACGGTGAATAGATGGAATTACCATATCACTCCCCCTCAACTTTAACTTGACAATACTTGCATATGAAATTGAACTATTCAATCACGTTTGTTGATTTGTAGATTTATTGAGAGTCAAAGTTTATCTTGGGTTGGTGTCAAATTAAACCCCATTACAGACTTTAACGGAGCGAGACTCTTTGTAATTAAAATCAGAATGCAATAAAGCATAAAAAAGCGAAATCGTGAACCTTTGGACACGGATCTGTGACCATTGTTGGTGCTGTGAACGTCGCTTTATGTGTTCGTACACGATCGGTCACCAAATATCGACTCTGCTGTCGGTTCATCTTAAAGTTCAGTACAGCTTCTATCGAAGTGTAGTGCTTTAGATAAGACCAACTGTCAAACACAATCGAAACCATAAAGATATATATGTGTTGTGAAACTTGGAACAGGGAAGTGCCTTGCCATTTAAATGGCGCTGTAGTTGAGACACAACATGTAAGTTTGTTTCTTTTCAATATTTATTTCATTTTTATCTATCGAGACTAGATTATTTAAATGCCCACGGTATTGCAGTGCAAGGAACTACAACGGCGTGTCGTTATCACTTAAAACAACCTGGCGGGTACTTCACACCATAAACTTTGTCACAGATTGAAAATAAGCCATCGAAACCCGTATTATGTTTAGAACACAGGAACAGTGAAGAGTAGTCATTAACTATGGACGCAAACAATTAGTCTGAAGTTTTTATGCCTCTGTCACATCAGGCACCGCTCGTTATGATTCAGAGTACGTGAGGATTACACCGTTCAGGAACAATAATGACCAAATATAGGAAAAATCGGGCGTATTTTTAAGACGAGGACTTCTAGTGAATCATCTTAACCATGGGTAACTTTTGTTTATTTGTAATTTAAGTATGCAAATCCTTAAAGCACCACAATTTAGTAGATATTGTTATCAAAATAGCCTTCTTTTTACTTCTGACAGCTTCCAAGAAAGAGTGAATATTGTAATCAAGATAGTCTTCGTTTTATTTCAGTCTCTAAGAAAGAGTACGACAGGGTACCCTTAGTTTCCGGAAGTCTCTCGGACTCTGATGAAGATTCCGGACCGGTGTACAACATCAGCCTCCGAAAGAGCCGCCACAATCGACCTTATCACAGACCGTTCCTGGTGGCCGGCGCATTAGTCATCATAGTACTGCTAGCGGTGATCGCCGCCATGTGTTACGTCATAGTGAACCTCCCCAATCCCAGCAGTACTACCCCGCCCCCCTCTGTAACAGAGAACATAAAGATTACCCAAGGTTCTACAGAAGACGTCATAGTGAACCGCCCCAATCCCAGCAGTACTACCCCGCCCCCCTCTGTAACAGAAAACATAAAGATTACCCAAGGTTCTACAGAAGACGTCACCCCACCCATAGGGACCATAGCCCCGGACAATGGACGTCGAACGACACCAAACTGGAATGTCACTTTTGACTCCATGGGTAGGTAGAGTGCACGTGTTGTAAGACTAGTCTTATGCCCCAAGGACTAATACGACGCGATTCATGCCAATTATGTCATGTCAACAATGATTGCGTAGAATTCTACTCTCTTGTATTGTACTGATACCTTGATTTTGTAATGTATAATGTTATCGAACAATGCTTGGATATACTTTCGGAAAATTTATATTTTTGTGGACCTTACAAATATCAGTTTTGTTACGTTAAATAAACATATGTAATCATTTGCATTCAATATTGCCAAAACCTTCAAAAACTGACTTCAAATGTAATTGATATGAAGACATCAAAATATGTATATGCTAATTGAGCAACAAAATGCTAATGAAATCGAATGTTCAGACTATAGTTTTTTATAGAGTGAGTCATCATACCATTTTTTTAAAAAACGCTTATTGATAAAACATGTAATTGTCTATCATTTTCAATTTTCAAAAAAATGGTACCAAGACCCACTCTATGGTAAAAGCAAGTTTTCTTAATTCAATTTTCAAGATGATCATCAAATGGCCAAGACCGAATTATGTTTGCGCAATACTAAATTGAATTTGTTATTTAAATGGATTCAAATATGTGATTCCCGTGGTGTAGCGGTTAGCGAAGAGTTCTTTGAATATAAGAATGTTGAAGTAGGTGTTCGATTCCGTGTTGTTAATATTTTTTATAGCTTTGTTACTTTGTTTAAATTCAAAAAACTCATTTGATGTAAAGAAAGTAAAAATTGCGTTATTATGAATTAAACACATGCACTTAATCATTTTATAGATTTTTAGTGAATGCTAAATCAGTTTTTTTAGTATCATTCTTAAAAATAAACATGTTACTTTGTTGAGGGGGTACAAATTATGGACTTTAAGACAAAAGATAGGAATTCTTTATTCTATATACACGCACATAATAAATTCTCAGGAGATATGTAAGCATAGGAATAAAAATATTTGAAGTTAATACACATATAATACTAAATGCCTGATTGTCATTTGAAACTTACTAGTATTACTGTTGTGGCCACTCGTGGGCATATGCCTCGGCTTATTCCCCCATGTTCTTTTGTCATAAAATGAAAAGGATATTATATTTGTTAAAAAAAAAAACAATGCAAGGCACTGAATGTAACATTTGTCCTCTCTCTAGGCACCCACTGTAACATTGTCTTCTTTATCAAGGCACTGAATATAACATTGCCCCATTTACTAGGCACTTATTGTAACATTGCCTTACTGTAACACTGCCTTACTGTAACATTTCTATTGTTACTGACTATGATATTGCCTTCCTTATTATGCACCGGCTATTACACTGCTTACTTTCTGAAGGCACTGACTAATACATTGCCTCATGTTTCTAGGCACTGATTTCAACATTGGGCCCTGATTAAAACTAGGCAATGATTGTAACATTTCTTTCTTTATCTTGCACTGACTTGTATCATTGCCTCTTTTTAACAAGGCACTGACTATTACATTGCCTCCTTTACTAGGAACTAGCTGTTACAATGCCTCCTTTCCATTCTGTAGGCATTGACTATAATATTCTCTCCTCGTTTATGCTCTAAGCCCTTATTGTAACATAGCATTCTTTACTATTCACATATTGTCACACTGCCTCCTTTATTATGTACTAACTGTAACAATGTCTTCTTTTGCTTTCTCCAGACACTGAATATTACATTTCCTTCTTTACTTGGCACTAACTATGACATTGCCTCCTTTCACTAGGCACTGACAATTACTATTATATTTCATCTTTTTACTAGGCACTGGCTATTACATTGCCTCCTTTCTCTAGACACTGACTATTTTATGACATTATTTCATTCTCTAGGCACTGACTATTACATTGCTTGTTTTTCTAAGCACTGACTATTTTATTTCTCTTTTACTAGGCACTGACTATTACATTACTCAATTCTCTAGGCACTGACTATTTCATAGTCTTTTTTTCACAAGGCACAGACTACTATATATATATATAGTATTACATTGCTTGTTTCTCTATGCACTGTCTATTACATTACTCCGTTCTCTAGGCACTGACTATTACAATACTCCATTCCCTAGGCGCTGACTATTACATTACTCCATTCTCTAGGACTGACTGTTTCATTGTCTTTTTTCACTATGCACTGACTATTACATTTTTTCCCTTTTACTAGGCACTGACTATTACATTACTCCATTATCTAGGCACTGACTAATCCATCGCTTTTTCACTAGGCACTGACTATTACATTGCTTGATTCTCTAGGCACTGACCTTTTTTTGTCTTCTTTTTCTTGGCACTGACTATTGCATTACTCCATTCTCTAGGCACTGAATGTTTCATTGTCTTTTTTCACTTGGCACTGACTATTACATTACTTCTTTCTCTAGGCACTGAATGTTTCATTGTCTTTTTTCACTAGGCACTGGCTATTACATTTTTTTCCTTTTACTAGGTACTGACTATTACATTACTCCATTCTCTAGGCACTGAGTGCGTGATAAGGCTGATCGACATTGACGGGGACGGCCTACAGGACATAGTATTTGGCGCCGCGGCCACCGCTGATCTCGCCACTATTGAGAGCCTCGACATGAATGCAGATTTGAGGAAATTTTGCAAGGCGACGGGTATGACATTATAATAGGAATCAATTTAATTTCTTAAGTGCATCAATAGGAATTTCCTATTGATCATCAATTCTGAAATCTTACTTGAATTGATACTTTTCATTGTTTATTTGGGATTTGTAATTCATGCTTTTAGTTCGTTTCACAAAACCCTTAACCATTTTAGAATATTATGCATTTGAGCATTTGAATTTGAAAGTGAACATTTGAATTTTAAATTTTACTGTCAAATAGACCAACATAATCGTTACCGGCGTACATGGCAGCTGCCCACCCCCATTCATCTGTTGATCCCGGGGTAGGCTAGGGAGAGAGCTTCTGAATCAACTTATACCATGGTTCAGGAACTCCTTCGTTTCCTACTCTACCGCTCGTCTCCATGCGTCCTCTTGTAGAGGATACTACATGTATTCTATTCTTACTAACATGCTCCATCTAGCTCCACTGTTGTAAAAATACATTATCCTCTCTAGGTGGCATTTTTTGTGCGAAATGGATGTAAAAGCGACATAATTATAGTAATGGAACATTAGATTAATTTTCATATTGGTTTAAAGGCGTATTTTTGTATCATTAAACATGTACTAGTATTCATTGAAGTGTTTAATTATTCGCAATAGAAGTGGCTGGTTGAGAAAAAAAATGATGTACAATAAATACACATCACAGAAAATTCATTAAGGCTTCATTTTAAAATGAAGAGCACGAATGGTATGACTTATTTTCTTATAAAGAACTATTTCTTTTAAACATCTGTATAGGCAGAACCTACCCATGTATCGGCACTTTTATCGGGATGAGGGGCTATGACGGAAAAGTCCTGTGGAAAATCCCAACACGAGCCGGCGCTTTACTGACCAACTGTGAAGACTTTGATATCAATTTGGACGGAAACACCGACTGTGTCATCGGAGGCCGCAGCGCCACCATGGAGGCTATAGACGTTAGGAACGGTAACTATTGTCCATTAATAATTCTTAACGTAATGGGCTACCTTTGGATTAAACAATCGTAAATGATACTCTCCTGCCATCTACATGTCATTTGTCAGATCTTTAATCTTACGAAAAAAGAAAAAGATAATTTTTTTTTTTTACAAAGGAAAACGAATTTGGGAAGCTCGCTCGCCATTTTTCAGCAATACCTGGAACTTTTATCATCCAATGGCCTTGCCTGATTTTAATGGAGATGGTGTCAAAGAAATAGCAGTCATGCATGGTGGAAATCCAACCAAAGATTCCAACGTACGAAAAAAACCTTACACAGCTAAAATAAAGATTCGCCGATTCATAAAGAATAGGAAAAATTGATAAATTTAGAATACTACCGATATTAATCAAATTCTAGTAACTACAAGTCCTGTTATACAGAAATTCGCATTTCCTTAGTTTTCCTTCTTTTAGAATAGAAGGTAAGGTTGTAAAAGAATCGGTGATATTAACTTTACAAGATCGCATTATTTATTTGCTCCCCTTTCTTTTATGAAAAGGCTTAAACAAATTGGTCATATTCCTTTACTAATACAAACTCTGTTGCCATGTAATTTAGGACCATGACAGAGAATCCGGTCGTCTGATCATGCTGGACGGTCGGACGGGGGAGGGGATGGGGGTGCGCTCTCTGGATATGCCCAACAGCAAGGAGAGTTACCAGAGTCCGGTGATGTACACATACAGTGACGGGTCGCAGTACATCCTGCTGGGGAGTGGGGGCGAAACCATTCCTGGTAAGTTGTTCTGGGGAGTGGGGGCGAAACCATTCCCGGTAAGTTGTTCTGGGGAGTGGGGGCGAAACCATTCCCGGTAAGTTGTTTCTGAATCCCTAACAATGCCCAGTAAATTGATTGGGCAACAGAAACCCTTACAACAGCCTGTAGGCTGATTAACATCGGGCACCTATCAATGCCAGGTAAGTAGGCATCATAGGCTCGAACAATGCCAGGTAAGTTTACTGGTATTGGTACATAGTCCCAAACAAATCAGGTAAGTTAAAAGACATCGTAGTCCCAAACAAGGCTACATGTATAACAAGGTTCTCGTTAGGTAATGAGGTCAAGTAATTCATTCAGCGCGCTTCAGTGGTACTAAGACGCACTGTAATACTAGAGGATCTGGTTATATTGTATTTGTTCATTAGTTACTAAAGGTATGCTATTTCTTCTTTATATCAACATATTATATAGTTATATCTTTTACATCGCAGGGGATTTTATGATGATCTCGTTGCCTGATTTTTATCGTTACGTGATGGGAATCTCAAAGGACGCCAAAGTACCGCAAACAAGAGGATCATACAACCAATGGAGCCACCTCCATAGAGACCCCGACACGGGGATCATAGTGTTATTTACGTTAGTACATTTACTGTAGTTGGGCTATCATATTACATGTACCTCATTCTAAACGACCTCGGTTAATTTATTAATTATTATATATTAATTTCGTGCTTTATGTATGCTTGATTTTCAAAGCTAAAATATTTCGATTGATATTTTCTTGATTAAAATTTGTTGACGTTCCAGCCTTCTAAATAGGATGTGATAGATCTTGATTGTTGATTGGATGTTTGTGTGTAGGGGCGTGACGAAGGGCGTGATGGTCCCGCCCCTGATGACGGATATCAACCGCGACGGAGTGGACGACATCGTGATGTCGGCTTACGATGGACTCGTGATGCTGCTGGACGGTAAAACCATGAAGTCAAAATGGAAAGCCGAATTCCCGGGAATGGAATCTTACAGGTAATGAACAATAGCTAGAAGCAAACAGCATTGAGGAGATCCTTTATAATCTGAATTTAGAAATGAATGTATATTCATGTATTTTGATATCAATATACATGTATTCTACTGTTTTATTTGATCTGCACAACTAAAGTACGCCTGCTCCGGGATACTTTGATGAAGATGACGTATTAGATTTCATGGTTCACTGGAGCACAGGCGCTTGGCCAATGTACAATGCCTCACAGGTGACGTCACCATACACAACTGTTACTCAGTTTTGTCCTCCTAAAATGAAACATTCGTCATGCTTCCGTTCTTTTATTTATCCAGAAAGTGATATTGAGCGGGAAGGACGGGAGTGTAATCTGGCGGGCTGACCTTAGGAATTTTGAGATGTCCTCAGACTTGACCATTCAAACTACTGAACCCCACAGAGACATTTATCTGTACAAGATGAAGGGGCGGGGTGCACACGTGTACCAAGACGTCACGGGAGAAATCCACGGTGTCGGGGTGCAGAGAAATGTAAGTAATACCCATACAAATTATATATTTACATACGTTCATTTAAGACGCTCTATTTATTTTATTACAAACAGTTTCTGTCGTTAATATACACTAACGAATATTTCTTTTCAGATTTCAATACTTCCAAATAATGACGGTATGACAAACTACGTATTCTTATCTGTATAAGTTTAATATTACCGTTTTCGTATTGCCCAACAACTGTATTTGTTGCGTGTTAAATAAAATTTCGTGTATTTTGTAGATTCCATGGAGTATAAAGATTTCATGAAATATCATTTCCGGTGCAATGCCGGGGTCGACATTAAATCGGAAATTTTTATGATGGACAGATCGACGGCCGACACGCCCATCAAAATAATGGAAACGCCCCCAATAGAGTACGAGTACCGTGAGTATCTCCTCTCAGTTCTGTGCCAGGAACCAAGGAAATTTCATACATAAAGTGTTGTATTAGTTTTACTATTAGTTACACGATGGCCTGAGGGCATATATGCAATATATCGCATAATTTTTTTTTTTGTCTCAAGGGACGGAGCAGATCGATGTTCTTCTCTAAACAAGTTTGGCATTTTAAAAAGGCTTACCGTCTTTAGAACAAACTCTAAACAGCAATAAGTTATAGAAGAAAATTTAATTCGTCTTTAGAACAAACTCTAAACAGCAATAAGTTATAGAAGAAAATTTAATTCTTTTTATATAAATGTCGCCTTCCTCTATATGTGGAACTTTTTTTTATGTGCCGTAAACGTGCGTGCCACGTGCTTGTTAGTTGAGATCGACTATAGTACGGTAAAAGAAATCTTAGGAAGTGTCGTATTATTTTTTTAAAAATCAAAGTTTAAAACACGGCATTCAGCATCTTGGTTTACTGATATTGGTTTTACCGTATCTAATATGCAAACCAATCGTAACTTCTCAGGCCTTTCCGGCAGGCTCGGAAAAACACGTCGGAAAGACCCAAAAAGCTGCGATTGTATGCAAACTTGTTTATTGATATTATTTCAAAAGATATTATAGAATATTGCTTTCAACAATTTATACTAGAAAATAAAAGCAGAATTTCATTTTTTAATACTCAAGATTTGAAATCTACGAAACGTAAAAAAGATCATCAGAAAGTTATCTCCCTTTCGCCGAACTCGACCATGCAATGAAATAATTGTAAATTTTCACATCTTGTATTTTCTACCCATCACAAAGGAGAGGAAGTGCACAACCCGGTGACTGTAAATTATTTCAACTCTTTATACCGTTTTCCAAGGAAGACGGTATAAGGAATAGGGCTGGATGGTCCATGTGCGAATATAGAGGGATGTGAATTCAAATTTCTTAAATTTACATTGTTAAATTACCGAAATATGCCTTGGACCCCCCCCCTCCCCAATGCAAACTAAAATATCCCTCGAACCCCTCCCCCCTCAACAAAAATTCTGGATCCGCGCATATGGATTACTGAGTATATACATTTATCTCATTGAGACGAAGAGTTCCGCCTAAAAATATAAGAAAATATTCTAAATATTACAAATTGATATATTTCATGACTTAAAATCATTTAAGGGTAATTTCTTGAGCACTCCTTAATTATTATAAATTATTTAATGACAACTTGACAACTTTAAAATTCTTTTTAAATACAGATCCAAGAATAAACTGGAAAGCGGACGTTAGAAATGAAAATGTAACTTATTGTGCTGTGTTAATTCCAGAAGATAGAACCACGTGTAAGTATAAAAAGACACCGTCAATTCTTATAGTAGGTCTATTGGGACACATAAAAATACACACATTGAAGTATTGATAACACTATCAGAGACATAAATAACATGTTATTTATGTCTGACCATATTGATACATATTGGGGTCTTAATATTGTAGCTGCCATCGGTGACGTGGATGGGGATGGCAACCTTGACCTCGTGACCTTGATCGGTCATACCGGACAAATGGTGGACGAGCACTACAGCTATGACAGAATGATCTATAAGACTACTATATACAAAATTAACCTAAGTCCTGTTCTACAAAATGGCGAATTCCGGACTCCGATTAAGATGCAGACGACACTGCCACTAGATCGTTACCGCCAACAGAAGGACGTCTCATTTCTACATCCGCTTCCGCTTAAACAACAGCAATGGCTGTCATACTTTGGTACAAAACAAAACGGACATTTTAAGAATAAAAGATAACACGTTGATTTCTTGTGTGATTCTATCGTCCATTTGTAATATGGTAATCTAATACAAATTTAGTTTAAACATGTTTAAGCTCAAGAAAGTATTGCAACGTTTCGACACATAATAATATAGGTTTTAATCGTCAGAAATGCACGTTCAGTCTTACGTACTTAACCGCAGGTTTTTTTTTTAATCAGGATGTTTTTTTTTTTAATTTTATCCCTGTAATGTTGGTTAAGTTAAGCTACATCAATTCCTTTACATTCACTGAGCCTAGAAGTATGATATATTATCCTTGTCAGTGTCGAGGACGTGCACCAGGATCAACACAAGAATCCGGCTTCAGGATCAACATTTAAATTAAAACACAAGAATTCGACTTCATGATCAACGTTTAAATTAAAAACACAAGAATCTAGCTTCGAAGAAGTTATATACTTTCTAAATTAAAGGGGCATGGATGGTCACAATTTTGGTTTCCGCTTTTATTGTTTACAATGCTTCAGTGAGGCATTTCTAAAATATAGTCAACCAAAATTTGCGTTTTAGTCGTCGAGTTTTAAGCGAGATATATGTTGAAAAGTAAATTCCAGCTGTAGACCTAAAATTAATGAGACAAATGTTAGGAACTGCTTATTTATGTTCAAAATGAATTAGCAAATTAAAAAAAGTCATTTTGTAAAAGGTCTTTTACCGGTATATTAAACAAATGTAAACAAAAGCATGGCACGAGCCTTGTTTACATAACGAAGAATTGTGAGCTCTGTATCTTGCTTATAACTCTACGACTGACACTAAATTTTTGGTTGGTCATAAGAAATACATTACTAAAGCATTGTAAACAACCAAAATTGAAAAAATATTAAAGACAAAATATTAATTTTTTGAATGAGTAAGGATTTGAGAATGTTTAAATTGTGTTGGCTAAATAATTGAATAGTATCGATATGAACATTATTTGATGGAAATATAGAAGCTTTGCACAATATCATGGAACTTAATGACAATCGGAGTCTAATATAATTGATTAGCACATAAATGTTAATTGGTTTTTAATTAATTTACTTGTTATATTTCATCGATAACAAAATAATGATTAAAATCATGAAAAAATGTATATTGATAAATTGGCTTTTTATATGCTTTCAAAAGCTTGTCGAAGAGATCAGTTTATATTAGATGTGTTCATACTCAGAATTTTACAAGAGAATTTGAAAACAAATCCAACAGATTAGATATATGTAATCTAAAATTGAATTCGTATCATGCTTTAAAGCAATATGAGCTGCAATTTTCACGTTGAAAAGTTTTTTTACGAAAAATTTTTTTTCTACTAAAATGACAAAAAAATCATGGTTTTTAAACTGTTTGCTATTTTTTGTGGGGGAAAGCCTTAAATGGAGCAAAATTGATTATTGCTGTCCTATACAAAAATTGAACTCCTATATATTCATTATAAGAGAAATCTTTCTTCTGTTAGAAATTAATGATTTTTTCAAATCTTATATTTATCATAAAAGATCAAAATGACCTATGCTTTACCAGTAAAGAACACACATACAACACATTTATATGTGGATATATACATGTGTAGAACATAATTTCAATAGAATTTCTTTGGTGTAAAGTGGTTCCAGTACTCAAATATTCAATTTTTATTGCATATTTTAAAGTCATTTTCCAATCCTTCATACTGTCGTGTAAGATAATTAAGACTATTTAATTTACCTAGTAACTGTGTATTCTGCGTGTCTTTATATATGTATATAATTTAATTGATTATTGTATAATATTGAAAATCTCTTATGTTTGCAAAAGCGTTATACTGTAGCTAAAGTCTGTCCCAAGATATTTATGCAGCACATTTGGCCGATTTTTACTTAAAATATACATACCTGTGAAAGAAGTGCAATTGAAATCGATGAAAGGGGAAATTTCCAAGATATCTTCATTGACACATTATCATTTTTCACTCGAAAAAATTCCGAGGAACGAAAACAGATTTCTTACGGAGATTTATAATGGGGAATGTTTACATCTTTTCTCCATTCGGAAGTACTCGGAATACATCGCGCAATTTTTCAACGTTATCATCCGGGCTTACTGCAATACAAAATCCCTCTTAATGAGAAATCTTGGAAATTTTTCATGCTTTTGAATGAACATCGTTTGAACCCTGAGGTATTTATAAATATTAATTAATTAGGCAAAATGCGAATCCAGGATATCTTGGGACAGAGTTTAAATCGTAAACTAGGTTAGTGCGCTAACAGTTATACCTCTTTATTCACTGAACTGCTTCCGTCATACTATAAGGCCATCAGTACTCTCGATACTTTGATTTATTATGTTTCATACTCTTACAATGCGCGGATCTACAAGGGGGGGGGGGGTGGTCGGAGGGGTCCCCCCTCCTCCCCCTGGAAAATTAAAGTTTATTAAATTTACATTGTAAAATTATCGCAAATATGCCTCCGACCCCCCCCCTCCCCGGGAAACACATGTACAATTATCCTTTGGAACCCCCCAACCCCCCTGGAAAAATTTTATGGATCCGCGATTGCTTATACTGTATACATCTATAAAAACATTTTAATCAGATAGAAGCAATAAACGAGTACATTCATTTATCAGAATATTTACACAATCTGTGTGGCTGGACTCGAATAAGCCTATGTACGATATATCTAGGCACTGCACAATGAAGGTGGCAGGGGATAGTTTTTTTGGTCGAGGAAATGTGAGGCAGATACTGCTCATATATTTGATCTAATTATTCAGTCGATTTTTAAATTTGCTAAAATTGGTTTGCATGCACGGGACACATGGTCCCGACTCTTGAGAATTTTTAAACATTTCAGAATAAAACAAGTACAACTTACATATAGCACTGTATAGAATAGCTAGGGACGGTCTCAAAATTTTCTGAAAAATTACCCTTTTTTCACATTTTCACGGGTCCAGCACCACGCTCCAGTCCCGAGCAACTGCCATAAACTACCATAGAATTTGTTGCTTAATGTATACCTATGCAAATAATCACCAATTAATGGGGGGTCAATCACCTTCTTTTCGAGTGACATTTCGTGTTCTGAACCCACCCCACTTTTCAAGCACAAAACCAAAAGTGAACATTTTGGCCACAGTTTCGCATTTTCATTCCATATCTGATGAAAAGTGCTACCAGTATTAAAGTGTCATATATCAATAAAATTGACATTAGCTCCTCTATCCACAAAATGAATGCAATAAATATTCTAGCAATTTATACCCCTCAAATAACCAGCCAAACCTCAGGTTCTCCCTTTATTTCAAAATTTTGACCGGGTCTTTCGTTCGAAACTATCCCCTGCCACCTGAACTGTCACAAAATAATGATCATGTAGGTTGTCTTACACAAAAATCCATTGTATTTGCCTGTGGAGTTCAGTCTGATCACCAAAATCATGGAAAAGCATAAGAATAGGAAGATGAAAGGTCGAGGAATTCGACAGGAAAAGTCGGAAGTCAGCTGCTGTATGAAATATTTGATGTTTGGATTTAATGTTTTGTTTTGGGTAAGTAGGCCCTCCTTAAAGAATCACGTATGTAACGTTGATCTTTATTCATATAAATATTAAACTTCTCTCTCTCTCTCTCTCTCTCTCTCTCTCTCTCTCTCTCTCTCTCTCTCTCTCTCTCTCTCTCTCTCTCTCTCATATGGCAAGAAATTAGGACTGTGTTTTGAGGTGATACTTTTGTACCCTAGAGTTCTGAAAATGTCCTGAGATGCCCTATTGGGACATGTATTATTTGAACAATTATGAATATACAGGTACCAGGTAATCAGAAATGTTGATGATTTTTACAGATTTCACAATGGTTTCACTTGTCTTATGGAAAAAAAAATGATTTTTAATAATATCACATTGCAGGCATGCAATATCAGATATAAAAGTTTAAGTAGAAAAAATCAATATACTGGTACATTAGACTTGACCTAAATATGGAGAGTACCAAGGGACAGTGTCTGTGCATAGGCAATTTAGATCAGGTGACTTTTGTACCTAAAGTATTCAACTCACTCTATTAATACATACCAATAAATTCATTCATTAAATACAATACTGTAGACATATTTTTTTCCACGGGGTCATAATTCCGCGGAGTCACAATATCAATTTAATCCGCAGGTAAAAATTTACGCGGATTCTTTGAATGAAAAAAAATATCATTTGAATAATTATTATTAAATTTAGTTCTGAGCGATTTTCATTACCTAGAATTTGTCTGACTTTGGACTTAAATTGTAAGAACTGTTCACAGTGAACAGTAATTATCGGTTGTGCACTGGTCGGTAGTCATTAGTTAGCGACGCTGGCTAAAATCGTGTTGTGATCTTTTAATCTTTATTAACTGTCAATTTATGAGTTTACAAGTCGTTTAAATTATGAGTTGATCAGTTTTATCAATTAAAAGTCAGAGCACAAAGGGATCTAAAAATTGCAGTAAAAACACGGGTCTTAGCGTGTAGTTAATTGGGTCATTGAAAGACAGACCCCCTTGGGGCTATTTGTTGTCTGACACGTGCCGTTATCTCAAGCTGGGAGAAGTTCAAATTTCATGCAAGTAAATTTACAGAAAATTCAAATGTTTAGGAGATTAAATTATTTATTATGTGAATTCTCAATACAAATTTGTTTGACAGTTTGCATAGATAAAAACGATATACATTGGGTACACGTATGTGCAAGTGTTATACATTGTATAATGTAGTAACTTCCGATTATCCTTATTCATGTAATGCAAAATTCAAAATTTCATTATAAAATGCACTTTAAGTACACTGGGAAAAAATTCAGCGGAAAATTTGTGCCCGCGTTCATAGCGTAAATTAATACCACGCGGACAAAAGTACGTCTACAGTATAACAGTCAATATTAAAATGATGCATAAATAAATTAAATTAATGATTAATGCTCCTTTTTCAGCTAGGTTTGGAACAGTGTTATATTTTATAAGAAGTCCCATGGTTCTATAGTAGGGCTAATAGGCCATTTCATCCACATTTTTAAAAAGCCAAAGACAAAATATTGAACCTTGGTAGGCAAAGTTTTCTAAAGATAACGATAAATTAAATCTGAAGATTTAAAATTCATGGTATTTACTTAAAATTACATGTATATACACCCCAAATTACATATGTTTATTGTGTACATGTACATAGAGTAAAACATTTCCTTTCCTGTGATCATATCTATTTATTTTATAGTTGCAGAAGACAAACTAACTTATGATGCAAATCCTAATATAATTTCAGTTTCTTAGGCCATAAACTTATTGTAATTCTTTTTCTCATACATCTCAGATAACCATAATGATAAAGATATCTACTCTATATTGTGTACATAGAAAGATTTAAATGGAACAGTCTTATCAGTGAAAAATTGTCAAGGAGACATCAAAACAGTGTTTTATGATCAATAAAGAGTTACATTACGGCTACCTTTGTTAGAAATGTATGCAGCTATGCATGTGATATACTTTTAATCTGGAAAGGGTTCAAACTCTATGAATATTTCTAGCTAAGCATAATAAGATATTGTGAATTTTGTACCGGGAACATAATGTTAGAATTAAAATAAATTTTATAACATTATGACACAGTTAAACAGTTAATCTTTAACTGTGCATATACCCTTTAGATTGCTAGACATGAGTCATATTCCTAATTATATTGTAGTTGTGATGAATAAAACAAGGCACATGAACCTCAACAAGTTTGATTTATGTAATAACAATATTTTATTTAATTAAGAATTTGCTTCAATTTTAATTATGATTGTATTATAAACTTACAGTAGCATCTTTATGGCATTTGCGTATACATTCAAATTGACTCTGTTCTTTTATAAACCAACTTAAATGACTAAGTTATATGCTTGATACCTTTTATATGTACTAGTATTCATCATTTAAATCTGTTGATGATGTAACATGTATTTTTTCACAGCTTGTTGGTGCAGGGATTTGTGCAATAGGGCTTTGGGCCTGGACAGAAAAAGATATGTTCTCCAACATTGGCAAGATTACCACAGTGACCCTTGACCCTGCCCTCATCTTCATCATCAGTGGGGGGGTGATGTTTGTCATTGGTTTCTGTGGATGTATCGGCGCCCTCAGGGAAAACACATGTCTCCTTATGTTTGTAAGTCGGTATACCTGCTCAGATTAAAAGAGAAGAGAGATGTTTTTATTGACCTTGTGTCTTTATTACCCTACTAGTATTTCTCCATCTCAAAGGTGAATTGTAACATATTTTCTTGTCATCCTGGACATTAATATAGAAAAGGAAAAGTCACGAGTTTTCCTCAAGAGAAATTAACTCCACATTTAACATGTAATTAAATTTTTCTTATTAGTACATGTATAAAAGTTTTATGACGGTAAAACTGACTTTGATACAATGTATATTAATAAGTCAGAGCCATATTAACTGCATGTGTGATGGACATGGTAAACACTATCGTTAAAAAAAAAATTATTATTCTTTTATTGGTGTGACATTTCAGTTTGTGTCGATCACTTTTAATTTGACAGCTGCACCAGATTTTCCTTTTTCATTTGCTCAATGACTTTTATGTTGTGAATTTGTATGCAACTAAGTATACTATAAAGTAAAAAACAAAAGAATTAAAAAGCAATTATCTATGGCAAACTAATTTTATCTCTGGTTGATCAATAGATTTATATAAAAATTGTAATTGATGGCTGAAAAACTTCTTTAGTTTGCTCTGTTCCAGCAACCAATCAACTAGAGTAGCCTGTAAGTAGATTTGACCAATTGTATTGTGCAGCTGTCCATTCATTCATTCATTCATCTTTTATTTCCTCCATTATAGAGATTAGAATTATGGTATGTTACAAGTCAAGGCCACTACCACTTATTTTTCTTTAAAGCCCTAGCTTTCTCATTCTAAGAAATAATTATAATCGTTTGGTTGACAGTACATGTACTTGTGTTTCTTGCTTTTGAACGATTTATTCAATAGCTGGCTTTCTAATGGGTGAATTAGCTTGCAATGAGTAATTGCCTAAATGGAAGATTGATTTTGTCTTTTTATGAGACACATCTCAAAAGATAAAAGAATCCAATTCTCAAATTGTTGTCACATTGATTGATAAATCTTGTAGCTGGTTAGGACATTGTTCATCTTGAAACCCATATACGACTATGACCCACATTTTCCTTTTAAACCTTTTAAACTTTAATGTTGTGTATTGATTTTCAAGTTGTCACATCTTAAAAATCGATTGATTGAAAGGTTCTCCAGATTTTCAGATCAGTACATTTGGCTTACTGAATAGAAAAAATTAAACCCAAAATTCAAATTTAAGACTTCTAATAATTTGCGTGTAAAGCCTTTTTTAGGGTATTTGGTCAATCTTTATATAATATGAAAACTATAAATTATGTAAAATTTAATTTTATGGAAATTGCTCCAGCTTGTGCATTCTTTGATGAAATGTATTCTAAAACATGTAAAAGTTTTAAACACTAGTATTTTGAATAAAAATAAAATCAGGATGGCACTAAAATTTTGCATAACAAAATATTACCGGGTATATAATTACAAATTAATTACCAATACAGAACAGATTATTGATGATTTTCACTAATCATTCTTTCATTACCTTTACTTTTAGTACCTATCAGAATAAGAACTGTAAGTCTATTATTCAAATCTTGTGTTTGTTTCTTCGTCTATGAAAAATCAGTGTGAAATCATATGAATGCTAACAAAAACAAAATATCTCATGTGAACAAATAAAAGATTAATATTTTCTTAACAAAATTTGTGTTGGTTGTATAATTTTGTGACATCTTATTGGGTTGCTTTTATCTTTAAAAATCATTCAGCTGCAATATTAATTGATGCATTTAACAAGAAAAAATATTAAACTTAACATCAAATTAATCAAACATGCAATATTCATGCAACCAATATTTACATACGATGTATATTTCCCCTTGTGTTGGCATCGGCAATCTGTGAAGTTCAGTTTCCAATAACACATACAGTGTAGGAGCACAAGTGAAAGTCATCATGCGTTTTGAATAGATTTATTATTGTATGATTAAATGAAACTTATATAATCATTTCGATATTTACTTTTGAAAAATAATTGTTAAATCATCTTTTCAATTGCAAAAAAGAGTTCTCCAGTCAAGTTTCTGGCACTAATATGGCTGTTAAATCAATTCATTCATATCCCTGACAAAGAGCGTATATATAATGGCTTTTAAAGTGATGATACGAATATATTTCATATAAATAAACATCAAAATAAATATAGGTACAAGCAATAAATGCTTATTTTTGGATATCGTTGGTCCTATAACACACCAGGTCGTGCAGACAAATTATCCCCCGCACGTTAGCACGGTATTCAATTTGTGTGCACGGCTTGGTGTGTTAGAGGACTGACAATATCCAAAAATATTCAATGCTTAATTTCATAATATGGCTTCCACAATCCAAGGAAATAATCTACAAGAATACAAAATGTTATGTCTGTAAACCACAACTAAACAGTTGCTGGGTAATTGTTCTTAACTATCCTACTACAAGCTCTAAAACAAGCTTCTTTAGAATGGCTGTTTGTCATGGAGTATACCAATAACTGTAAAACATTATTGTCAATTTTTTCCTACAATTTTCATTGCAACTTTCTGACATGTTCAAAATTAACTCTTATTTGGGACTTGACTTCCTGATATGACTTTTGGACTTTCATTTGGATACAGACTATAAAGGTCCACTTATAATTCTTGGGGATATGCATCAGAAGAGTCTAAGATTTCTGGTACATGTATAAAATTCCTGTTGCAATGTGTTGAATTTCAAATGTTTTCCTATTTTTAGTTTTCTGTGTCAGTTGGCCTGATTTTTGCTGTGGAACTTCTCTTTGGCGTTCTGGCTTTTGCATACAAAGACTGGGTAAGCTGCAATTATCATTCATGGGAATTTAAATATTTTTCTATATATGTTAAAAGAATTATAATCATTCTAATTCATGTACAGTTGAATATTCAATGCAATTCAGATATACCCTTTAAAATTAAATTTTAAGAAGGTATGGTAATGGACATCCTGCTAAAAAGTAATGATTAAATTTTGTTTGACCTAGATAAAGAATCAGATTGAGTCCCAGGTGAAGAATATGATCATCAATTACCGGGAAGACTTGGATTTACAGAACCTGATAGACTGGGTCCAGCAGGATTGGGTAACCAATGTCCTTAATCTGAGAGAGAGAGAGAGAGAGAGAGAGAGAGAGAGAGAGAGAGAGAGAGAGAGAGAGAGAGAGAGAGAGAGAGAGA